>JAHXMU010000512.1:962857-1014734 GCA_019455685.1 Philornis downsi | reverse complement strand
CCTGCTGACAAAATGAAACTTACCGAGTAACAAATCGTCCGCGGAAATCAAAAACCTAAAAAGGGGGAAACGTTTTCATTTGTCATTCATTGTTTAAATAAAGGAACAAACATATGGGAAATACGTCTTTGACATAAAGAGTTTTTTGTGTAAGACTTTTGGTACTTGGAAGAAATTTATGTTATGTCAACAGCGATTAAAAGATAAAATCACCCAACGAATGCTTCGTAATCACCAAATTGTATAGGAAGACTAGAATCATGTGTTTCTATTCGATCAGAAGTGTTTAAGGGAAATTCGATGTGATGCCTTAATTTTGTAAATGATCCAAAAGTTATGGAGAATATTCAATCAATGATAGATGAAAAATGTCATTTGAAATAAAAATTTAATTAGAGTTTTTAAAATGTCAGTGTCATATGTTCGGTGCCTGTGTAATTTTTTGCAATTGCTTAGAATAGACCCCAGTTAATGAGTCTTTTTAATCCATTTGGTACGTCTGTGTAAATTGGAAATTACATTACAATTTGGAAAATAAACAAATCCATTATTTTGACATGACATTGAAGACTTCATTTAGCATAAATGATATAAATGATTCGATTTAGGTTAAATATGCACCGTTTTGTTCGATAATCTGTTGCTGCTTTGAATGCATACTATTATGCATCTCTCATAGACACATTCGTCCCTGTTGGCAAAACACTGGTATAGAAGATTTTCACAATCTTCTCTTGAGGCGAAATTTTCACCAGCAAAATCTATTGCAATAGGCAGGGACACTTTGTAATCAGTTGAAGCCAGTTCCGAACTATAAAGTGGATGCATAAGAATGCCTATGCATAAGATGCCTGTGTAGCTTTTAGCAATTTCAAGAACAGACCACAATTACTGAGTCATTTTAATCCAATTGGAAATTACATTAAATTCGGAAAATGAAATGAATTTTTACATGACATTGAAAACTTCATTTAGCATGGTTGAAATGATTCGATTTAGCTTAAATATGCATCGTTTTGTTCCATAATCTGTTACTATTTTAAGCGCAATACTACTATGCATCTCTTATAGAAACATTGGCCCCTATTGGCAAAACCCTGTATAGTATAGTGTATAGTAGATTTCCACAATCTCGAACTTTTCATTAGCATAATCCAGTGAAGCCAGTCCGAGCTATAAAGGGGATGCATAAGAACTTTCCAAGCAAGCTTCCGAAGCAAAATCATTTGACATATACAAGAACACTTTGTAATCAGTTGAAGCCAGTTCCGAGCTATAAAGTGAAGGATGCATAAGAACCTTCCAACCAAGCTCCCGAAAGTTTTGACGAGTCACTATCAATGCGTTTCGCTTGCGTTGTTGCACTAATGGAAAGTAATTCCTCTCCTATCGGCCAAAGCTAGCCACTTCTGGGTAATTTCCTCTTTCAGGTGTTCCAACTGTTGACAGTATAGAGTTCACGGGATTTTACGCGAGTCTCGCCGTAAGGCCTTATCCAAATTGTGGTAATTACTCTGGGCATATTACGATACAATGCAATCGCCAGCGACTTCCTGGAATAGCCAAGTAAATTTGGTCTATTTAGGAAAAGGAGCGGACAATTTTGGGATCAAGCTATCGCAATTGTCGGTCATTTCAGTCAGCCAGAAGATACTAAATTGATTGTGCTAGTATGGAACATAATCCCTTTTGGCGAAGGTGAGGCCTATCTTACCACTCCTGCTACTATATGTATCTGTAGCACCCGATTGCAATGCAACTCTACATTGGAGCACGAAGACTGTAGCAGCGATTACGGTTTTATCCATTAACCAGGCTTATAGTGCAGGTCCGACTTATGAATTTGGCTGCTCATGATTTCATTCCCATCAAGCAAAATGCAAAACTTTCCTAATCATCAATTCTGATTTAGACACCAGTTGCTCCGGCTCACTGCCATTCGATAACGACCATTTTCGCTTGGTGTTGTTCTAAGTGATCCCGCCTTTTTCATCACCAGTAATCATCCAGTTTGAAAATGGATCGATTTTGTTGAGATTCAGCTTTGAATTGCAGATGGAAATCCCATCCATGAGACTTTTTTCGCGTTAACATGCGTGGCACCCATACATAGAGCTTCGTTTTGAAGCCAGCCTTACTGAAGCGGTTCCAAATAGTTTTCTAGGCAATGTTTGGATCCTGGGCAAAGGAAATAGTGCTTGCATGATGGTCGAACTTGACGATTTCCATTATTTTATCGACCTTTTCGTGAATTGGCCTACCAGAGTTTGGTGCATGTTCAATATCAAAACTACCGGAACGGAATCGGCATCACCAAATTTGCTTGTAATTGACGGTTACAGTATTAGGACCATAAACCCTTTTCGAATTTTCAGCCACCTAGTTTACGTTTTCGTCTTTATCAAGGAAAAACTGTAAAATAGGGCGTATTTTCCTTTTGATTTGCGCTCAAACAGTACTAAGTCAAGGAATCACAAAACTGCCTTAGTAGGTTTTTTAATGCAAAACCATATCTTTCTAAAGCCATCTGGCGTAACCCGACCATACATATACATATACAATTCAAAATTTAAATTATTAAATCCACCTACTGGAAAAAATAACGTATTCCTCTTTACTATGCCTTTTATAATTTACAAATAATACGGCTTATTTACCAATCCTTAACAACGCCAGCTGTTTAATATTATCCTTATTGGAATCAACCTGTTCGTCTCCACAGGAAGTTTTGTTCAAATCGATCTATGAACCTGTTCATTTCATCTCATTTCACTACGTAATGCCGGATATAAACCTCTAAAACTGTCACATTTTACGTAAACCGGCAGTAAAATCTAAATATTTATTTAATACTAAAACGTAGAATCTCACAAAATATATTTGATGTTAATGTTCTTAACCGCATGTAAACCAAAACACGCACACTCAATAAACAAAGGATGAAAAATCCAAAAACAAAAACAGAATTTTCCCAAGGATATAAAAATAAACTATGTTGTCGGTGTGGGTATCTGTGGTTGAACGATTGTCCTTAAGAACAATTACGCCTGCGCACATACGTGCCCAAAAGGTGCCACACAATTAAGCAACAGAGACAATTTACGACGGCCCTCACATACGAGTATAACGCTAGCGTTAGGGAACACTAAGAGAAATTTGATTACCGCGAGAACCAAGATCTTTAGTCTCAATGTTTGTTCCAAATGTAGCATGATGCACTGTGGGATAAAATAATTTTTGGAAAGTTAATATTTAGTAACTGAAGTTGTATTTAATATAGTAAAAAGTTATCCATTTAGTGGTTTCAAAACCACCGGTCTGGCAAGGCTGTCAACTGTTAAATACCTGTCATTTGAAGTGTTATTTATATAGTGAAAAGTTTGCCATTTACGAATATGGATCGTTTAACAACCGAAGAATGCGTAAAAATAGTTAAAACTTACTACAAAAGTGATGATTCATTAGCGGGCTTTCAATCAAACAAAATTCTCTTCGGGGATGAAGCTCATTTCCCACTAGGTGGATACATCAACAAGCAAAATGGAGGCATAAGTGGCTCGGAGAACTCAGAAGTGATCGTGGAAGAGGCATCGCATCCGAAAAATGCGACTGTTAACTTACAGCTTGTTATTCACACTTTATGAGGTTTCAGTTGAGTATTTCTAGTTATTGTAAAACAATTGGCAAACATGATGTAGCCTCTCTCATACTATAGTGGTGGGCATAAAATTAAGTGCATACATTTGTTCACAAAATTGTTAGCTTTATTATGCCAGCATTAGTAAATCTCCCAACAAAGTTGTTAGGTGTGCCCGTTCACTACTTTCTCATTTCGTCGGATAAACAAAATCAACGAAATACATAAAAATTTTGATTTCCTTCTACTGTGCATCTTCAATCTCTGAGCTTGACTGATTTCATCCAATATCGTCCTTAACTTGTCTATGTCCATAACATAATTTTGTACGAAGTTTCAGCCTCCTAGGTTAAGCCCTACGGCCTCTTCCATAGTCTCAGCAAACACCCACATAAATAAAATTGCAAAATCGACATAGATTTTTAAATTTAAACCTTTTTATTCATACTTTATAGGGTCTTCGTTATTAGGTGCGCTGTTTGCCAGTAGATGGCGCTAGCTGTAAGTGTTAGTCGATTCTGCCATAACTTAAACGCCATGAGCTAAGCTTAGGCATATGGTTAACATACCGCCTCGACACAATAGTGATTTTCTTTTGACGTCATATTCTTTTGGTTGTGTGAATATGTATGATTTTGTGCCAAATAATCACCATATGCAGGAAGAATTGATTTTCTTCCACCAATCGAAAAAAAACGGCGGCTGAAGCTCATCGAGAGCTTCAAAACGTTTACACAGATGCTGGTTTAAGTGAAACAGCGTGTCGAGATGGGTTCCTTCGCTTTAAAGACGGTGATTGTGATGTTAACGAACGTTCGCGTGAAGGAAGACGAAAATCCTTCGAAGACACTGAACTCACGGCCTTGCTTGATGGTGATCCGTATCGAACGCACGCGGAGCTTCTTGGATTACTTGCCATACCATTTTCAAGCGATTGCATGCATTGAGAATGTTTCAAAAGCAGGGAACTTAGGTTCCTTATGAGTTGAAGCCAAGGGACGTTGATCGTCGTTTTTTCACCTTTGAACAACTGCTTCAGCGACAAAAAAGGAAGGGTGTTCTTCGTTGTATTGTGACGGATGATGAAAAATGGATTAATTACAGCAATCCAAAGAAAAGAAAGTCATGGAGGATGCTAGCTCTTGTATCTACATCGTCGTTGGCCGAATATTCACGCTGCGAAGGTTATGCTCTGTATTTGGAGAGACCAGGTCGGTGTTATTTATTACGAGCGTCGTCGCTTCGGCCGAGTATTCACGCTGCGAAATTTATGCTCTGTATTTGGAGGAACCAGGTCAGTGTTATTTCTTACGAGCTGTTGAAACCAAGCAAAACCATCACTGGGCATCCATATCGACTTGAATTAATGCGATTAAGTAAGCTCTGTGCGAAAAACGCCCACAATTCGCGGAGGGGCACGAAAAAGTGATACTTTAGCATGACAACGCTCGGCCTCACGTGGCCAAGCCAGTAAAAACCAACCTGGAAACACTGAAACGGGAAGTCTTACCCCATCCGCGTTATTCTCCAGATATTGCGCTGTCCGATTATCACTTGGTCCGTTCGATGGCACCAGCAGTTGCGCTCATATGACGACATCAAGGAATGGCTTGATTCGTGGATAGCCTTGAAAGATGAACAGTTTTACAGTGAAGGAATTCGAGCTTTGCCAGAAGGATGGGAAAAAGTAGTGGCTAGCGAAGGGCAATACTTTCAGTGAATCATTTGTACACATGTTTTTCATAATAAAGTAGCATTTTTATAAAAAAAAAACAGCGAAAATTTAGTTGCGTATCTAATAGTTTTGACAAAAGAGACGACAAACATGCTAAACCCTCTCTCATCCTACAGTGGTGGGCATAAAAATAATATCATACATTTTTTTCACAGAACTTTAAAGTTTATTCTTGCAAGCATCAATAAATCTCATCACAAAATTCCTCTGTTTGCCTTTTTAATACTTCCTCATTTCGGCTAATAAATAGAATTAACAAATTTCCTAAAAAGTGATATTTTCCCCTACTGTGTGTATTCCATCTCTGTGCATATCCACAGGGGAAAACACTCAGCATCAGTATTGAAACACTATTCGTAATAAAAGTAAACATGATGTACGACTAATTTGAATTTGAAACACATACGAGTACTTTTTCATGCTTCAAGAAACTGTGTTGAGATTTTCTTTTTCTGATGTCGTTCCCACACTCGTTCAAATGAACAAATTTGTAACACATCCGAGTACGTGAAGAAAATTATGAAGCTATTTTTAGCTAAAATATTTCTTAGCTAATTCAAAACTATAACTATATTATGCTTTGGTGGATGAAAATGAGAAAGGAAACCTTATGAAAAATTAAGACGATGTATGCTTAATTAGTATTTTTTTTTTTTCTTTTCATAAAAATCACCAAAATCTTAACATATCACATTTCGCCCCCACCCCTCCCTCAGTTCGATCTTAATGAAATCACTCCTATATTCTTACACGTAATCTACTGTATGCAATGTTATTGATATTTTAATACAGAGTGTGTTTTGTTTATTCTACTGCAATACTTGCAAGCATTCATTACATCCGATTTCCTTTCTATTCTAAAGGATACATGAAGCATTTTGACATTTAAGATCATAAAACTGCACCTTGCGCCGTGTGGTTTTCCTGGGAAACATAAAATACTGATTTCGCTTCATAAAATACACATCAAATGTACGTTATTCAATATCACCTCATGCGATAACTATTACTTTGCCTTCATATGCAGTTAAACTCAATTGCGTGAAGAGACAAGTGCACGTCGGACATATCCTTTCAACCACCATCGACACCACTTCAGTTGCCACCATAAATCGCCTGCCTACATGCAAACAAACAAAATAATGCCTAAAGGTCAACAGTCAGCTAAAAGGTAATGTCTTTCCTTTTTAGTCCTTCCTATTTCATACAGTTCGATTGTTGTTAGTGCGCAACCGCAACGCTTGTGCAGTCAAGTGCTGCACTGCACAAGTGCCTCTTGCCTGTTTTTCATTTTATTCATACGATATTTGCTTTTGTTCTGATATTTTGTTGTTGCTGTTATTGTACACTTGAGCGGACTGCCCTTTTTCAGTTCGATGGTTAGGAAGCGTGTTCACTGTTTGTCCGACATCAGGTCTGCGTTGGTTTGGTTTCTGACATGTGTTTTCGTGCGGTTTTTCGGTTTGGCAACCAGAGCAAATTGAGTTTACAATAGAAACGATCTTTTTTAGGAAACGGTCGGTCATTCGGAAGTGGAAGCAACTATATTGTATTATCCATTTTTCGGTTTCAAATTAAAGCTATGATTTCGATGAAACTTTTACTACAATATAATGCTTGGCCTTGCCATTGTGTATGAAATACAATGTCATTTAAATGACCGGCTAGAAAAAAATTCGGCCCAATCACACCTTCAGACCGTAAAGCGCACCAAACAGTCACTTTTTCCGGCTGTAATGCCTTTTCCACAATCACTTCTGGGCTCTCCAAGCCCCAATATGCGACAATTTTGCTTGTTGACGTAACCACTGAGTGAAAAATGACCCTCATCGCTGAAGAAAATTTTGTGGGATTGATAGCCCACGTTTGAATCACCACTTTTGTAGTAATTTTTAACTATTTTACGCTTTTTTCGTTTTTTAAACGATCCATATTCGTAAAATTCAAACCTTTCGCCCAATGAAGAACACTTTAACAACTGACAGCCTTGCCAGACCGGTGGTTTTGAAACCACCAGTCTCTTCAAATGTTTTTATAATCATGCCAATACCTTGCACAGTAGGTCGACTATGACAACCATAATCACCATGTAACACACGAAGAATGTCCTTGTTGGAATCAACGCTTTGGAAGTTTCAACTATTTTTGAACGAAAATAACACTGCAGATGACAGGTATTTAACAGCTCACAGCCTGGGGGCTTTGAAACCACTAAATAGATAACCCTATATTTGTTGAGTATTTAGCCAAACATTCTTTCACGACGGTAACCTTACAATATGATGCGTTATCATGATCAAATCCATGATTATTCTTGCCACAAATCTAACCTTTTTGAATGAATTTGCTCTCTTAAACGCCACTCGGTGTTCCAGATGATATTCTTGATTTTCAGTTACGCAACACTGCGATATTCAAAGAAACGCCTCAATATTATCTTTACTTTTGATCAGCAGTAACGTGGCTTTTTCGGTTTCGTCTTAATAACAAGGAACCATCCCGGAACTTGTTCATTAGTTTGCATATTAAACACGTTCTGCGCATATTAAATGCGTTCTGTGAATGTGGGATCTGACTTTAATCATTCTAGCATGTATTCAGCAACTTTTATGCGATTGAATTCAGGAAGAAAATTCCTATCATTCGAAACTAGTCGAACGGTATCGCTTTTCGTATCCAAACATTCATGTAAAAAGGTATGAATTGATTAGCAGGACAAAGAAATCTGCTCTGTCCAATATAAATAATGATTTGCAGTCACCATTCATTACGTTCACCCTACCGATTTTAGCATCAGTCGGAGAAGTTAAAGGCCGATCACAGAGAGGCAAATCTTCTACCCCGACTAAACCGATTTCGAGTGCACTGTACCACTCATGTGCAACCATTTTTTTGATAAAAATAGATTTACCATAAGTCTTCTGTGATTCGGCTCACAAAATTCCATTTGCAATACTAAATTTGAGGTAAATTTTTTGTTCAATATTTTGTCCATTGTAAAAATAATATTAGGTGCGCGACTAAGTTCTTCCTGTTTTTTTTTGTAAAAATTTAACTTTATTACGAAAACATGTTTACAAATGATTCATTGAAATTGTTGCCCATCGTTTGCTACTACTTTTTCCCATCCTTCTGGCAAAGCTCGAATTCCTTCACTGTAAGACTGTTCATCTTTCAAGGCTATCCATGAATCCAGCTATTCCTTGATGCCGTCATATGAGCGCAACGGCTGGTCAGCCAGACCGTGTGCCATCGAACGGACCAAGTGATAATCGGACAGCACAATATCTGGAGAATATGGAGGTTGAGGTAAAATTTTCCATTTCAGCCTTTCCAGGTAGGTCCTAGCGAGCCTGGCCTGGATATGAGGCCGAGCATTGTCGTGCTAAAGTATCACTTTTGCGTTCTTCTCCGCCTATTGTGGGTGTTTCTCGCAGAGAGCTCGGCTCAATCGCATTAATCCAAGTCTACATCGATGCCCAGTGATGGTTTCGCTTGGTTTTAACAGCTCGTAATAAATAACACCGACCTGGTCCCACCAAATACAGAGCATAACCTTCGCAACGTGAATATTCGGTCGAGACGACGACGACGAGAAGCATGACCTGGCAACGCACATGACCTTCTTTTCTTTGAATTGCTGTAATGAATCAATTTTTCATCGCCCGTTACAATACGATAAAGAAAACCCTTCCATTTTCGTCGCTGAAGCAGTTGTTCACAGGTGAAAAAACAACGCTCAACGTCCCTTGGCTTCAACTCATAAGGAACCCAATTTTCTTGTTTTTGAATCATTCCCAACGATTGCAATCGCCTAGAAATGGCTTGGCGAGTGACTCCTAATACTGAAGCAAGCTCTACCTGCATTTGTCACGGATCCCCATCAAGAAATGCCGTCAATTCAGTATCTTCGAAGGTTTTTCCTCTTCCTTCACGCGAACGTTCGTCAACATCTAAATCATAGTCTTTAAAGTGACGGAACCAATCTCGACACGTTGTTTCACTTAAAGCAACATCTCCATCAACTTTTTGAAGCCCTCGATTAGCTTCATCCGCCGCACAGTGGGATTGCTTCATACATTTTTGAGCAATAAATATAAGGAGTCGTCGTAGAGTCTTGAAATTCGGCATAGAGCGTTTTATGACGTAGAGTAGCAAAAATATAAAGTTTCATCTAAATCGACCTCGCCCATCGGCCACCACCCATACAACTAAAAATGAAATTTTCGTATACATTTTTTTCTGTTAGGTAGAAATTCTTGTAACTTGGCATGGATCATCTGTACTACGAAAACAAAATTTTTTGGAAGTTCCATCTAAATCGGCCACGCCCACCGCCCACCGCCCATACAACTCAAAATGAAATTTTCATATAAATTTTATTCTGTTAGGTAGAAATTTTTGTAACTTGGCATGGATCGGAAACAAAAATTTTGGAAAGTTTCATCCAAATCGGCCACGCCCATCGCCTATATTATGCACCATATACGTGTTTTGTCTTTATTTCTTTGCTTAATTTGTAGCGTAATTTCTTGTGACTTTTTTCATAAAATTTATAACTTTGTTCAGCAGTATAAAATATTATAAGGATTTTTTCTATAAATCGCAATAATATACTCCCTTCCTTCATGTTATTGCAGTCAGAGCATGGAGGTCGCCGGAGCTAACCTTTTTTTCATCCAAGGAAAACTTAGAACACTGAAATTTCTAGGGATTTTTTTTTTAAATTTAAATACTTTCGAAACTATTTATGCTATCCAGTTGTCTTTTTTTCTTAAAGAATCACAAAATACCATATTTCTAGAACATCATGACATAAAATAGTTAAACGAACAACAAATATGCATATATAGGCCCTCAAGTTGCATTAAAATCTTAGTCGTTTTGCGCTTTACTTCTCCCAAGCATTTTTAAGTAATTATTTTGCGATAAAAAATTTTTTTTTTTCAAAAAAGCAATGATGAATTTCTCTTAACTAAACAATTCCGTACAAAATTGCATCATTACATTTTTAATATTTTACTGCCGAAAAATAGACTTTTTGCACTTAGAATCTCACTGTGCGCCGTTTTCTTCGATGGAAATAAGAAAATCAATATTTCTCTCATATGACGATTATTTGGCACAAAACCATACATATTCACACAACCAAAAGAATATGACGTCAAAAGAAGATCACTATTGTGTCGAGGCGGTATGTATGTTTACCATATGCCTAAGCTTAGCTCATGACCTTTAGGTTATGGTAGAATCAATTACAGATGACGCCATCTGTTGGCAAACCTTTGAATCACCGCTTACTTAGTAACGCACCTAATAAATGTTAAGTTGAAATGACGAAGTTAAGTTAAGTTGAGATGAAATGACGAAATCGATCTTTGTAAGCAAACTAAGTAACAGATCGCTTTTAAACTGCGCGTCAGTACAAAGGACAGTGGTGCCAACTTAGCGACAAAAACGAATTTTGAAAATCTATTTGAAAGGGCTTTCTTAAAAGAATACTATTTTCACAGAATCCACATTATTGCCATTGTGTCACAACTTTCACTTATTAAGCCAGCTCCAAGTTGTTCCCCTTCGGGTTTGTAGCATGTTTATGTTATATAATATTTGTACGAGTATATTCCCCAAATTCGTCATGAAAATTAATAATTAAATTCAACGTTTTAAATGTTCTACCGATACTTATGTGCGGCAATAGAAAAAAAATGTTATAACACCCTCTCATATTTGCTGTGAAAAGAACAACAGATTTTTACAATTTATGACAAATGTACGAACTGAAATTCTTGGGTAAAAAAACTCCCCCCTTAAATCTAAATGCTCTCTATTAATAGTCAGGCTTTTTATGTGTATGCGGTAAGGATGTCGTGTGTATTTTTTTTTTTTTTTTAATGCAGGTGGTTTCAGTCAAATATTTGTTCCGCTGCTACGTGTAACGCAAGGACCGACATGCAACACAGTGATTTCAACGTTTTCCATTTCCCCCTTGTGGCAGTGTAGACATTAGACGTTTGCTGCTGCTGCTGCTGCTGTTGTATAAGTTGGTTATACTTCTTTCTGTTTTAATGTGGACAACATAAACATGCCTATAATTTCGTTGTTTCCGGATCAAAGGATCACTTCCTGACAGGATATAACAGGAACTGTTTTATTAAGCGCACAAATGTTTAGATTTCTGTGGGAAAATTCAACGTAACAAATTAAAGTGGACATCGGAAATGTCGAGGCGAACAAAACACACGTTCAATATAAAATAGCCTAAGATGAATGCGAAAAGAAATGATCTAACGGTCATTTAACATCTTAAAAATCTAACAATTTTCCGGTTTTAAATGAACTTTTTGAAAGCAAATGTCACAGAGCAAAAGTATGAAATAGTTTAAGATTTGAAAGCATCCATTAGTACGGAGAAACGATGCTCTTTATTGCAATAAAAACGAAGTAACCCAAATTACTTGATCTTCAAGTCATCACATAAAGGCAACAAACAACCCCTTCCTTGATCAAAGACCGTCCGTATGCTCGCCTCATAATGATGCTGTTGTTTCATCTCATTTGACTTGCAAAAGTCTTAAGCATAATAAAGATCATAACTTTTTAACCCTCTCTGTACCACTCTCCGGTTGTTACTTTCCAAAGAAATTAATTCACATTAAACAATATTTGAGACCCAGCCGCATCGGAAACAAGTCCCCGTCTTGCTGTCTGTTTGATGGGATTTCATTTCTTGCTTATCCAACAATCATATTAAAATGTTAAGTTCATGTTTTGTGACATTTCTTTGATCTTAAATGTCAATTTGTTTATCTCTCTTTTGTATTTCCGTCTAAGTGAATTCTCCATTGGTATGTTTTGTGAAAGTAATTGCTTAGTTAATGTCAGGGTTGGCATCGTGAAATAACAGTAATTGATAATTTAGACTATAAAAATCTAAAGATGTTAGTTAGCTTACTTAATTCATTTGGGAATTGCGGAAAATATTACTTTTCCACGACACATGAGAATTTCGAAAAAGTGAGGAATTATGAATTATTATGAATTATTATGAATGTCTACATCAGATCAAATTTAATAGTATGATTTTGCACATGGATTATCATCGACTAACTTTGGCAATTGGCCCCGTTTGTAGAAGTTCGGGTTGGCTATAGTTTGATCTTTAAAGACTGTCGCCCAAAAAGGGTTATTATGTAAATACCGAACTGAAGTTGGACAGCAAATATACCAATCACAGCGAAAGTTGTTTGTGCAAACCTGACTTCAAATCAGAAATAGACATAGGTGAGTGCTTAGTGCCTCGTCCGAATTCTCGATTTGAAAGCATAGACACCAACAAGGTATCGATATCGCAGCTATAGAAACTGCTTGGTAATGGATCAAAAAATTAAAAAAAAAATGTTTTTTGGCGAGTTATCTGTATATATAAAATTGAATGTTGAATGGGACAGATTGTCATGATTGTCATTATGGTTATGACACCCCCTAAAAAATCATGGGCCACATTAGATCTTGATTGGACAAAGAGGCGTGACAACTCCAAAACATAAAGTAATTTTGAACGGCTATATATTATGAATTATAAGATGTAATGAAAGGAAATACATTATTATTGCATGACATTGAAGGTTCTATTTAATATAGTTAGAATGATTCAATTTGAAGATAACTTCTTTATGTCCCTTCCACAGAAACCACAGAAAAAACTAGTATAATTGATTTTCACAAGCAACAGAATCAATCGTACCAGGTTGGGACTATAAGAAGAATGCATAAGAACTGAGCTCTCGGCGAATCACTGTGGCCTAGTCTAACTCTCTCCTAACGGAGCACAACTCCTCTCCTGTTGGCCAAAACCAGCCGCTTCTGTTTCCGTTCAGACGATTCAATTGTTCACAGTACAATATGTGTTAATAGCACAATTGTCAGCCCCTTTTCCTAGATAGCCCAAGTTTTACTTGGCTACCCCAGGAGGGCGTTGGCAATCGCATTGTAATATGCCCAGTGTGTCGCACACCGTGGGTAAGGCCTTCACGGCGAGACTCAAGTTAAACCCTCGTGTACTTCTGGGGGAGTCTGTTCCTTCGTTTTTGGCTGTAAATATTGGGTAGCAGAGTGTAGACGAGGCCGTACAAGCTACCGAGTTATATAATGCAATATTTTCATTTAAAAGCTCTCAGTCCAATCAATATTAAAGCCGAGCTAGATACTATTCTGGGGGAGTCCACTCCTTCGTTTTCGGCTGTAAAGTATTGGGTAGCAGAGTTTAAACGAGGCCATACGAGCTACCAAGACAAACACCGTAGTGGTCGATGAACAGAGGTGGCCAAGCTAGACACTGTTAAGAAAATCCACAAAATGGTATTGGATGATCGTCGGCAGTGACTGAAGAATTGAGCTGGCTGAAATGTTAAGCATTTCACAAAGTGCTATTCATCGTATATTGGCCGAAGTTTTGAAGATGAGAAAGCTGGATGCAAGATGGGTGACGCGCTAGTTTTCCATAGAGCAAAAATAGCGTTGTGAAGATGTTTCCGCAGAGTATTTGGCGATGCTTCACCGCAATAAAGGCGCACTTTTGCTTCGATTTATTACCATGGATAAGTCATGGGTCCACCACTTCTCACCTGAGGCAAATGTCAGGTCAAAGCAGTGGACTGGACTGTGAGAATCGTGTTTAAAGAAGATGAAGACAGTTCCATCTACAGGCAAGGTCATGACATCTATTGTGATGCGCATGGGATTATTTGTATCGATTATTTTCAGAAAGGAAATATCATCAATGGCAAATATTATGCTAATTTGTTGCAGCGTTTAAGTAATGAAATTATGGAAAAGAGGCCGCATTTGGCGAAAAAGAAAGTGTTATTTCATCAAGACAATGCTCCAGTTCACACATCATTAAAGTTCGAATTGCTTCATTACGCACATTTTTGGCCAGACTTAGGCCCCTTGGACTATTTTCTATTTCCAAACTTGAAAAAATGGTTTAGTACTAAAGGTTAGAGTCGCTTCATCACGGCAGATTTAGCTCCCTCGAACCATTTTCTATTTGCAAACTTGAAAAAAAGAGCCTGAGAGTTCTTACTATAAGTAGGATACAGAAGCTATTGAATATAGCTGGAAAAAATGTACCGAGCTAAAATTAGATTATGTTGAAAAATAAAGAACATTTTTCCCCAACTTTTGTGTGTCTTCTTTGTTAGGTCGACTAGTTTGGGGACCGCTCTCGTAATTGCACTAAATTCAGTATAATTTAATGCTCATCAAACATTTAATAAACTTAGTTCTGAAAATGAAAATGGATTGAATAGCCACGCTTTTTAGGGTGCCAAACATATAAATTAATCGGTTTACCAAAAATCAGAAGTTTATCGATAACTTCAAAGCGGAGGAATTCACTTTGCTTACTTTATTATGCTTGTTCATTTTCGGATAAAAACCTAACGACTTCTCAATCTTCTTCTTTCTTCCCTTATACTCGTACTTTCGGTAGAGTGTTTGGCGATGTTTCACAGCAATAAAGCCTATTTTTTCGTCGATTTATAACCATATATGAAATATAGTCCACGACTTTACACTTGAGAAAAATGAGCAGTCAAAGCAGTGGACTGGAATGGGAGAATTGTGCACAAAGAAGGCGAATTCGGTTCCATTTGCAAGCAAGGTCATGGCGTCTAATTTTTATTGATTATTTTCAGAAAGGAAAAGGAGAAGCATTTATCGGTCCATATCATTTATTGTTAATCTTTCCTTTTTCTGGAAATTACAAACTCCCAGCACAGTAGGAAGTTTCTTTGCACATACTTTTTTTTGTTAAATTTCTTACTTTTTTTGTAGTTCAGTAAGTACTAATTTATTTCAGAACTTTACTCATTGAAAATGAACAGTCGACGCATTGTTCAATACATTGCTGAAGTCTAAATGTTATTGTGGTTGACATTTCATACTAAGATTCCATCGCACCACTCCTCTATGCCTTAAGCATAGCCAGTCTTTCCCATCTTCCGAGTGCAGTGGGATTCTTCTTTGGTGTGTTCAATTAGCATTTAATTAAATTCATTATTTTGCTTCTTGGGTGGTCTTTATTATATGCTATACAGTAAGCACAAATTAAATGCCGTTTTAGAAGTTTGCCGATAGTGGCTGACCGTGACCGTGATAATCACCATTCAAATAGTATTGTTTGTGGGTCTTTAAAAAACAGTCGGTTTTGAATAAAACCATGAATGGAAATTGTAATTCTTCATTCATAACCAAAAGTTAAAATATAAAAATTTCATATAGTTGTTTTTTTTTTTTTTTTTTTTTTTTTTTTTAATTATCATATTATGAAGGGTAACAACAACGCTAGCGATTCATTCATAAATTCACGTAGTTATTGTGATTTGGATAATGAAAGAGATTTTGCAAAAACTGAATATGAATTAACCAATTGAACTATTATTGATTGGGAAGATAAATGATTAATTAATAAGCAATTAATTAAGTTATATGAGAATGAGAAGACTTAAGAGACTACAATGATGGATCAACGAATTATATTAATGTAGGCAATCGACCGGAAATGGAAATTAACACCTTAGCGGAGGGTAATTGTGAGCCCAGCATAAGCGTTGGTGAAACTAGTATAGAAATGTTCAGTCAAGTGGACTAACTTAAATATGCCTTCAATCAAAGTCATTTTGTGTTGATGCAAAAGTGTATGGGATATCAGAAAGGATGTGAATCGCTAGATTCTTATCAAATACTAATCTAAATTAACGCAAAACAAACGATATAAATTTAAAATTTCCTCCGTTTAGAAGTTGTAGTGGAACCAATGATTTTTGTTGAACTAAACCTATGAGTACGCGATTTATGTTAGGCAATACAAATGGGAGGTACTAAGAAAGATATGTGGCTTATTTTTCTAAAATTTTAGTAAGCATTTTAATGCAATACAATTGGCCAAAATGTAAATTGGAGAAAATATATAATTATATTAAATAGATCAATTTACAAGGGTGGTACCAAAACTAGCCCACCTGACGGATATATGATGCTAGTTGTATGAAAAAAAAACTAGTTTGGTAAAAGGTGCTAACCTTATAAAACATATGTTTTAAGTTTCAAAGCGCCACATTGTTTAGTCTTTTTTATTTGAGCCATCAAGCATAAACGATCTCAGTGAAGTTATAAACATGAACAAAATTGGTCACCGTAATTCAATATTTCCATTTGAAAGGTCTCAGTCCAGGCAATATTAAAGCAGAGCTATATTCTACTCCACCCCTTCGTTTACGACTGTAAAATATTGGGTAGCAGAGTTTAAACGAGGCCGTACGAACTGCCAAGATAAACACCGTAGTGTTCGACCAACAGAGGTGGTACCAAAAGAGTTAGTAGTTTGAAAAAGAACTATTCTGGTGAAAAGTGCTAACCTTATAAAACATATGTTTTAATGTTTTAAGTTTCAGGACGCCGCATTGTTTAGAATTTTTTTTGAGCCCTCAAACATAAACGCTCTCAATGAAGTTATAAACATGGAAAAATTTGGTCACGTTATGTAAATCAGTATTTCCATTTAAAAGCTCACAGTCCAACCAATATTAAAGCAGAGCTAGATTCTACTCCGGAGGAGTTTGCCCCTTCATTTACGACTGTAAAATATTGGGCAGCAGAGCTTAAACGAGGCCGTACGAGCTGCCCAGTTATATAACTCAATACTTTCATTTGAGGGGTCTTTGTCGAACCAATATTAAAGCCGAGCTAGAATCTACTCTATGGTGGTCTGCTCCTTCGTTTTTGACTGTAAAATATTGGGTAGCAGAGTTTAAACGAGGCCGTATGAGCTGCGAAGTAATATAATTGAATATTTCCAGTCCAATATTTCCAGTCTCAATATTTCTCAGTCCAACCAACATTAAAGCAGAGCTAAACTCTGCTCCGGGAGAGTCTGCCCCTTCGTTTACGGCTGTAAAATATTGGGTGGCAACGTTTAAACGAGACTGTACGAGCTGCCAATACGAACGCCATAGATGTCGACCAACAGAGGTGGCCACGCCAGACACGGTCAAAAAAATCAAAAAAATGCTATTGGATGATCGATGGCTTAAGGTGCATAAGCCAGCTGAAATGATTGGCATTTCAAATAGTGCTATACATCGCATATTGACCGAAGATTTGAAGAAGAGAGAGCTGTGTGCAAGATGGGTGCCGCGCTTGCTTTCAATAGAGTAAAACACAACATCGTGAAGGTGTTTCTGTAGAGTGTTTGGTGATATTTCACCGCATTAAACCCCAATTTTTGCGTCAATTTATAACCGTGGATAAGACATGAGTCCACCACTTCACACCTGAGGCAAAAGAAAAGTCAAAGCAGTGGACTGGAATGTGAGAATCGTGTCCAAAAAGACGAAGACGATTTCATCTGCAGACAAGGTCATGGCGTCTGGTTTTTTTAGGATTATACTCTGGAAGAGTCTTCGGCTTCATTTTCGACTTTAAAATATTGGGAAGCAGAGTTCAAACGAGGCGTCTGCTCTTTAGGATATGCAAGGAATTTTTTTTATTGATCGTTTTCAGAAAGGAAAAACCATCACCAATGAATACTTAGACAACTTATTGCGGTGTATAAGTAATGAAATGAATGGGGAAAACCCGCATTTGGCGAAAAATAAAGTGTTGGGTCATCAAGACAATGCTTCAGTTACACATCCACTATTGCAATGGCTAAAATCAGTGAATTAAAGTTTGAATTGCTTCATCATTTATCATCTAATCGAAATCAATCGGTATATGAAGTGAACAATTGAGTTCGAATATTAATCAGAAACAAATTGGTAATCTACATAAGATAAATTTCAAATATGAAACTAAATTGAACTGTCAAGAAGTCATATGAAATATTTACATTTGAAATGTTGTAAGGATAATATTACTGTTTATAGTATTGCAAATTTTGAAACAAAATAGTTTATATTTTCATTGATAATTCTGAGAAAGAAAATGATTTTCAAAAAAAGTACAATCTAATACTCATTTGTACTACTTCATTTCGAACAAAACTGTACAAGAAATTAAAGTAGGTTCTGCTTTGGCACCTGGGCTGAGTTAAATTTTTATCAAAAAACAAAAAAGCGGAAGATATTTATGCGAAATTCCTTAAGTTGGAAAAAGATGGGCAAAAATCCAAAATTATCGCTGCCATTGTCAACGTAGCCTTATCGTTATTGCATAAATTACTCAAACTTTATGTAGTTTTAGTATGTTCTATAATTAACTCAGTGACTCAAACTAAAGGCCAGCCGTTTTCTTGATGTTTCTCCATAGCAAAGCGCACCACATTCAATTCAAAACATTAGAAATACCGAATTTATGTTGCAACCGAATTTATGTTCAAACTCACAACTAAGCCGAAACTACCGTTAAGTTCAAAGGTCAACACTAAGCAAATCCAGTTTTCAAATATGCTAAATTCAATTTTGAGGTAAAAAAAATATCTATAGAAAATACAGGAAAATTTGAGTTCGTCACCGAAAAGCAAAAAAGCCTGAGAAGTTTTGGCCAAATCTGACCTTTGACACCACACACAACAAAAAAAAACCTACCACCGTAATTGAAATAGAGCAATGTCATGCTATGGTTTGATGAAATAGAATGACCTCTTTGAAACGCGAAAAAAACTGGTTTTATTTTGAAACTTTTTTTGGGATAGAAATAACAATTACTTTACGGAGAAATGACAATTCGTTTTAGAATATTGTCCTAAAGGAATTGTTCCATAGCGGAGTTGGACTGTTGACCATCATCATTAGGAATGCGAAGGGGGGTCCGTTAAATTGTTTCTTACATTTGCATTCTACTTTATATGAACTCTAATGCATAGAACATATGCTCATATGCTAATTTCAAGCTAGAATTTCCTAAAGTCATAAACTTGGGAGTTTTACTGTTCTTTTTTTTTTCTTTTGCCATTTCCAAGAGCAACTGGTCAATTTTTCAGATATGCAAACAAAAATTCAGCTTGCATATGCCATGAGAAATACGAGTACATTCATGTTTATAACTTCAAGAATTTATGACTTTTTCCATACAGATGATGATCTACTTTGGCTTCCACTCAAAAGGATAGAGGCGCTACGTTGTTGTACAGACACAACGTTTAAAATACTCATAAATCACTGATATTGGCTTAAAACAACGGTACAAATACGAGCACAGCTAAGACCGCTTCAGATTGTTTAGTTTTTATGACAAATTTTAAATATTCATGGTCTGTCCCACTGCAATAAATTGACAAGTCGACATTTATTTGACTTTATGATCTCTTTTAAAGTGACTTTGACTTCTAGGACAAAACAAATATAAAATGCGCTCAGATGGGGAAAAACCTAAAAAAAAAATTAAGAAAACTTGGTCCGTTTTATTTTATTTTATTGAACGAATGCATTTTGTGGTACGTAATTATTCTAGCGTTTGCAATTAAACAAAATTATTAATAATTAATATGTACATCAATGAAGGCGGTCTCAAAACTAGGCAACCTTATAAAGCATACGTTTTAAGTTTCAAGCATCCACATTGTTTATAATTTTTATTTGAGCCTTCAAAAGTAAACGATCTCAGTAAATTTAAAATTATGGAAATAATTGGTTGCCGTTATGTAATTCTATATTTCCATTTGAAGGATCTCAGTCCAACCAATATTAAAGCCGAGCTAGGTTCTACCCTGGGAGAGTCTGCTCCTTCGTTTTTGACTGTAAAATATTGGGTAGCAGAGTTTAAACGAGGCCGTACGAGCTGCCCAGTTATCTGTAATTCAATACTTTAATTTGAAAGGTTTTTGTCCAATCAATATTAAAGCCGAGCTAGGATCTACTCTGGGAGAGTCTGATCCTTTGTTTTCAGCTGTAAGATATTGGGTAGCAGAGTTCAAATGAGGCCGTAGGAGCAGCCCAGTTATGTAACTCAATACTTTCATTTGAAAGGTCTTTGTCCAACCCATATTAAAGTCGAGCTAGAATATACTCTATAGGGATCTGCTCCCTCGTTTTTGGCTGCAAAATATTGGGTAGCAGAGTTTAAACAAAGCCGTACGAAATGCCAAGACGTACTCCTTAGCGGTCGATCAATTGAGGTGTCCGCACCAGACACGGTTAAGAAAATCCGCAAAATGGTATTGAATGAACGTCGGCTAAAATTACATGAGCTAACTGTAATGTTGGCCACTAACATCGCATATTGGCCGAAGATTTGAAGACGAAAAAGCTGTGCACAAGATGGGTGCCGCGCTCACTTTCAATGGAGTAAAAACAGCGTCATGAAGATGTTTCGGTAGAGTGTTTGGCAAAGTTTCACCGCAATAAAGCCGAATATTTGAGTCGATTTATAACCACGGATGGGACATGGATCCATCACTCTACACTTGAGACAAAGGAACAGTCAAAACAGTGGACTGGAATGGAAGGAACGTGTTTTACTGACTGACTGACCAACTGGCTGAATGACTAAATGAATGGCTGACTGATCATCGCTCAATCCAAACGACTAAAGCTAATTGGGACGTAGCTGCCCCTGCCCTGCTGCCCCTTATAAGCTGCCCGTTCAATAAGAAGGGATTCCCCAAAGTTTGTACTTTTACGGAAAAAACAGAATTCAAAGTGAGAGATCTGACACCATCGCTCAGTTATGCGTGTTATGCTATCCTGTAAGGCTTCAATAATGTTTGGCTTGTCCACATAGACTAACGACTTGACACAACCCCACAAGAAATAATCAAGAGGCGTTAAATCGCAAGATCTTGGGGCTCAACTGACAGGGCCAAATCGAGATATAAGCTGCTCACCAAATTCATCCCTCAGCATATCCATTGTTTCACGAGCAGTGTGGCATGTTGCCTCGTCCCGATGAAACCACATGTCAACCAAGTTCAACTCAGCCAATTGGGGCAAAAAAATAAATCGCATATCATGGCTCGATATCGTTCGCCGTTGATTGTAACGTTTCTTCCATGGTCGTCTTTGAAGAAAGATGGATCGATGATGCCACCAACCCATAAAGCTCACCAGGCTGTCGTTGTTTTGGGATGCATCGGTAATTCATGTATGGCGTGTGGCTTTTCATCACTCCAGATACGACAGTTTTGCTTGTCTACGTATCCCTTCAGCATCGGTCTCATCGCTGAACACAATTTTGCGATAAAACAACGGATTTTCATTGAGCTTTTGTAAGGCCCATTCACCAAAAATTATACGTTGTGGTAGGTCATTCGGCTTTAATTCTTACGTGAATTGAATTTTATAGGCTTGCAAACCCAAATTGACGTGTAAAATGTTCCTTGTGGTTGAGTAACAAATGCCCAATCGCTGAGAACGGCAACGAATTGGCATTTCACGATCGTCATTAACACTGGTCGCTACGGCTGCAATATTTTCTTCAGTATGCACTCTACGCATGCGAGTCGATGGTTTTATGTCCAACAAAGTAAATTTGATACGAAATTTGGAGATAACAGCACGAATTGTTGATTCAGCAGGTCGATTATGGCGACCATAAAATGGTCGTATCAAACGGTGCATATTTGTCACAGAGCACGAATTTTGAAATTTAAATTTCAACGATTTGCAATCGTTGCTCATTTGTTAGTCTTTCCATGATGAAATGGCAGAGTATATTGCACACTTTTCACTTTGACAGATAACGTTTGGACGCCATTACCAACCAGTGCTGCCAACTTGAAAAACTTAAAACTTAAAAAATCACCCTATATTTGAAGGAAGCTCTGTCTCGTTGATATTGCTGAGAAAATTAAGAAACTTAAGTACACCATCCTTAAGTCTTTGAATTTTCTCAGCAATAGCAACAAGACAAAACTCTCTTCAAATACGTTCTTTTGACCCTAATGTAGCGCTTCTGTTTTGTTCCGAATTTACATAGAAATCAAATATTGAAACTAAAACAAATGTTACAAATGTCTCCAGTTTTATGTAAAGGCATTCATTCCCATGTTTCTATTTACATTTTTACCGTATTACGCACAGTATCAGAGTATCATCAGACTGCAACATCAAATGATTTCATTCATAAAATTAGTTTATTCTGTGAGAACATAAGAATTTCATGAAAAATAGTTCATTGTTTTAGAGATTAGATTTTTATCTAATATAAATATTTTCAAAATAATTTATCTCCGAATGCATTAAATATTGCCGCTGTATACAAACAAAGTGTACAACAAGTACGTTTTAGTTTTTTTTTATCACGATAAGAGACAAACTAACCACCAAAGACAGATAAGGAACGAAAACGAATGAACACATTTGAAATCATCAAAGGTCACTGTAAGTAATTGCGGTGCTGTACAATAGTTGAAGAAGTAATGCTATCGCATGCATGAGAAATGCAAAGCTTGAGGAGGTTGAATACTAGAGATGCTCTTTCTGGGTCTACTATATGAGAATTGTAATACGGTCTCCTAAAAATTCAATAGAAGAGATATTTAGAAAACGTGCTTTAAGTCTGCTGTTATTATGGTATGACTTGATTTGATTTATTGATTTTTGAGTTGATCAAATTTGCGGATAGAGTCCAAAACCACGATAATTCATATATTTCGAAAATTTACAACCAACAAATTAACACCTCTTGGTCAAGGTCAAATATTTATCGCCTGTAAGTCTTAAATGCGAAATCATTTTCCGGTCTCCAGTTTTTTTGTACCAGCATTTTTTGACAAGATTCTACGGAATATGCATCGTGGATAACCGAAGAATCTTCCATTTTTGGTGTTATTATCTTTTTATTTTTTTTTGTTTTTTTATTTATTTATTTTTTTATTTTATAAACTTCATTTTTAAAGTTATTAATTTGTTTTTTTTTTATTCATTTTCTATTTTTTTAATTACAGGGTGGCGCAATAGAACGTACATATTTAAAAAATAGATTAAAAACTAAATACAAAAGGTATGGTTAAAATAATTCTAAGGCATTGTAGAGTAATAAACGGAGTTTATTTTTTAAAAATAACATCATCTAAATGGCACCCCTCTCTACGACGGCACTCCTCTAACCGCAAACGAAAATTATTGAAAACTTTCTTCAGTAATACTGGTGTAATGGCTGCCATTCCACCACGGATATTCTCCTTGAGCTGAAAGATGTTTCTTGGATTATTACTGTAGACTTTCTGTTTGAGGTATCCCCACAAAAAAAAGTCAAGAGGCGTCAAGTCTGGACTACTTGGGGGCCATGGGATATCACCTCTTTTCGAAATCAGTCTGCCAGGGAACATCTGCCTCACCACCGCCATGGAGTCATTTGATCTGTGACAGGTAGCTCCATTTTGTTGGAACCAAGTTCTAGAATTCACTATTCTTGAACTTTCAAATTCTGGAGCCAAAAATCCGTCCAACATCTCAACATAGCGTTCCGTATTAACCGTGACGTTTTGGCCCCGCGCATTTTCGAAGAAAAAAGGACCAATTATTCCTCTGCCAGAGATTGCTGCCCATACTGTCACTTTAGGACTATGCAATGGTTTCTGGTGTTTGATTTTGGGATTTTCACTGTTCCAGTAACGACAATTTTGGCGGTTTACGCCAAAACCCATTCATAAGGAAATGAGCCTCATCAGAGAAAAGGATATTGTCAAAATTGGAAAATCGATTAAGCATTTCATTAGCAAATGCGAGCCTTGCTATGAAGTCAGACTATTTCAATTCTTGTGTTAATTGCAGCTTATATGGATGCAGTTTAAGATCCAATGTTAAAATTCGTTGCAAACTTCGTCGCGATAATTGTAAGACAGACGATCTCTTGCGAGTCGACATTTGTGGATTTCCTAGTACTGACTCCATAACTCTCTCAACATTGTCTTCGGTCCTAGATGTTCTTGGGCTACCGTTTGCTTGTGGTTTAAATGTTGAACTGGTCTCCTCAAAATGCTTTACCCATATTTTAATTAAATTAGCACTCGGAGCTTCACTAATTCGCCGTAGTTCATATTCAGCACAATATAGTCGCCTAGTAGCAATATATATGTATGAACGAGAGTTCTCGTAAAATGCGCGACGCTTCCCGTCGAAGTAATTCATAGCGACTAAAACTCCATGAGCCCGCCAACCCAACAATGTAGACGCCGCCCTCGCCCGCGCCTTTCCTACCCTGCAAAAAAAGATGATGCAATATGCACGTTCTATTGCGCCACCCTGTATTAGTTTTAACTTGATGTAATACTTAATGTAAAAACTATAAAATTGTAAATATTAATTATATTTTAAATTTGGCAACAATGATAGAAATTACAAAAAAAAAAAGAAAAAATTATAAAATTTTAACTCAGTTTTAAGGATATTTATGAGAATATCTTCGCTCATGTAATTCAAAGACTCGGGAGTAAAGACTCGATTATGTTATTGATTTATGTTAAAATGTGTTGCGACCTTGAAGAACTTTGGCTTCAACTGGCTGGGGTGAACTTAAGAAATTTCCTTTTTTAAGAATAAATTTTCGGCCAGTTAAGTATATTTCTAATAGTGTACGAGTATGTGTGTTTACAGCCAAATTTTGTCTCCATTTGCATCTTAAGCCTTCACGCCATCCCTTATCAAAGGCTTGAAAAACGTCGATGAAATGAGCAGAACTACATTTCTTTTCCTCAAAAGCATTTTTAAGGACATTTACTAGTCTGTGTGTTTGTTCGATTGTATTATGTTTTTTTTCTGAATCCAAATTTAATGATTTGCTATACATCCATTCTCGCTTAGTATTGCGTTTAATTTAGATATCAATAAGTTCTCAAAAAGTTTTAGTGTGTTCGATAAAAGACTAATTGGGCTATGTGATTCTACCTTTGTGTAATCTTTATATGGTTTAGGTATCATTGTGACCAGTGAGATCTTCCATTCTGGAGGATAGTATTGAAGTCGCAAAATTGCATTGAAAATAAAACAAATTAATTTTAAATAAGAGTATTATTTTCCTTGTCATTTAAATGCGCTACAAATGACACAACAGAAATAACAAAGTTTGTACTCGTACACCCAATATTCAATTCTATTTATAGCCACATACGTGCATTCAAAAATCTCACGATGAGCTACAAAACCCTTAACATCATAAATCATCATTGCCTTCCCTCGCATATCCACCGATATGGCATTTAAATATCAATGACCGGAAAATAGTTTTCATAAACTGAACCACTGTATGCCAGGACTAAAACATGACAGGTTTATGTTGAAACTCTACCAAAAAAAAAAAGAAAAAATAAACGAAATGCTGTGGCAGACGTAAAATCAATACCTTTTGTATCGAAAAACACAAATTAGCTAAATGTCTTCAACTAAAGTGTGAGAAAATCAAAAACATGAATTGTTGTTTTTTTCCTTAGGCAGGAGAATGTTCTGTACATAAAACGACAACGTTTAACATCTGGTATTTGAATTCCTCCGTCAATTTTAAGGATGTATGCAGCATTTTTTATGATGCAGAATTTCATTGAATTTCCTTTGCTCCTCCTCATCATCATCATCATCATAGCGTTTTACTCATGTGGGGAAAATAAAAATAATTTAAACTGGAAGTTTTTTATGTCGTACGTTGTAATTGACATATTGTTTTATGATAATTGAAATTTTTCCATGTAAGCATACATACATTTCTGAAGGAGTGTGTAAGCCCTGTGAAATATGTGAGAATTATGTTTATGTGCAAGGAAAAAGGGAGAATTCCTTCAAAAGACAATGAAAATTCTGAAAAAATTTTAAAAATTGTATGTTTTTCCGCTTCTAAGGCAACCCCACCTTATCGCTGGAGCACATTTTTAAAAGCTTGTATTTACCATTAATACGCTCGACAAATAAAGTTCATAAAAATTTATACGAGGTGTGTTCGAAAAATAAGGGAATTAGGCAGAAAGGTTAGGGGTTTACACGGTCGTCTTTGAAGAAAAATGGACCGATGATGCCACCAGCCCATAAAGCACACCAGACTGTCGTTTATTCGGGATGCATCGGTAATTCATGTATGGCATGTGGCTGTTCATCACTCCAGATGCGACAGTTTTGCTTGTGTACGTATCCGTTCAGCACAATTTTTCGATAAAACAACGGATTTTCATTGAGCCTTTGTAAGGCCCATTTATCAAAAATTAGACGTTGTGGTAGATCATTCGGCTTCAATTCTTGTGTGAATTGAATTTTATAGGCTTTCAAATTCAAATTCCTTGTGGTTGAGTAACACATGCCCAATCGCTGAGAACGGCGAGGAATCGACATTTCAATCTATACGAGGTGTGTTCAAAAAATAAGGGAATTAGACAGAAAGCTTAGGGGTTTGCTCCGCTACTGTCACAAGTCGGCTCGATGTAGTAATACCACCGGGAATTCGGCCCAAATATAAAAAAAAATTGTTATTTGTAATGCTAAAAAATTAATAGTCTTTACTTGAAAATATTAATGTGTATAGTGGATGCTGCGTACTCTGTACTCTACGAATCATTTTAATAATATAGCGGTAGAGACGTTACGCAGGTATCATCGTATTGTCAGATCAGCTTATTACCCGTTCTGTCAAAAGTATTTGAAAGATTGATTTTGCGGTCGTTAGAGGCATTTATTGACTCAACAAACCTAATTCCAAACCGCCAATTTGGGTTTAGAAAACAACACAGCATCACCGAACAAGTTCATAGAATCACAAACTCAATTCGCGCAACTTTTAAAAGTAAGCAATACTGCTTTGCACTATTCATCGACATATCGCAAACGTCCGACAAAGTCTGGCACAATGGACTATTATATAAAATTTCAACACTACTTCCCACTAACGCACACAAATTACTCAAGTCATATTTAGAAAATAGGTCTTTTGTAGTGAGATCAAAACGTACTTACTCCTCAATGAAACGAATTTCAGCTGGTGTCCCACAGGGGAGTATACTCGGACCATTTCTTTACTTATTGTAGACTGCTGATTTGCCCACAAGCCCGTTCACACACACATCCACTTTTGCGGATGATACAGCGTTTTTAAGTGTACATAAAGACCCAGAAGTAGCATCACAACAACTTCAATTCCACGTTATTGACGTGGAAAATTGGCTGCATAAGTGGAAAATAAATGTTAATGCTGCAAAGAGCGTTCACATAACCTTTACGCTAAGACAGAAAAATTGTTCACCCATTACAATAAATGTAACAACAATCCCAGAGCAGAGCCAAGTAAGGTACTTGGGAATTCATCTTGACCGACGTCTCACGTGGGTTCACCATATTGCAGCTAAAGTCACACAGTTGAAAATTAAAACCACTCAGCTTAACTGGCTCATTGGGCCACACTCCTCGTTAGACTTAGAACTGAAAGTACTTTTACATAAAGCAGTTTTGAAACCAATATGGTCGTATGGGATCCAACTATAGGGATCCGCTTCTGCATCCAACATTGAAAAGTTACAAAGAAGACAGTCAAAAGTTTTAAGATTGATCACATGCGCTCCTTGGTATATAAAAAATAATAACATCCCCAAAGACCTCAGCATTCCCACCATCCGAGAAGAGATAAGAAAATCATGCATAAACTACATTGATAAAATTACTGATCATCCCAATCCATATGCGAGAGACCTGCTTTTGTTTGAGGGTCATAAGCGCCTCAAAAGATTGCAGACTCTAGAGTCGGCTATATGAGTGTTTTTCGAACTATAAGCTGAGTATTGCAGTGGCAGTACGACATTAATATCTTTAGTTTAAGATTTGAATACTTATTGTGAATGTCGAAAAGACAGATTCAATAATAAAACTAATATTAAAAAAAAGGAGTTTTCTTTAGCAAGCCAGCCAAATACAGGGGAGAAAATATTACTATACCGTAGCGATTACCGTAGGCGATTCAACATTCCTTCCGCTAAACGGCACTGCTTTTGGAAGACATTCCAGTTGGCAGTTGGCATTTCTGTCAAACCCGCACTTCTAACTCGCACGTATACTGCCGTAACAAAGTAAGTGAAATTATTAAACAAAAAATTCGAAATTTACCGTCTCTTTAAATTCAAAATGAAAAACTAAGCATTGCAAAATCCTTAATGTAAGTCAATTCCATAAATTCACGATGAATCTCTGCAAAATACAAATACAGGGTGGCGCAATAGAACGTGCATATTGCATTATCTATTTGCGGGGTAGAAAAGGCGCGGGCGGAGGGGGGCCCCCAAATCGTTGGGGTGGCGGGCTCATGGAGTTTTAGTCGCTATGAATCACTTCGACGGGAAGCGTCGCGCATTTTCCGAGAACTCTCGTTCATATATTGCTACTAGGCGACTATATTGTGCTGAGTATGGACTACTATGGGCAAAGCGTTTTGAAGAGACCGGTTCAACATTTAAACCACAAGCAAATGGTCGCCCAAGAACATCTAGGACCGAAGACAATGTTGAGAGAGTTATGGAGTCAGTACGAGGAAATCCACAAATGTCGACTCGCAAGAGATCGTCTGTTTTACAATTATCGCGACGAAGTTTGCAACGAATTTTAACATTGGATCTTAAACTGCATCCATATAAGCTGCAATTAACACAAGAATTGAAAGAGTCTGACTTCATAGCAAGGCTCGCATTTGCTAATGAAATGCTTAATCGATTTTCCAATTTCCACAATATCGTTTTCTCTGACGAGGCTCATTTGCTTATGAATGGGTTCGTAAACCGTCAAAATTGTCGTTACTGGAACAGTGAAAATGCTAAAATCAAACACCAGAAACCATTGCATAGTCCTAAAGTAACAGTATGGACAGCAATCTCTGGCAGAGGAATGATTGGTCCTTTTTTCTTCGAAAATGCGCGGGGCCAAAACGTCACGGTTAATACGGAACGCTATGTTGAGATGTTGGACGCATTTTTGGCTCCAGAAATTGAAAGTTCAAGAATAGTGAATTCCAGAACTTGGTTCCAACAAGATGGAGCTACCTGTCACACATCAAATGACTCCATGGCGGTGGTGAAGCAGATGTTCCCTGGCAGACTGATTTCGAAAAGTGGTGATATCCCATGGTCCCCACGTAGTCCAGACTTGACGCCTCTTGACATTTTTTCTGTGGGGATACCTCAAACACAAAGTCTACAGTAATAATCCAAGAAACATCGTTCAGTTCAAGGAGAATATCCGTGGTGAAATGGTAGCCATTACACCAGTATTACTGAAGAAATTTTTCAATTGCGGTTAGAGGAGTGCCGTCGTAGAGAGGGTCACCATTTAGACGATATTATTTTTAAAAAATAAACTCCATTTATTACTCTACAATGCCTTAGATTTATTTTAACAATACGTTTTGTATTTATTTTTTAATCTTTTTTTAAATATGCACGTTCTATTGCGCCACCCTGTAAAAGCTAATTAATGTATTTCGCCCTATGTACAGAAAAAGTAAAACCTATCTAAAAACCTATCCCTCATGTGATAGGGTCTTTGAACCCCCAAACAATAACTAATTACCACTCTATAACAACGCGAAAATTGTATTTTAATGAATAAATAAATTTTCAAGTTGCATTCAATGATTTGTAATTGTGTAGTATCACACTAAAATGATTTCAATTTACAATCGTTGCTATTTTATAGTAGCATTAAACGATTAAATATTAATGATTTTAATGCGCAGGTTTTAAAAGGATCTACTGCAAAGTGCGATCGTTACGTTCGTGTCTGTTCCGCGTTACTTTTTTTGTGTTTTTTCTTCGACTTTTAATTCGCATGCATTTCTTTCTTCACTAAATTTTGATTGACTTTGGAAATTTGGAGCAAAGTCCACGATTATCGTTCGATTAAAATGTTAACTCCCTACCAGTCACATACAAACGGGAGTCCAATAGTTTAAGAAAGGTGAAAGGTGAACGAGTGTTTCCAATAACATTTGTCTGTCCGTATAACGCGGGTGTTTATCAGTCCCCACATTTCTGCTTAAATGGGTTCTTTGTTCTTTGGCATGTACTCGAACTCATGCATAGCTTGGTTTGGAAAAGTTCAAAGGTGAATTTTCAAATTCTGAATTTCAGTTAATGTGTTTTGAATTTTAATTGATGTGTTTTGAATCTCAATTGATATATTTTGTATTTCAGTTGATGTGTTTTGAATTGTAATTGATGTGTTTTTTAATTTCAATTTATGTCTTTTGAATTTTAAATAGAATATTTGTATTTTAACTGATGTCTTTTGAATTTCGAACTGAAATTTTAATTTTTAATTGTTATCTTTTCAATTTCAAACGAAATTTTTGATTTTCAAATGAAATTTTTTAGTTTTCAAATAAAATTTTTGAATTTCAATTGGAATTTATTGAATTTAAATTTCATATTTGTGTAAGTTCAATCGATATTTCATGAAAAATATATGTGTGCCTCAAAACCAAGAAAATTCTGAAAAAAATCGTTCACGATGGCAAAAGTTAATATTATTTATTTATAGGGTCGTTTTCACATCCTTTGTCATTTTCACGTCCTGATTTAAAAAAGACACAAAAAACCGTGCATTTCACATGTTTCATGTTTACATTGACATTCAACCCTTTCGATCGTCAAAACTCCCAATTACATTTCACACAAAATTTATATTTCATGTTTCTTCGTTAGCTTGTCAATGCCCAACAAATATCAATTACCACCAATTCGATACCCGTAATTATCCCTGTCGATCGGGGGCAATAGAAATAATAATTTTACCAATACCGAAGAATCAAAATAAATATTATTTTGGTTAATTTCATACTCATAAGTCATAAGAAGGAATACAAATAGCAACACAACATCACAACCCTTCGACAACCCTTCGGAAACCTTCTAAATATAAAGGAAGTCAAAATGCTATTTTTATATCCCATATAAATTTACACCATCGTTTAGTTACCTTACATTTGATATGAGTGCCATTCATACAAGTAATGGTTTATTAATATCATATTACTTTAAGGGTTTACAGTGATTGCATGTATTTCCGAAGTGAATTCATTCAGGTAAAATATCGATTACGTTGAATCAATTTCATATCGATTTTATACCCGTACATTATACTTAACCGCAAAGCAATTGAAGTGGGAAATAGAAATGTTATTGGCTGGGAAGTATTGAAACAGTTATTATATCTGTGCTTACATGGAAACAGGGCCTTAGTGGAGTTAGGACAATGTCGGGTTTATTCATTATTATTACATTTTTAGTCTGATGACCGATTCCCAGTCCATAACCTGTTGCAGTTCACAGGTTATAACACTTTTACAAAACAGCGATTTTTGAAAAATTACTTAATATCTCGAATTATTGATATTAGTTAGAACACATTTTCTGTTATTATCGTTTATGTCCTTAAGACACATATTGTTGTCTAAGTGCGATTTCAAAATTCCATGTATTTCGAAGGTCATAACAGATTTCCATAATAGCGTTTTTTTGAAAAATGTTTGATAAAGAGTGATTTTTTAATCGTAGTATTTTTAAAAATCGAATAAAACACTCAAATTTGCATCATATATTAACATTTTTTATTGGAATCGATAAATTGGTCTTTGCCACTTAATTTTTAGAGATAATTTCATGTACTCGTAAATGTTGTCAGCGGCTCCATCTCAAAATGTCCATTCGGAAGGTTCAATTTTTCGTCACTTTTTCGAGCATTTCGGCCTGTATTCCACGAATAACGCGTGTTATGTTATCCTGTATGGCTTCAATAGTGTTCGGCTTATCCACACAGACTAACGACTTGACATAACCCCACAAGAAACAATCAAGAAGCTTCAAATCGCAAGATCTTGGAGGCCAAACCGAGAGATAAGCTGCTCACAAAATTCATCCCTCAGCATATCCATTGTTTCACGAGCGGTGTGGCTTGTTGCCTCGCCCTGATGAAACCGCATGTCAACCAAGTTCAATTCAGCCAATTGGGGGCAAATAAAAATCGCGTATTATGGCTCAATATTGTTCGGCATTGACGGTAACGTTTCTTTCACGGTCATCTTTCAAGAAAAATGGACCGATGATGCCACCAGCCCATAAACCACACCAGACTGTCGTTTTTTCGGCATGCATTGGTAATTCATGTATGGCATGTGGCTGTTCATCACTCCAGATGCGACAATTTTGCTTGTTTACGTATCCGTTCACTATATCTCAACACGAAAAATTTGTAGTTTAATCGTTTTTCCTTTTAAGCACGAATACGTTCGCAGAAGACTTTTCATACTGTGGCGGTAAATAAAATATTAGAATTAGATCAGAATCTTATTTCAAACAGAATATAAGAGCAAAGACGTAAGGACTAGAGAGAATCCAAAGTGGAATATAATCACCAAATCTTTATTACATACATATAAATTACCGGGTTATCAATTTTTCGGTTTCAAAAGTAAAGTTAAATAAAACCCACATAAAGCTATGATTTCGATGAAACTTTTATTTTATTATAATGCTTGGACATTGCCAAGGAATACAATGTCATTTAAATGACCGCTTCTGAATTGGTATCTTGGCGATAACTTGACGAATGACGGATTTCAAATTTTTACAATATGTGATATTGGTGAGCAAAGGAATTGCATTAAATTTTCATCACTAATAGAATTTCTGCTGCGAACATGTTTATAATATTGCAGATGAACATCTGTGTACAGACTTTGTAAGAAATACATATTTACAAGTGGCATAAACGGTACAAAGAAGACCAAAAATGAGTTGAAGGTAAAGAGAGTCCTGCAAATCCAAAATTTTCATCTCAAATACCGATCATTAATAGTGAAAAACCATGTTGATGATGTTGACTTTTCAAAAGTATCAAATACTTTTAACCTTAGACGCCTCTGATATCAACTGTATTAAAACAATGATAATGACAATGACGATGGCATCCAAATCCAAAATTTGCTCCTCAACTACCGATAGTTAATATTTAGAGACAATGTTGATGATGTTGACATTTCAAAAGCATTAAATACTTTGGTCTTTCGACGCCTCTGATTTCGATTGGTACTAAAAATAATCAATTTTTTCGAAAAAGTTCGGAACGTGACAATGACAACGACGATGATATCCAAATCCAAAATTTTCATCTCAAATACCAATCATTAATAGTTAGAGACCATGTTGATGATGTTGACATTTCAAAAGCATCAAATACTTTGAAAATTAGACGCCTCTGATATCGATTGATACTAGAAATAAACAATTTTTTCCGTAAAAGTTCGGAACATGACAATGACAATGATATCCAAATCCAAAATTTGCACCTCAACTACCGATCATTAATAGTTAGAGACCATGTTGATGATGTTGACATTTCAAAAGCATCAAATACTTTGGTCCTTAGACGCCTCTGATATCGATTGATACTAAAAATAATCAAATTTTTTCGAAAAAGTTCGTCGCTTTAAAATCTTTGAAGACAGTACATTATTAAGCAAACTAATACGGGAAATGAAACTTGGACAATGACAATGAAAATGACAATGACGACGACATCCAACCAATCGATTGAATATCGTAACATAAGCGAAGCAAGACCGAATAGATCAATCAAAAATTAGAGTTATTCAGACCGTTTTCTTCGATCATCATGACATTTTGCATTCTGAATTTTTTCAGTCGCTCCAAATCAGCAAGAAGGAACGTTATTTAAAATTTACATGCTATTCGGAAAAATATATCGGATTCATAGACAGACATATCTTTGTTTTGGACCACAATAGTGAGCCGCCGCACACGGCTATTTAACGTCTTTGAATAAAGGTCCCCATTGACAGCTACTGTTACACCGTGGAACGATTCGTGCGCCCAATACATTTGACAAAAATTTGGCTAGCCGCAGTTTTCGAACAAGAAGTTATAGGGGAAAAAACCGCATTTCGAAAAATCGTACGATTTAAATGGAAGATATAAGAAGAACGCGATCTACATAGCCAATGTACAATTCTTTCAAACATTCTGACAAAATGTTGCACTTTTGGTTAAGCGATACGTTGTAATAATTTAAACATTTCCTTCAGGATGTTCCTTTTTTGGTCATATGATCTATACTCGTATCTTCATTCCTCCTGATGGAGGTATAAAAATAAAGTGTTTTTACTACCAACCAAAATTTGATGCGTATGAGGTCCAAAATGTCTTTTAAAATGGAGTTAATCCATGCTAATATCGTTGGGATAATTCCCACTTATTAACCGACGGTACTAGAGAATCTGGAATTTGTTGGTTTGACTGTCATCAATAGAATTTGTCAGGTGTCCGGGGCGCTCTTCGTTTTCAACTCCCTCTCGTCCTTCTTTGAAATATTTCTTTCTAATAAAATTTATTCATCACAAGCTTTCTGCAATATTCTAAAGATTTCTACTGCAGAAATTGCATTTGGTATACAAAATTTAATGCAATTTCTTTCCTCAACAAAGAAATAAAAAATGTATCACAAAATTATAAAAATTGCCGAAAACACATTTCACATCTTAAAAAGCAAAGCTTAAACGCTATTGATATTTATAATGTGAAATTTGCACAGATCTCTATTACACTGCTGCTAACTTAGAGATAAAAACATTTTTGAAATTCGATATATTTACTTGCATAATTTAAATTGAATACGTATCCACTTAGTGATTTCAAAACCGGTGATCTGGCAAGGCTGTCAGTTGTTAAGTACCCGTCACCTAAAGTGTTATTTATTTAGCGAAAGGTTTGCCATTTATGAATATGGATCGTTTAACAACCAAAGAACACGTAAAAATAGTTAAAATTTACTATAAAAGTGATGTAGGCTTTCAATCGAACGAAATTTTCTTCACTGATGAAACTCATTTCTCACTCGATGGCTACGTCAACAAGCAAAATTGTCGCATATGGGGTTCGCATCCGGAAAAATTGATTACTTGGTGAGCATTATGATCTGAAGGTGTTATTGAGTAGTAATTTTTGGAAAATGACGCTGGAGGAACCGTTACCGTCAATTCAGAGCGGTATGGTCGTACGATAACTGGCTTTTTTGGTCTCCAACTGAAGACTATGAACTGGACGCTATGTCGTTTTAACAAGACGGTGCCACGAGCCACACAATCCGAGCAATGTTGGCTTTATTGTATAAGAAGTTTCCAGAAAGCGTAACTTCACATTTTGGCCACCAAGATCATGCAATTTGACAGTTGTTAGACTTTTCTTTGTGGGGCTACGTCAAAGACTGTGTTTATGGGTATTTGAAAACCAATCAACGTCAAGTTATCTTCGATATACCGCCCCAAATGTGCGAAGAACTTGTCGAAAACTACCTCAAAAGCATCCACGGCTGTCATTTAAATGACATTGTATTTCGTACATAATGGCAAGGTCCAAGCATTATAATGAAATAAAAGTTCCTTCAAAATCATAGCTTTACGTGCGTTTTATTTAACTTTACTTTTGAAACCGTGAAATAGAAAGCCCGCTATATAGGTATGCTTTAAAAATTGAACTAGTCTTTTGAAATTTTTTGCAAGTTTTTTTGTGCAATTAAAGTAAAAGTATAAGATGATTTACTTTTCGACTGTATGCCGTGAACTATGCTAATTCGCATACAATCACAAGAGAAAAAAAAAGATTAAAAAATTACAGAAAATTTTGAGGATTATAATATTCAAATCGGATTGCAACCAATTACAAAGAACATTTTTAGCTATTTGTGAACATATAATAACCACAAAAACCAATTATCTATCCTATTAGCTACCAAAAGTCATGTCCAAATCCAAACATCTGGTCAGTGTGACACAATACTTAACGACCAGTATGACATAAACCAGATACGGGGGCGATGCCCACAACACGACAACAATAACACACAGGCGACACACAAAAGACGGAAAGGTCCGGCCAAACATTAAGCAAATATAGAGAGTTGAGAAGAGGCAACCATGGCGGGGACATCACCACAAACTAATGGCACATGTTAAAAGGGTCCATTGAGCTCCTGACCATCAGCCGCCGGCTATTTAGGAAGGTGAATGAAGATAATGAAGGTGTTAGAAGGTATAACAAAAAGAAGCCTACATGGCATCTATACAAAAACAATACGTTTTAGTTTCGAAAACATTTAGTTCTATGAATGAAAAGCAATTATGACTGACTACTACCACTCCTACTACTACTATTCCACTGCATGCCATAAAACTAAAACGCTTTGTCGGCATTAATTGAGGAAAAACAGAAGAAAATCTCAAAGATTATAAGCAGAGACAGAGGACAACAGCATGATGTTGGTATTGTCTTACATCAGATGTAAAGGTAAAGGTAAAGGAAATGTTGTTGTTGTTGCTAATATTGTTATTGTTTTGAGGAAGGTGCCATGCATGGATATTACAACTTGCCAGTTGGTTGTTGGGCATGACATTAAATATACGCTGGCGAGTGTTACACAGCAGGGTATTCCATTCACTTCCACGCCTACTAATAAGATAATGTGATGATGCCTTCTTCTCGATGTTCTTTATCCAGCCATTTAGCAACTTCTTCTCATTTCAGTGATTTGTGGGCTGTTGAAAGGACATTTGTTTTGTCGAACCCAAGAAGTCACACAGTTCTTGTTCATTTTAGCCACTATAATGGCATCCAATGACCAGTGTCATACATTTAAAGTTCCTGTTTCGGACATTATAAATAGTTTGTTCCGACCTCTATCTTAGTTTGTCCATTGTAGACATTTGATAAAAATAATTGACCATATTTATGGGTTATTTCAACCTTTACAATAAACTAAATTATTTTCATTCATACAATGAAGCCTGAGAGTTTTTGTTTTTGTTGTTAATTTCTGTGTAGATTTTCCATATGTTTTTTTTTTTTGCTTGTATCTGAACTTAGAAAATAATTTCATGGCCAGTGAGGAAATTTGTGGGCTACCATTATAGGTTTACAATTACCGTGAAACAGTTGCAAAGGAAGAACAAATTACTTTGTTCTAATTAAGTTAAAATGGTCTGTTGTAAATTGAATAATTCGACGTTTGATGTATGTCAAATATGATGTCATTATTATTATCGGAAGGAAAAAGGAAATATGTGCAAAGTAACATTTAAATATAACGCTTTAGTTCCTTCGCACAGTAGAGACAAATTTTTAAATTCCTGTCTAAGTAATCAAATCAAATGTGTAGGTTTCACATGAGTCTCGCTGTGAAAGCCTTACCCATGATGTGCCATCACATAGGTGCTGTTTTCCATCATTTTTTTCTTGGTTATGTGTTCTTTCTTTCTTCTAGCGACAGCAAGCGCCCCTTTGGGGTACTCAAACTAATTCCGAATGATTCGTCAAACTACCAGAGATTGGAAGTAGGTCCCTTGGAAAAGCTTCCTCAGGTCCCACTCCCTCACTCGGCCAAAGTACCTTTGCAGTCACTTGCTTTGAAGTGAGCTGCCTCCCGGGTAGGAGTTGAGGTAATCTAGGAAGACCTCGGATAGACATGAACAGCGTTTTCCAAGCTAATGCCTTCCTTCACCAACGCAACCTGAAGCAACGCAAAAGCACTGAAAACACTTGTTCGGACAACCACAACCAGCACGATGCACAGTGAGGTTCTAAGTGCAAAAAGTCTATTTTTCGACTGTAAAATATTAAAAATGTAATGATGCAATTTTGTACGGAATTGTTTAGTTAAGAGAAATTCATCATTGCTTTTTTGAAAAAAATAACTTTTTATCGCAAAATAATTACTTAAAAATGCTTGGGAGAAGTAAAGCGCAAAACGACTAAGATTTTAATGCAACTTGAGGGCCTGTATATGCATATTTGTTGTTCGTTTAACTATTTTATGTCATGATGTTCTAAAAATATGGTATTTTGTGATTCTTTAAGAAAAAAAAAAGACAACTGGATAGCATAAATAGTTTCGAAACTATTTAAATTAAAAAAAAAAACCCTAGAAAGTTCAGTGTTCTAAGTTTTCCTTGGATGAAAAAAAGGTTAGCTCCGGCGACCTCCATGTTTGACTGCAATAACATGAAGGAAGGGAGTATATTATTGCGATTTATAGAAAAAAATCCTTATAATATTTTATGCTGCTGAACAAAGTTATAAACTGTACGAAAAAAGTCACAAGAAATTACGCTACAAATTAAGCAAAGAAATAAAGACAATATAGGCGGCGGGCGTGGCCGATTTGGATGAAACTTTCCAAAATTTTTGTTTCCGTAGTACAGATGATCCGTGCCAAGTTACAAAAATTTCTACCTAACAGAATAAAATTTATACGAAAATTTCATTTTGAGTTGTATGGGCGGTGGGCGGTGGGCGTGGCCGATTTAGATGGAACTTTCCAACAATTTTGTTTTCGTAGTACAGATGATCCATGCCAAGTTACAAGAATTTCTACCTAACAGAAAAAAATGTATACGAAAATTTCAGTTTTAGTTGTATGGGCGGTGGCCGATGGGCGTGGTCGATTTGGATGAAACTTTATATTTTTGCTACTCTACGTCATAAAACGCTCTATGCCGAATTTCAAGACTCTACGACAACTCCTTATATTTATTGCACAAAAATGTATGAAGCAATCCCACTGTGCGATGCTCCAACACCATTGACCAGGAAGGAACAATGTTCCTTGGGCCCCTGGTCACCCGTGCCACCAGAAGAGAAGAACCCTCTGGTCTGGGTTTCGCAGACAAGCTACTCCAGTTTTGCTTTATCATACCTCGCATGGAACTGGTAATCCATAATCTACGACACAGATTTTCAATGTCCGAGGAGAGAATATCAACACAGCAAAGCACACCATGCTCCAATCATAGTTCATTAACCAGATCTCTCTGGTCATACAACTATCTTAACGGAAAAGATAAATCTTCTGATACCTCCCGATGGCTTCTCTATAACCGCACCTGTTGCCAGGATGTGTCTTGTTTAACTATGTATGACTCTCCCCTTTACTTGGTTTTCGAAAACGAGTTCTAAGATCAGTTTGATGTCATATTGTAGGTGAATCCCAAGACATAATCCACCTGTTCCTAGGGCGCCTGGCACAAGGCCACACTACTTTGTTTGTTGTACGCAAGCATCATACCCTTTGCCTGCTTAATTACAGGATCGGGTAGAGAGGCTTGCGTTTTAGGGGCAAGTGGTACAAAGCATCGTAGGAAACACCAGCCTACCCACCCTGTCTAAGTAATATAAGTTCAATCTCACCCTATGGCTTAACTAATTCACTTATGATTTCATTTTTTTAAAATCTTCTTTATCCCTTAGACCATAAGTTGCTGTCCTAAATAGAACTTTCAATAGTCATATTCATAATGTTTATATTAAAATTTGCTCCGCAATTAAAAGGAATCTTCATACAATGATTATTTTCAAAACCTTCCTATCCTTTGTAAACAATTAATGACTTCAATAAAATTTTACTGTTTGCAGTAATAAAATTTCAAAGTTAACATCTTTTCAGTTAACAATAAAATTATCCTTTTTTTTTTTTGTTTTGTCTTCAAAGTCTCATTTGTGACTAATTAACATAACGCCGGTGTACTTTATGACCCAAATACTGTAATGAAAACCAAGAAATCTGCTCTTAATTATACCACAGCAAAGTAATTTAAGAAAAACAAATTGTTTTATAATGTTACATTTAAATCATAATAAGAACAGGATATCAACACACACACACACGCACACACACAAACTGAATCCTCAAACCGAATAAAACTCGAACGAAATTAAAAAAAAAAACAGAAACAGAAAACAAAATGAGATGGAAGGATGCTGATGAAATTTAAACCTTTTCCACGCAACACAAAATATAATGTCAGTCAAACAATGTCCCACTAAGGGACGGCAAAAGGGTGCCATAAAAAAGGATTGCCCAACATAAGAGTGAAACTGTAACATTTCTTTCGTTGCCACACCACAATGACATATGAATGAAGGTAAATCTGGTGCGGTGCTGTTTCCGAGTATGTATCATTTTCAGCATTACGTTGACAATTACTTCACTCTGGGCTCATTTAAAGTGCGTCCAAGTATCAGATTACACTCAACAAAGTATCCTAGATTGCAATCTTATCCGTTTGCATTTGAAATGCGGTTAATGTGGCAGCGGGTTCAATGAATTGTTGGCTCTAACAAAATGATAAAATTTAAACACATTTTTTTTCCTCCACATCATGAAAAAACAATAAAATTTCAGTTATGTATCAAAAAAAAAAAAAGAGATCAACTAAAATAGCAATGACATTGTAAGGGTTGTGTTTGCGTGGCGGTATAAAATGGAATGCAAAGATCAACGCGTGCCATTGACCGCAGATAAGTCATATCCTTTTGTGAGCCATCACGCGGAAGTTGCAAAGATTTTCATATGAATAACCCAGAAACTTATTTAGGGGGCTGGTAAACGCTTTCAAAATCAATATTTTACAAAACTCTCAAAAAAAAGGAGCTAAACAAATTAAGGACTGCCAGGGCAATTCAGCGTCAAATCGCCATCAACCCAGTTCATTCCAGCACATCATGATTTTAAGAAAATTATTATAACTCTAGAGTTGACAAAATACCATTTTGGATCTATTACGTCTATAGAAAGGCATTCTATTGGAAGTGAGAAGAACAGTTAATTAATTCTCAATAAATTAAGCCTGATCAATTCATAAAATCTGTTCGTTTGCCAAATCTTAATTTTGTTAAACAACAAAATATCAAAAAGAAAATTCATAAACAAGTTATTTCAATCCGATATACTCAAGCTGTGAATTTTTCCTAAAACTAATTGTCAAGATTTTCGAATCAGAAAAGTGTTACTATTTTTTTTTCTTTTTTTTTTTGAAAAGATTTGTAGCTAAAAGATAAAACGCTAGGAAAGTTCTTTGATTGCAGGTATAGATTTTGCTTCAGACAGGTAGGTTTATTTGCAGATAAGTCTAACGGGCCACTTGTTTGATCTGTATTCCAAATAGAGTAGCAGTAGCAAACATTTATCCGATTGAGACATCTGGGTAAATGTCGTTAAGAACTTATTGGAATATTAAAGCGAAATAAAGGGTGTCCCAACAAGAACGCAAGATTTAAATGACTGATGCAGCAATTGAATTGTTTCTCTAACTGTATGACATGTGGCGCCGTCTTGTTGAAACCACATGCCCTTCACATTCATTTCTTCAATTCTAGGCACGAAAAAACTGGTTATCATTTCACGATACCGAACACCATTGACTGTTTGCGCTTGACATGCCTCATTTTCATAAAAAAAAGGTCCAATGATTCCTCCAGCCCAAAATCCAAACCACACAGTGACACGTTGAGGATGCATTTGCTTCTCGTGAGTCACTCGAGGATTTTCCTCACCCCAAATGCGGCAACTCTGCCTATTGATGAAGCCATCAAGATGGAAATGGGCCCCGCCACTAAAGAAGATTTTATCGGCAAAATCAGTATCTTCATGTTGTCTCTCCAATAGCCGATCAGTTGGTCAGGTGGCTTCAGTTCCTGAGTCAATTGAACTTTTTATGCATGAAGATGCAAATCTTTCGTCAAAATTCGCTGCATAGTGGATTTGGAGACACCAATTTGCTGAGCTCGGTGTCGAATTGAGGTGGATGGAGTTTGAGCGACATCATCACGTACAGCTGCGACATTTTCTGTTGATCGACCTGGTCGAAGACGCGTTGTTGTCTTTACATCACTAACAGACCCAGTTTTGGCAAATTTATCCCTTAATCTCTTTACAATTGACTCTTTTGGAGCATTATTGTGACTCCAAATTGATCGCAATTTGCGAACTGTAGCCGCAAAACTTTCACCATTTTGGTAAAACAATTTCACAATGAAAATACGTTGTTCATTCATGTAGCGCTCCATTTTTACCAACCTCAAACAATAACAATTGTTCAAATGTCAAACAATGACACTTCGAATGGTGCCAAATTTAAATCTTGCGTTCTTGTTGGGACACCCTTTACTTATTTCATGCATTTTTCTTTAATAATATCTCATAAGTCAAGGAAAACTCGAAAAATCAAAACCAATTTATTAAAAAATTAATAGTTTTTCTTATTGCTAATAACAAAAATAACGATTTTTTGAAATTTTAATTGGAATCTTCTTGAAAATATGGCATAAAGGAAAACGGATTTGTGTTTTGGAAAACAGTGTGCATTACGTATGATCCGACCCAGCACCATTCATTTAGGTGACTATTCTTTGGAGGACCAGTCAAAGCTTCAACATTATCTAGCATAGATTTACGTTTTTCGGAAAATTTTCATATCATCACCAATTTTCATATCATTTTCATATCATCATTACCAACTAAGTTTCGATAACAAGAAGTGGAAAAACGAAACGAGGTATGCCAACAAGATGTTTCAGCAATCTGTGAATAATAAAATGAATCATTTGATGTCGTTTTATAGTTTGATACTAAACTATGAGTTTTTTTTATTTTTTTATTTTCATTTTAAAGAGAAGATAAAAAAAAACCAAGCCATTAAGAACATTGTAAAAACTGATAACCGCTTGACAAATTCATAGCCATCCGTGAGCCACAATGTTGGAATTGTAGAACTCCTTATCTTATTCACACCATGAATGATTTAAGTCGAGGACATCCCTAACAATAACGTTATGCCGGAGCAAATGGTTTCTGGTTTCAAATTTCAATTGTAAAGTATATTGAACTCCAAAATATCTTGTAGGAAAATTAATATTCATTGAATACGACTAAACTCATATCGCTCTTGAAAGTAATATGACCACATGTATAGTAATAGATATACATAGATATAGAGTAAATGCCGACAAATATGCAGGGAAACTTGTGTTTTGACTCCTCTGATCATCATGTATGCAGGATAACAACAATTCAAAGCTTCCTAAACAAATGACGTAAAGATTCATTTAAAAGGGCATCACATAAATGCCATTCAATGATTACATCCAATGTGTATATTGAGCATATAAGCGTGTTAATTCCTAAATCTGTTTTTACTACTCTGTTCAAACTAGTTTGCAGCTTCCAGTTTTCAGCATGAGTGATTATGAATCCTAGAAATATTTGTATATTTCCAAGTGATTCCGGCGACTTTTACAATGTGTGATTTTATAGAACAAAGAAATTGGATTAAATTTTATGTACGAAACGAAATTTCTGCCGAAAATTTGTTTAGAATATTGCAGAAGACCTTCTACGGACAGACTTTGTCGGAAAGAAATGTTTGTTGTTCAGAGTATGCCAAGAACTAGTTGAGGACGATGAGCACCGCGAGCGACAACCAACCTTTACCAGTGAAAGCCACTTCCAATAAATTCGCAATTTATTGCTCAAACACCATCTATTAACAATTACAAATCTCACATATGATGTTGATATTTCAAATTGATCAATCATTTCCATTTAACAACATATTTTGAGCGTCAAATTTCGATCGGATCAAAAAACGTTAAATTTTTTTTTGAAAAGATCGCCTTGAAATCTGTGCAGAGACAATTTCTGGCTATCAGCACGTTATAAAATGCATAATTAAAGGAAATGAGACTTGATACTGTGCTCCGAAATGGTTGGTTTTCATAGCATCAAGTGAATACTGCGCTAAAAGTAAAGCTCGGCCGCAAAGATCCCGCCATAGTGGCCCGAAATCAAGCTTATAATGGCAAGTTTCTTCTATTGTCGTCATATCGTGCATCAGGAATTTTATATACCGAAGCAAACTGCCAACCAGCAATATTATTTGAATGTTATACTTCTTTTACTTGCAGCTACCTGCAAAAATATGCCGCATATAGAAGTTGGCAACTCCTGGTTTATATATTATAATAAGGCGACATCTCAAATTTCGCTGGTTTTTCACAAGATAATTCAACTAACGTCACACCGCAATTATCGTATTCGCATGAATTTGCTCAGTCTGATTCCCAAAATTCAAAAGATCGTTCTGGCGATACGACTTTGAGGTGACTGAAGAGTTTCTAGTTCAATTGTATGGTCCCCTAAAGGTCGTTATGAAAGACGGCTAAAAAAAGAAAATTAAAAAAAATTTGCATAAATGTGTTGTTTCCAGAGGAATTTGAAGGCGATGAAATAGATTTTGATGAATAAATAAAAATTCTGTGAAAAAAATAACATTTAGACTACAATGCCGCCCTCCCAACAATTAGCCGACCTAACAAAGAACACCCAAAAAAAATTGGCAAAATATTTTTTTATTTTTTAAAATAATCTTCTTTTAGTCGGATACACTTTTTCCAGATCCTATACCCTGTTTAAGGTAAGAAATGTCAAACTCCTTAAAATAGCCATCAACCGCAGACGCCACCTCTTCATTGTTAGCAAATCTTATGCCACTGAGGAATTTTTTCAAGTCTGGAAATAGAAAATAGTCCCGAAAGCTAAATCTGGTGAATAGGTGTGTGGTGAAGCAATTCGAACTTTAATTCATTAATTTTGGCTATCGCAATAGTGTTTGTTTGAACTGAAGCATTGTCTTGATGAAACAGCAATTTATTTTTCACCAAATAGTGTCGTTTTCCCATAATTTCATCACCTGAACTCTGCAATAAATTAGCACAATATTCGCCGCTGAGGTTTTTTCCTTTCTGAAGATAATTATTAAAAAAATAATCGCATGCGCACCCCAAAAATCAGACGCCATAACCTTGCCTGCAGACCATCTTCGCCTTCTTTGGTCACTATTCTCCGATTCCAGTCCACTGCTTTGACTTTTTGTATGTCTCAGGTGTGAAGTGGTGGTTCCATGTCTTATCCGTATAGGTATAGATATAGATCGACCCCAAAATTAGACTCTATTGAGATGAAGCATCGTCAATCACTCTACTAAAGTATCTTCACAACGCTGTTGTTGCTCTACTAAAAGCCAGCGCGGCACCCATCTTGCGCACAGCTTTCTCATCTTCAAATCTTCGGTCAATATACGATGAATAGCATTTTTTGAAATGCCTATTATTTCAGCTGGCTCACGCATCTTCAGCCTACGATCATTCAATACCATTTTGCTGATTTTCTTAACCGTGTCTGGCGTGGACACCGCAGTTAATCGATCACCACGGTGTTCGTCTTGGCAGCTCGTACGGCTTCGTTTAAACTCTGCTAGCCCATATTTTACAGTAGTAAATGAAGGAATAGGCTCCTCCAGAGTAGATATTTAATATTGTTCGGACTAAAACCTTTTAAATGAAAAAATTAAATTACATAACGGTGGCCAATTTTTTCAATGTTTATAAATTTACTGAAATCGGTTACTTTTGATGGCTCAAATAAACAGCGTGGCGCCTTAGTAATATAAACAATATAGCGAAACCATAGATGTTCCTAAATCAGTCAATTTGTATGGGAAGTAATCTATAAAGTAAGAAAACACAGTCCATTGTCACTGTCAAAACTACTTTCAAAACTTTGTGTATAAACCTGAAAAGGCATACAGGAAAATGCTTACTTATGTGGTCCATTTTTTTCTTCAAATTTTGCCAAACATTATAAAGCGAAACAATGGACAAATTACAGATTACAGCAGCCTGCCAATTATAGGAAAATTTTTGAATTTCGGTAAATCGATCAATTTATAAGGGAATTAATAGAAAATTTGTTCCAAAATATATGAGAAAAACGGTTTTGAAATTATTCGACATAACGCTTTCATTATTTGTTAAGTCGATTGAACTATGTTCGTCGAAATGGCTTGCTGGTAGACGCGACAATTGTCATAAATCTTTATGAAACTAAAAAACAGGTCATGTCGACCCACTCTTTTTGCAACCTCACATACAAATTCGCCTGTTTTCCGAGATTCAATTCTTTTTCTTCAATTCTTCTGCAAGCACACGTCATGCATTTATTGAACTATATTCTGAGCATGAAAGTTAACTGCATTGACACTCTTCTTCTGGTCCCTCCTTCCATGCAAAGTGACAAATTTTCCGCAATTCAGCTTTTCCTTTGCAATTTTTAACTAGCAAACAGTAGTAACCCAAATTTTGGTCTATTGCACTGGTTTATAATTCTCTGTAAAACTTGAGGAAAATCGATCAAGTAGCTGCGGACTTCTGGTACCTCCCTTAAAAAAGATTGATCTCTCGACCTTCATTTCCTAGATTTACATCTTCCAAACAGACTCAAAAGAAAAAACAAGTAATGCATTTTTGATTAGTAGGCTGCCATAGCCTTGATTGATTTATAATTCTCTGTAAAACTTGAAAAAGAATCGACCAAGTAGCCGCGTCCTTTTGATGACCCTTACAAAAATAATTTTTCCCCTTTAATCCCTAATTCGTAGACTGCAGTTACTTAATTTTTTTACCCAATTGCATAATGCTTCGCAAAAGTAGACCGGATGACCTCGGTCTCTCTGGTATCTCCTATATAAATTATCTAATTTAACCTACATAGTCCTAGATTTATGTCTTCCATTCCATTGCATCAAATTTCGAAAACTTTGCTCTGTAATATGAGTAATTCCCCTATAATTCTTAAGCGGAGGACATAAGAAATACATAATTTTGCTAAAATTCTTGTCTTTTAATCCAGCATTTTTCTTGCAGGTTTTTCGGTTTCAAAAGTAAAACTATGATTTCGATGAAACTATCATGTCATTGTAATGCTTGGACTTTGCCGTTATGTACTCAATACAGTGTCATTTAAATGACCACCTCTGGATTGGTTACAGCAATGGATCCTTTTGAGCTAGTTTCCGACTACTTTTTCGCACATTTCGGGCGGTACGTTTGGGGATTATCTGCGTAAACACAATCCTTGTCCTAGCCCCACAAAAAAGAAGTCTAACGTCATCAAATCGCATAATCTTGCTGGCCAATTGACATCGCCAAAATATGAAATTATGCTCTCTGAAAACTTCTCATGCAATAAAGCCAAAATCTGTGGTGTTAAATGACGTGTGAATTATCGTTTTGTAATAAGTTTTTACTATTTTTACGCTTTCTTCGGCTGTTAGACAATCTATATTCGTAAATGGCAAATCGTTTGCCAAATAAATAACACTTCAAATGACAGGTATATAACAGCTGACAGACTTGCCAGACCACTGCCAGTTTTGAAACCACTAAATGGATAACCCCATATAATTGAGAACTTTTGCGACATTTTAGCATATTATCAAATTTTTGGCAGGTTTTAGCTTTGAATACTCTCCTGTGAAACGGTCGAATATATATGTAATTGCGAACTTTTGCGACATTTTAGCACATCAAATTTTTGGCAGATTTTAGCTTTGAATACCCTGTAGTAAAACGATCGAATTTTCTCGCAACCTTCTGCTAGAAGACATTCTAGACGCATGCTAAAGGAAGGTACTTAAAATACACATCAGCCTCGACGATTTCGCTATCGAGTAGTTCAATCTTACTTAGAAAACGTAAGGAATTTCCATTTCAAATAATTACCATTTATTGCAATAACTTATAATTTCAACCAAAATAAAACTGAAAATTAACGGAGTTGGACATTCAAATTATAGGCAAATATTCAGTTGTAAAAATTTACAAAAACATTTTTTCTTACACCACTCTAAACAAATTTTTCTTACAAATTTAACAAAACGAGTTAGCTGAGTTTCTTTCCAAATTCACATCTTTTTCTCTACAAAGATCAAGTTTGACTCATGAAAAGATCATGATGGCAAGAGAATGACATCTAAATGTGAATGTCATCTCAACCCTTTCAATGGCCTTTGTGATGTAAAGGTCCTGACACAGTGGTCAAACAGCATCCATATGCAACTGGTCAAACGTTAGGTGAAAACAAAGCAAAATCATAATAATTTTATATGAACTTTAACCGAAAAACAGAACTACATTTCTTGTAAAGTACGAGCAAGTAACTTCCGAGGGTTAAATAAGAAACCGCTCACAAAAAGTAACGACTTTTTAGATGCTATTTAGATGCGTGGATGCTGTTGATGCACAGAGCGCGAGAGTTCGTCGTCGCATGACCAAAACAACCCCCGGAAGGTTAAAGTTTGTCCAAACAATTAACGCAATATAATTGTTTGATATGATTTGATTGATATGATGGTATTGGAGGCAAATATAGGGAGGAAAGTCAAAAATGAAAAAAACTGAGACGTTTAAAAGAAATGTCAATCAATATCAATTGGAGAAGTTGTCTTAAGGATTTTTAAACGCACATTTTCAAAGATGACATAATAACGATTATGCTGGAGAAAATCAAATGGTTCAATTGTTTTAAAGGCGAAATTAATGCCTTTGGTTCGATTAAGATACCGCTTGCCAAGTGATATTTGATTTTATACAGATTAGGACTTAGAGAAAGTATCATTTTTATTTCATCTAGCAATTAGTTTCCGTATTTCTGGTGAGAATGAAATTTTAACGGAAATTTTAAACATTTCCCTGCATTTACGTTCTCACATTTGTTATGCGGAAAAAAAACTAAAACCAGTTTGGTTTTCTACAAATTCTAATTAATTTTTCGTAGATTTTACCCAAAAATGCTCACAATTTTTTGCCCTAATTTTAAGTGAATTTTAACAACATTTGTTATGCTTTCTTTTAGGGCCTTAAGGAAGGGTCTATTTTAAATCGGCATTTATCAAATACACGATTTTATCCTCAACTACACATCTGCATACATTCTCACATCTTGTGTATGTCCTCTGTTGTATGCAAATGCTAAAGAATATAACATCTTAAGGTCATCTAAGGTCACTACTGGTCATTTTCAAAATAAGTATATCTGAAACTCTGTGCTTCATAAATGTAAACCTCTGTTATGCATACACACACACACATGTACATACTCGTATGTTGTGGAGATCAAATGAATCGTGTCTTCCTGTTTGGGTGCCTTTCATTGCTTTCCTTTGGAAATCACCAGCAAAAGGGGTGTTTTTTTTTTTCTTTGCTATAGACCAAATAATGTTCTCTATCTCCTTTGACTACAATGACCAGGTGTGTGGTTTGACCATTTGCTTCTTATCGAAATCTTGCATAAACCTATGATTGCGTGTGTGTGATTCTTCTCTCTTGTATTCAAAATTCTATTAGAAAATCATAAAATCTTGAAAATCGCAAAAGTAGAAGGACATCATGAATGAATGAAAATAACAAAAATACATCTTCAATATACTCGTATATGGAAATGCATCTCAAGATCCCTTTTTCTCTCTCCAGTAATGCGTGGCAGCTATAAAAACACACACAAAATCAAAAGGAATAGCTAAGCAATTCTCACTTAGCTGCAAATTTAATAATAATCAAGTATGATATTGTTTTAAAGGATTTTTGATTGTGGACATCCTTGCTTGATATAACCATTGATTAGGTGCAGATGTCTGCCTTTTCCAATATCTATTTGACCACATGAAAAATTAATCAAATTGTGTTTCGTTTATAATACAAACTATTTTTTCTTTTGGATAACTAATTTAATTAACACTTGATCTACTTTACCATCTTTCACTTTCATTATTTAATGATGTATAACGAATATTTGGTTTTATTACTATTGACAGGGGCTGCTTCAATGTTTTCTAAAGATCCCATCGAATTTTATTGACGTCTATAAGAGTAAGTTGTTCGTTACGAAAACTTATTATCATGCGTTTAACAGCAAGGGCAAGATATCGTATCACGTCAGCTGTAGAAATGTTCCCGTAAGTCTTGAATTTACAACATGTAATAAATGTCCTGTTTCTACTGAAATCTATATGGTACAGGGTGACGCACGAATCGTGCTACAAACACAATGCCAATATCAGTGGGGACCGTTATTTAAAGAAAGAGTTTCTTTTTTACCCAGGAAGAAAGGAGTTTCTGTTTTAACCAGAACTGCGCCGAAGACGTAACCATTTCGACAACATTTGGTTCAAGTGAATATTTTGAACTGGACAATAAGTAGTTTCAATAATATAGTGGCGCGAACTGGGAGCCGATTTTGGCTTTGTTGCATGAGAAGTTTCCAGAAAGCACATATGGCATAGGATGGCGTACGAATCGTGCTACAAACACAATGCCAATGTCAGTGGGGACCGTTATTTAAAGAGAGAGTTTCTTTTTTACCCAGGAAGGAAGGAGTTTTTTTACCCAGAACTGCGCCGAAAACGTATCCGTTTCAACAACATTTGGTGCCAGCAAAATAAAGCAACTGCACACATAGTCAGACTGATTATGGTGGAGGTTCTAAGAAAATTCCCAAACAAATTAATCTCCACAAACTCCACTTACCGCTGACTCCCAAAATCATCTGATGTGGCTACACTAGATTTTTTCCTATGGAGTTATGTCAAGCAAAAGGTGTACAAAACGGCATCAAGGAATTTGACTGAATTGAGGCAGTCTCCACCCCACTTATCGCTGGCTCCCAAAATCACCTAATCTGAGTGCACCAGACTTTATTTTAAGGGGTTATGTCAAGCAAAAGGTGTACAAAACGGCACCAAAGAATTTGACTGAGTTGAGGCAGTCCATTTAAACAATAATTGAGGCGATCCCGACTTCAATAATTTTCTAAACAGATGTCGCATATGCTTGTATGAGCCTAAAGGTCATTTACGGTCTATCGTCTTCAAAACCAGTTAGTTATAAAAAATAAAATTGAATTTTCTATAAAGTAAAAAAAAAAAATAAATACATTGACTTGAAAAAAAAAGTTATTTGAATTCCTTATTGTAGAGCAATTGCAGCGCCACCCTGTATTTTTACATTATATTTTTTATTTAATTCACAGATTAATTTGACATTAATTTGTCATGAGGGAAAAAATATTGAAATTTTGATAAACTACATTGAAATTTGATTCACTCAACGGGATCTGCAGTTTAACGACAATTGCGAGCCTCACTGTTAAAGAAGCATTTACTAACTAGACATGTCGCTTACACGACGAATCAAAGTGTTTATCGGGCACACCCAGGTGACCGCCGCTCAAATAATGATAGAAGGCTGTATGCGGGATTAAACTCACGATCATGCGAACGATAGTTGAGGGTATTAACCATAACGCCACAGTCGGCAAAAAAAAGGAAGAAAAACAGAATGCATATAAGCTGGCTGAATATGAGAAGCTCTCCCATATCTCATTCATTAAAAATGCAAAATAATTTGTGAACATTAAAATTTGGCTGGGGGCGCTTAATAGCTCTTGGATACATAGTTTTAGAGATAGTTTTCAGCAATTTAATTTAATGCCTTTATGGGCAAGTTTTTTTTCTATTAAACCAACTGGCCGATAAGTGGCTTCAATAATACAGTGCCGCCGGCCGCGAGCCGATTTTAGCTTTGTTGCATGAGAAGTTTCCAGAAAGCGTTATTTCATGTTTTGGCGAAGTCAATTCGCCACCAAGATCATGCGATCTGACGACGTTAGACCTTTTTTTTTTGTGGGACTATGTCAAGGATATGTGTTTACGCAGATAATCCTCAAACGTTGGAGCATTTAAAAACTAATATTCGCCAAGTTATCGCCAAGATACCGCCCGAAATGTGCAAAAAAGTGCTCGAAAATTAACTCAAAAGAATCCTGCAAGCTGCAGTCAATCCGGAGAAGGTCATTTAAATGATATTGTAT
>JAHXMU010000512.1:880482-940975 GCA_019455685.1 Philornis downsi | reverse complement strand
AGAATAATCCGACCAATTTAGAGCAGTTGAAGAGGAACATTATTCAGAAAGTAACAAAATACCGAGAACAACTTTTCAACGAGTTTTCCAAAATTTGCGACTTCGGTTCCAAGAGTGTCAAGCAGCCGAGGGAAGCCATTTGGACAACATTAAAAATTCCTTAAAAATTTCTTAAAAATTCCGATGCTTCTACTTTTTAAAAATACAAATATATTTTTTTATGTTTCGTAGTTTTTTTTAATTGAATATTTAAACCGCCAACACCCTTATGGCCCACCCTGTATTTCTATTTGGATAGTTTAGCCTTAGGTTTGAATAGTAATCTCTGCAGCAGCTTAATTTTCTTTGAATATATTTTTGGAGGAATGATCAGAATTCCAACAAAACTTCCTCAGGTACAGCCATGAAGTCATTAACTAAATATTACATTCTATAGTTAACTACAATTTAAAAAAAGCAAAACATTAAAAACCTAAACAATCAAGTTAAATTTAAAAACAACTTCAAATAATAGATATAAACCCACATATATTATTCCATACACGAAATCGATTACTGCAAATATTTCTCATGTTCCCTTATCTAGGAAATTAAAGATATTTTCGGTAAATCGATCGATTTCATCTAATTGTATTAATTTTCTCAATGAAATCTCCTTTTGAATATATTCAGCTGATTAAACAGAACTGTTGCCATTAATCCCTGCATCGATATCATTCATCAAACCAGAGATATCATTAGCAAAACCCAACACAATGGCTGAGTATATTTTGACAAATTGATTTCAATTGTCTGCAATGACAATATTTTGCACCGAAACAGACAGACGAAACGAAATCAATGCAGATTACATGAAAAACACTAAACGATCTGACAGTTGAAAGGTGTTTTTAATTACCACCGAAATGGTTAAACGTCAATTATAATCAAGTCAGAGGCCGGAACGCCGACAAAATGATTCTTAAGTCGCAAGACATTTAGCAAATGGTCATTTGCGGAAATATAAAATGACGTTAAAGACGTCGAGGGAGACGAACTGTCAAAGCGTATGAAAGTTGTCAACAGTTGAAAGGAAACATCATTAGCGCCCTTTTGAGGATACAAATGATGGCGAGGGTTGTCACATGTTAACTGGAACTGACGAAGAAGCAAATGGCAATCTCTAAAAGATATTATTTGCCGAATTCCAACTCTTTATAGGATTTTTTGCAAAAGTCGTAATGTAAATACGGAATAGTAACTGTTTCCTTACAGTATAATAGGTGGCAAATCATTAGAATCATTAGGAGACGAGCCAAGCAGTTACACACTTACTGTGAAATTGTAGACAGTTGTAATATAAATCACACGAGTCAAAGTATTTCCCACAAATTTGTATTGGTTTCAGTCTGAGCCTTGTTAAGATTTCCTGATTCCGGATATGGGTTTTGTTTTTAAATGATTTGAAAATATTTCGCTAAAATACAATGTTGGTGATATTGCAACTCATAAAATCTGCGACTGACAAAAGTAAATAATTGATATAAATTTTACTAAGATAAGATTTAAACTCATGAAATGCCACAGCCCGAAGGAAAAAAGCATAAGTCTTAGCAGCAGCAACAGCAGCAGCAGCAGACCAACCAAACGTAAGAAAAGACAAATTAAAAAGGAAGACAATTTACAGGTTACATAAAGCAGAGCTGGTTAAACTAAGGCCCATGAATGACTTCATTTTCAAAGACGTAAAAGATTTGCCTAAAAAGTTTGTACGTCATATACAAAAAACAAAATCTAGAAAAAGAACTGAAATTGAAAAAGGGGAGAAAAAAACTATCCAGCAAAAAAGTGCATCCGTGGAATTAGAAATTCCCCACGATTTTTGAAGCAAAGTAATGAAAATTTGTGAAATCATGAAAAAATTGAACATAGTCTTGTCATAGGAAGCAGCGTAGCAGCTTTTCTTGTTGCGTCGTCTTCACATTTTCATGTGAGTTGTTATAGCAATGAAAAAGCAGACATTTTGATGCACTTTTTCATTCTAACAAATGAATTTTGTTATTGGATCAGAGTATTCAGATCGAAAGTGTTTCTATCAAAAGGGGTTAGGTCAAATATGCACCATTCTGTTCACAAACTTGTTGTCTTTTTGAAAGTAATTCCACTATGCCTCTTTCAAAGAAATCCTTGTCCCTACTCCCAAAAAATTGGGATAGTCAACTCTCTCACGCGCTTCTTTTGAGGTAAATTTTTCACCAGCAAAATCATTCGCCATAGGTAAGAACGGGTGGCAATCACATGGCGTCAAGTAAGGACTTTATAGTAGATGAATAAGAATCTCCTGACTAACATCTCCCTACTAAGCTTCTGGCGAACCACTAACCTCGTGCGGGTCTTAGCGTCATTCTCATGGAACGCAAACTTGGCTTTCTTCAGACGGTCCAATTGTTCACAGTACAGGTGCGAATTAGGAGTTTTTTTCGTAAAGAAGCAATTCATAGTTGATGATTCCCTTTCGATCCCACCAAACACGTAGCAAAATCTTTGCAATCGTCTATCATGGCTTGGCCATCATATGAGACATTTCACCTCGATTTGACAACGACCGTTTTGCGTTTGACTTTGTCATAAATGTATATTCAACTTGAATTGCACTCTGAAGACCATATTGGAAGTCGATCGTTTGGCATCCTTCGAGGATTGGAAAAAACGTTCACATACATATGTGTTCTGTATTTGGGCGATGAAATATATTTGAATTAATAAAAAAGATTTTTCGAAAAAAATCAAACTGGTCTTACAATAGCGTGTACTTAACACACCTCTGAAATGCTTATAGTCCCGTCCAATAGTTTCACATACATTTATATTTAATTACAACCATAACTTGTCAGCACTCCACATTGTATTATATTTGTTCCTCTCTGTTCACATTGTGATGTTATCCTCGCTTGTTGCCCCATCACTACAAACCACAAGTATGCTTGCTGCCCGCTTGCAACGCAAGAGAAACTGTAAAACAAATCTAAACTCCAAACCAATCGTACTGCACAAATAACTGCTTCAATCGACCGCACACTTTGAGTGGTAGGTGTGTGAAGTAGGGCTTGATGTGGCACAAAGGTACGGAAAAAGAGTTGAGGCTGCAAAGCAAACTTAATACCGCTTGATGGTTATAGAAATTGGATAATCAGCAAGTGCGTGTTGCAATTTTTCTGGCTGAAGAATTAAACGCTCAAATGCTTGGTTAAGTTAATACAACAAACTACAAACTTTAACAGTAAAAGTTTACTATTACAATTTTTTTTGTGGAAGGTTTATTCGTGGCATTGGGCATCGTCATTTCTTGTGGTCATTGTAACTTTTTGCCACTTTTTTACTAGGATACTTTAATGATTATGATCATCATTATTTATGTGGTGGTTAGAAACGAATTATATGATGACTAGGCGATTTACCGTTTTAATTTTTGATACCCTATAAGAGAAATATGATTCATTGAAATATTTTTGCACAAAAATTAGTAAAATTTTTCAAGCGCTATAGAATATGGCGAAAATAGCACTACTTTCTATACAATAGCCCATAAATGAGACAGACACATTATCGGCTAAATGCGAAATTATTTTGAATGTGTCGGCACTCACGTTGTTCTCTTAGACAAATTCAAATTTAAAACAACGTTTTTTTTTATGCAGAGTTATTTATTTTTCGGTCTCAAAAACAAAGTTGAATAAAACACACATAAAACTAAGATTTCGATGAAACTTTCATGTCATTATAATACTTGGACTTTACCATTATGAAATACAAAGTCATTTAAATGCCCGCCTCTGGATTGGTTGTAGCAGTGGATCCTTTAAATGTAGTTTTCGGCCACTTTTTCGCACATTTCGGGCGGTACGTTTGGGGATTATCCGCGTAAACACGGTTGTTGACGTAGTCCCACAAAATAAGTCTAACGGCGTCAAATCGCATGATCTTAATGACTAATTGACGGCGCCAAAATGTAAAACTGCGCTTTCTGCAAACTTCTCATGCGATAGAGCCAAAATCGGTCGTGTTGAAACACGTTGGAATCACTGCTTTTGTAGTAAATTTGATCTATTTTCAAGCTTTCTTCGATTGGTAAACGATTCCTATTCGTAAATGGCATACCTTTCACTAAATATATAAATCACTTCAGATGAGATGTAGCTGACAGCCTTGACAAACCGGCGGTTTTAAAACTACTAAATGGATAACCCTGCACAATCTGTCTAAAAGATGATAGTTGTATCATTTCATACGACAAAAACATATCACCCAGAAGGAAGAGTTTAAAATATCAAGCATCCTTTGACCAAATATATTCCACAATATTTGAAGTTGATTGAACGATGTCTGGCTATCTGATTGACTGCCTCAAATCATTATAGAACTTCCCAAAACTTGGAGCAGCCTAATATATTGGCATGTCGCAAATGCAAATTGTAGATGAGCTATATCGACCCACCTTTTCTGTTACCTCCCATACAAACTGACTGATTTTTTAAAATTCAATTTACTCCCTGTAACTCCTCATCTGTAAACTGTTCATTTTTTTTTTTTTTTTTTTTTTTGATTTATGGCGAGTTTGAAATTTCCGCGGAGCTTATACGTCCTTGTAGGATGACGCTGAACGACACGAAGATTTCAGTAAAAATTGGCAAAAATCTTAGTGGACCTTTTTCCACCAAACGAGGATGTGGACAAGGCGACAGCCTACCATGCGACTTCTTCGACATACTTTTGATGCTGATTATGAGGAAACAAACGATATAGTTTGCATGATGGCAGGTTCAACCCCACATACAGACACCTATCAATATTTGAACAGTACCTCGATGTGTCAGACGAGTAATTAACAAGACTTGCAAATGTTTCTCAAACTATGACGTTCGAAATCATAGATAAACTATGGATTCCATTTGAGTTTACAAATAGAAAGCATGAAATTTCACTGAATACGAGAAGCTCTCCCATGTCTCATTCATGAGATGCAAAGGAATTTTTTTATAAGTTACTTGCATATACAGACGATATAGACATTATTGGCAGAAAGCTGCGAGATGTTACTGCAGCCTCCTCAAGCATTGAGAAGAAACCAGCAATTATGAGTCTGGTGGTGAACGATGACAAAACAAAACCATTCGGTTCTACTCGCTTGAGACGTTATGTGGACGTTGACCGCTATAACTTTGGAGTGTTGGAAGAGCTCGTATATGCCGGCTCCGCTGCAAATAAAAAGAATAATGTCAGCATGGAGATTCAGAGAGAAATATTGTTTGCTAAAAAATGTTATTATGGGCTAAACAAGCGATCGAATGATAAAAACTTCTCTCGACGAACAAAAATCTGATTGCATTAGATAATGGTTTTACCTGTCGTGCTGCATGGCGCAGATTCATGGGGAAATGACACAAGCGAATCAGCGGATCAAGCGGTCAGCAATCAGTACTGGGAGCCTTCCAACTGAAGATTATGAACTGGGCGATATATGGTTTCAACAAGACAGTGCTACAAGTCACACAACATGACCAATTGTTACTACATGAGAAATTTCCAGAGAGCGTAACTTGACGTTCTGGCCACGTCAATTGGCCACCAAGATCATGCGATTTGACGCCGTTAAACTTTTTTTATGGGGCTACATTAAAGATCGTTTTTGCGTGGATAATCCCCAATCGTAGGCCAGTTTGAAAACCAAAAAACCTCAAGTTATCGCCGAGATACCACCCGAAAGGTGCGAAAAATTGGTCGAAAACTACCTCAAAAAGATCCACTGCCGCAAAACACTCCAGGTCATTTAAATGACATTCTATGTCGTACATAATTGCAAGGTCAAAGCATTATAATGAAATAAAAGTTTCTTCGAAATCATAGCTTTATGTGTATTATTTGACTTTACTTTTGAAACCGAAATGTGGATAACTCGATTGATTATTTCTTGTGGGGTTATGTCAAGTCGTTAGTCTATGTGGACAAGCCGAACACTATTGAAGCCTTACAGGATAACATGGCACGCGTTATTCGTCGAATACAGGCCGAAATGTTCGAAAAAGTGACGAAGAATTGGACCTTCCGAATGGACATTTTGAGACGGAGCTGCGGACAACATTTACATGAAATTATCTTTAAAAATTAAATGGCAAAGACCAATTTATCGATTTCAATAAAAAACTTTAATATATCATGGAAATTTGAGTGTTTTATTCGATTTTTAAAAAAACAGCGATTAAAAAATCACCCTATATTAAATTAATATCGCTTCACAGCCACCGCATTTATCTACTTTATCACCCTGAACCTCCTGGCCACATCCCACATCGAAAAGATTGCTCCGGAGACACGATTTTTAGCCAATTGAAGAGACTCAACGTGAGCCGTAGCTCGCTCTGAGGTCCATGCCCAAAGCTGACTATTTTGCATCCTTCGAGCATTGAAAAAAAAAACTATTAGCATAAGGATTTTGTGCCCCAAGGGGAATACTTTCAAGAAGATGAAATAGATTTTGATGAACAAATAAAGGGGTTTTTAAAAATATTTAAATTTGTCTTATACGAGGTGTGATCAAAAAATAACAGTTATTTTCAAATTTCGTGAGTTACGTATGTTTGATTTTCGCATTTTTTTTCTATTATGTTGGTACACATGTCTGTTGTATATATTGACAATATCAGCCATTTTGGATTGTCAGTTTGTTTTTGACAGATAAAAAGGTTAGTCGTGTATGGATCAAAGAAACTCTATTAAGTTTTGTGTAAAAAATGAAATTAAATGTGCAAGGACATTCGAAATGTTGACTGTGGCGTTTGGCGAGTCTACTATGAGCAGAACACAAGTTCGATTGTGGTATAACCGGTTTAAGGAAGGCCGAGAAGATGTCAATGACAATGCTCGTCCTGGTCGCCCGAGCACGTCAACAACCGATGAAAACATTGAAGCCGTGAAGAAAATGATTTTGGATAATCGTCGAATCACTATTAGAGAGGTTGCTGATGATGTTGGCATATCGTTCGGCTCGTGCCAAGCAATTTTTACGGATGTTTTAGGCATGAAACGTGCGGCAGCGAAGATTGTTCCAAAATTACTAAATTTTGAGCAAAAACAATGTCGCATGGGCATCGCTCAGGAGCTGTTGAACGTCGTCAACGACGATCCAGATTTCCTCAAAAAGGTCATAACTGGTAACGAATCATGGGTGTATGGCTATGACATTGAAACCGAAGCTCAATCGTCCCAATGGAAGCGCCCAGAAGAGCCAAGACCGAAAAAAGCACGTCAAGTTCGGTCAAATGTGATGGTTTTGCTCACTGTTTTCTTCGATTGCAATGGCGTGGTGCATTGCACAAGGTTGTACGGTCCATAAGGAATACTACCTTGAAGTTATGCGCCGTTTGCGCGAAGCAATTCGTCAGAAACGCACAGAATTGTGGAAAAACCAATCATGGATTTTGCACCATGATAACGCACCAGCTCACACATCGATGCTTGCGCGTGAGTTTTTGGCCAAAAACAAAACCGCAATCATGCCTCAACCACCATATTCACCGGACTTGGCCCCGGTGACTTTTTCCTCTTCTCAACACTGAAGACACCGATGAAAGGAAAGCGTTTTGCTACGATTGAGGAGATAAAAGAAAAATCGAAACAGGAGCTGTTGGCGATGCCAAAAACGCGTTTCAGAAGTGTTTCGAGGATTAGAAAAAATGCAGGCATTAGTGTATTATATTTAAGGGGATTACTTTGAAGGAAATATAATAGAAATTGATGAATAGGTAAATACTTTTTGAAAAAATTGAAACACGCTGACTTTTTTCCTCTTCCCAACACTGTAAACACCGATGAAAGGAAAGCGTTTTGCTACGATTGAGCAGATAAAAGAAAAATCGAAACAGGAGCTGTTGGAGATACCAAAAAGCGCGTTTCGGAAGTGTTTCGAGGATTGGAAGAAACGCTGGCACAAGTGTATTATATATGAGGGGGACTACTTTAAAGGAAATAAAATAGAAATTGATGAATAAATAAATACTTTTTGAAAAAATTTAAAACATAGTACTATGAACATAGTAACACATGTTAGATAAAATTTGGAACTAAAGCACACGAAATATAAATGTAAAATAAAATTATATCTAAATTGTTATCCATAATCTTATTATTAGGGTGCATAAACTTCTACTTCTACTTCAGTTGCACATCAAAATATAGGCTCATTTCTTCGTGTCATTTTGTGCTTTACGAGCAAAGTGTTCCCAGTTCATCTTCTATAGTATATCTTCTGCTGTATAAAATTTCTATAGGAAACTTCGGGCTTTTGTAATCAAATATATTTTTGTTGCATAGGCCACTGCCACTGCACAAGTAGTAGTTCGACAAAAGAAAAAAAATACCCGGTCTTACTTGCTTAGAACCCCTTAAACAATTCTTCAATGAATTTCTATTGCTTTTTTAAGGTCAATTGTTTAGTTTTCTTGTGCAGCGAGCGGGCGCAGCAGACTTCCATTGTAGATTTTGAGTACGCGTTATAAACTTCGTTTGAAGTGCATTTCATTTGCGGTTTCATCTCTTTGCAGTTTCTTTTTTAGTTTTCTAAGCAAACAATGAGTAAAATTTAAGCCAGACTTATGGCTTCTACATTGTGGTGGAGACATGAATTCTATTTTTGGTGCGTCATCCGTTCGTTCATTGACTGCTTAGCATTGCGTGTAGGTGACCGATTTTTTAACAGATTAATTGTGTCGCGTTTTTTTTTTCTCTATTGTAATAATTCTTTTCAATAATTTTTACACTCTATAGTGTGGCTGAAATATAATTTCTTGCACTTTATTGATTTGTGTTTTACGATGATCTAACCGATTTTCGTCAATAATTGTTCACAATTGAGGAATGTAATGCGGCACGCTTCATTTAATTGTTCTATAAAATCTATTATATTTCTATAACTTTTGAATTGACCTAATATGTGAGATGCCATTGATTGAACTTGCAATAGATGAGTTTATATATGAAATATATTTCCTTTTAAATGCTAAGATTAAATGAGGAGTTGCCAACAAACCAAGTTAAACGATAACGATAACCCTAACGATGCCATCACGTCTATACTAGTTATCGATTCATATATCATACCAAAACGATAATTTTGTCCGATTAGAACATGGTATCGTTATAAAATACAATATCGTATCGATTTCAAGAATCCGTGGTAGAAAGACATCAAAACACTCTTACACCGGCACATCACAATCCTACCGCATTAATAACAGTTTAAGATATCGAAAGCGATAACGATAAGTGATATTAGCACAGTCTCGCCAAAATACTCAAAACTGAAAATAGATAAACGTTTCTTTTGGCCTGAAATCAAACAGCGTTATTTCAAAATAACCGGCTTAACCACTTTTGTTCTGATTTCTGAAAAATTAGAGAAAATTAATAGAAAAGACCGAATACTTCAATCTCTACACTATCGTATCCAGATTAGAGAAAGTATATGTATATAAAGGGTGGCGCATAAGTAACGTTAACGGCGACTATATTGAATGGGTTCTTGTGCATCATTTGGTTTTAACTTGTGAACGAATTGCATCTTATATGGGAAAAGATGTAACATATGTAAAATTATTTGCAAAGACCGCCTAGATATCTCTAACTGTTGAGAACATCGCCTGGTGGAAGTTTCGGGGTTTTCCTCAATACGTGTATGCCCTCGAGCAATGGTCACTTCATTTCGAACTGCACGAAGTCTTCCAGCACGCGGAAGATCACAGACAGTCCCCTGTTGCCCAAAACGGTCAACCAATTGGTAAATTGTTGGAGCACTAGGAGCATTTCGAACATGAAAGAAATTTCGATATGATCTGAGTAATCGAATGCTGACTTTCAAAGTAAAATTGAACAACTTTGGTTCTTTGTTCTATGCTGAGCCTTTCCATCATAAATTCACAGGTATTATTTTGTTAATTTTATAAAGAGTCGAAAAACGCCACCCTATATATGAAGGAATACGTCCCTTCCCCAAAACGGTTTATTCTTGATCCAATTCAATCGCATGTGCTAAGATGTACACGCTGTAATAAAAAGAAATCCATTATTTGTGCATGACTTTAAAAGCTTTATTTATTATAGTCAGAATACTCCGATTTGAGTCAAATATGCATCGTTTTGTTCAATAAGTTATTGCTTTGATGAAGGTAATTCCACTATGTATCTCTCATAGAAATTGTCGTTTCTATTGGCAAAAAAAAACTGGGATAGGTGACTTTAATAAGCTTTTTCTGATACGAATTTTTCACCAATAAAATCATTCGCCATAGATAGAAACAGACGGTAATCAATTGGTGCCCGGTTTGGACTATAAGGTGGTTGCTTAAGAACCTTTTAAACAAGCTTCCGAATCTTCAGGCTAATCACCATCGATATATACGGCCTGGTGTTGTCCTAATGAAACACAATTATTCTCCTATTGACCAAAGCTGGCCACTTCTCAGCAATTGCTCCCTTCAGACTATCCATTGTTGTTAACAACATAAATTCGTATTAAGAATTTGGCAGCAGTAAAGCAGCTCATAGCAGACGGATCCCTGCCAAACACAACTAAACCTTTTTACCCGTCAATCCAGAATTGGCCACCATTTGCGCTAGCTCAGCACAATTCGATCAAAACCGTTTTCATTTTACGCTACGTTTTACTGCAACGTAAGTGATCCACTTTTCTTCACCAACATCATCCATTTCAGATCCTGATTGTACGAAAGCCGTCTCAAAACTAGTCGACCTGACGACTAGATGGTGCCAGTAGTTTGAAAAAAAATATTTTGGTAAAAAGTGGCAACCTTATAAAACATATTTTTTAAGTTTCAAGATGCCACATTGTTTGATATTTCTATTTGGGTCATAAAATGTAAACAATTTCAGCAAATTTGTTCAACATGGAAAAAATTGGTCAACGTCAATACTCCCATTTGAAAGATCTCAGTTCAACCAATATTAAAGCCGAGCTAGATTCTACTCTAGGGGAGTCTGCTCCTTTGTTTATAATTGTAAAATATTGGATAGCAGAATTTAAACTAGGCCGTACGAGCTGTCAAGACGAACACCGTAGGGGTCGACCAAATGTGATTTCCGCGCCAAACACGGTTAAGAAAATTCACAAAATGTTGTTTGATGATAGTCGGCTGAAGGTGCGTGAGCTAGCTGAAATGATTGACATTTCAAATATTGACCGAAGATTTGAAGATGAGAAAGCTGTGTGAAAGATGGGTGCCGCGCTCGCTTTCAATAGAGCAAAATCTGCGTAGTGAAGATGTTATGGTAGAGTGTTTGGCAAAGTTTCACCGCCATTAAGTCAAATTTTTGCTTTGATTTGTAACCATGGATGAGACATGGGCCCCCACTTCATACCTAAAACAAAGGAACAGCCAAAACAATGGACTGTAATGGGAGAGTCGTGACGGTTCCATCTGCAGGCAAGCTCATTCGTCTGTTTTTTGAAATGCGCATAAGATTATTTTTATTGATTATCTTAAGAAAAGAAAAATCACCAATTGCGAATAATACGCTAATTTATGGCAGCGTTTAGGTGGTGAAACTTATAGGAAAAAGGCCTTATTTGGCGAAAAAGAATGTGTTGTTTCATCATGACAACGCAGTGCACACATCAACTATTGCGATGGCAAAAATTTATGACTTAAAGTTCGAATTGGTTCATCACGCACTTTATTCGCCAGATTTAGCCCTATCGGACTATTTGGTATTTCTAAACTTGAGAAAAATGAATCAGTGGTAAAAAATTTGCCAACAATAAAGAGGTTGGAGTCTGCGACTGATGGATATTTTAAGGAGTTTGATAGTTCTTACTATAAACAGGGTATAGAAGCTATTGAATATCGCTGGAAAAAGTGTATTGAGTTAAAAGGAGATTATGTTGAGAGATAAAGAACAATGTTTTCAACTATTTTGTGTCTTTTTTGTTAGGTCGGCTAGTTTTGGGACGCCAATCGTTAGTCGATTCAAAACTTCTCAACTGTTTTGTGAAATTATAGACCCTTAAGGTGTCGATGATGTTTGGGAAAGCACAAAAAGCTAAGAACGCTGAATATGATATTCTCGCAAAGATGATATTTTGTCCGTCCAGTCATCTACGTCAATATAATAAATTTCGCAAGAAGCAGAAACGAAGCATGTTTTTTAACTAATCTGGGTGCGCTGATCCCGAATCTCACATAAAAATCACGCCTATCACGTTTTGTTCCTTTCTATTTCGCATGCTGGCAATACCGCAAAACAGTCAATACTGACACTACAATTTCACAATTATTAATTTGGCAGAAGTCCACATTCATTGTAAATCTTCATAATAGTAGCGTTTAAGCATGTCAGGGAGATCGTGTGTTAAGCTGTTTTTGCTTTGTGTGTGGTGACTATTTGGTCGGAAAAAGGGTATGCAAAATCAGAATTATTAAAATAAGCATATTTACATTATTTGGGTTTTGCCGTCAGAAACTTGAACAAACCGTGGACACCGACAATGTTTTCGAATAGTTGCAGAACTGTTTTTTACAAGTGGTCAAATGGTAAGAAGATATGTTTCGATCTTTCAATTCCAGTACTTTAAAGAGAGAGTCAAGTAACAACCAAACCGATTATTATTTCTGTTTAATAAAAGTTGCTGGATTCAATATGAAAACTAAAAGAAATATTACTTACGCGAATGTCCCATCGGTTTCCAAAGCAGTTCAACTTCCACCAAATGATCCATTATCAGTCATTTCCAGTGCTGAGTCCGAAACATCTTTCACCAGCAGTGGTAGTTTGCCATTTAGTGACTCAAGCTAAGCTGAGTGATCCAATTCTGGATTTACATTTAACAAAGCAAGACGCAGAATTACCAGCTTCACGCATGCAGCAGTGGAAACATCTTGCAGTTCGGACAAAAGTAACAATCTATATGTATAGAGATAGAAGCATGGAATTAATTGGCTGCATATTTTGAAAAGAAACACAGTAGTGATGTCAATGGTTTATTTTGAAAAAATGAACCAGCCACATGACAAAACTGAATGGAGATTATTCATTGATTGCTCTAAGTACCATTCAAAGGTTCTTCTTTTTCATAAAGGGAATGAAAAACCATCCTTACCAATTGCTCATGCCGTTAATACAAAGGAAAATTACGACTCAATGACTGAAATTTTGGCATTACTCAAATACAACGATAATAAATGGAAGATCTGTGGTGACCTTAAGTTGGGTGATTTAAATTTTTTTGTATATATAATATAGACCATCGGAAATAATTGTAAATTAATCGATTTATTGACTGGTATACAAGGAGCTTTCACAAAATATTGTTGTTTCCTTTGTCTATGGGATAGTCGCGCTACATGTTATCATTACGTCAGAACAGAGTGGCCAAAAAGAACTGAATACTCACCAAGAAAACAAAACATTTTAAATAAACCCTTAATTGTTCCAAATGACGTTCTTTTTTCGCCGCTGCACATAAAATTGGGCCTTTTTAAGAACTTTGTCAAGGCTCTGGACAAATATGGAGCAGCATTTAAATATTTGTTAGCGGTTTTTTTTCTAAAATTTAATATACTAAAATCGACGAAGGCTTATTTGTTGGCCATCAGATCAGGAAGCTATTAAATGATGACAATTTTTCACAATGTTTATTGGAGAAAGAATATGCAGCCTGGAAATTTTTCAATACCACCGTGAACAGTTTTCTTAGAAACAATAAGAGTGGAAACTACAGGCAAATTGTTGCTGAATTATTGAAAAATTATCACGAATTAAGTGCACAAATGTGATTCAAAATGAATTTTCTTCATTCGCATTTGTTTTTTTTTCCACAAAACCTAGGTGCGGTGAGCAACGAACAAGGGGAGCATGCTCACCAACATTTAATGGAAATTGCAAGAAATTATCATGGATTTTGGGACAAAATCATGATGAGAGCCTATTGCTGGACTCTAATACTTGAAACCGAACCAACAAAATACAAACGACGTTCACATTTGAATATTTATTGATTTTTAAACAAACTAATGATTTTTTATGTAAAAAAAAACGAATAAAAACATTTTTTTATACCGAAACCGCTGACCTGATAGAGAAAAGCCAATTACAGATTCGAATTTAGGCAAGATATTTGGTTGCTCCAGTCCAAAACCTTGTTGGCTAGTGCAATTAATGTTAAATTCTTTTCGGTACAAGTTCTTGGTATTAAAGTAACATAAATTGATGGGAAATAAATGATTTACAATCGAAATTGACTCAAAATGTGTAAAAGTAATTAAAAACAATACCTTTTGAAAGTTGACTTTGCAACCGCTGACAATGACAAATATTGGCAATGCTTTTAATATACATCTGTCAATTTCAAAAGAAGTAATTTTTAGTAGGCAGCCAAAATAAGTTTCATGAGCAGTTGTTACGTGTCTCAAGAGTTAGAGACACCCATGAATACGTACAAGACAACATTGAAAAATCACATGCCATCATACACTTTCAAACACACAAAAAAAAATATATGAATTTTCACCAAAAACGTTAAACCTACTTACGTGAAGTTCATATCTTGACACTAACGTTGTTACACTGGCCATTACTCATCAACATCATCGGTATCATTAATGTGCCAAACAACAGAGTGCATCCATCCACACACTGCTTGCTGGCTATCATTTGTGTCAATAGTAAATTTGCACATGATCTTCGGATAACTCTGGCAATAACATCGCATCAATTGCCACAAAGCTTCCCAAATAATGCTCGTCGCATGCATCTTCTACTGATTTGTTACGAATATTTATACTGCAACGTACTCGTATGTGAATGTTCAAGTGTACGTTTATATCTCCAGAAATGTGGTTTTGAAATTAAGCTACTGAAGGCTACTAGAGGGGCATAAAATGAACTGTTGGAACAAACGCTACACTGCCACATGCAATTTTGGCCAAAGCCATATCAGCGGCTGGTGCTGATAGTGGTGGCTTACAAAAAACGTAGCACGTTTTTAAACTATGAACTTTGACAATGCTTACGTCTGTTTCTTGGTTTTTTTTCCCTACGTTGTTCATCTCCTGTGTACTCATTTTGTACCATTGTTTTACTAATTTTTAAATTTATTATATGTGTACAGTGTAATATGATGTATATGTATGAATATATTCATATACTCGTATATAATTGCATGTATATTTATGCATATCGTATAGGGTGGCGCATAAGCAACGTTAAGATTTGATCAGTGAATACAGTTTTTGTTTAAGTCTTTTTCTGTTCGTCTCTTTACAGAATTTATTAAATAATACTTGGGAAATTTATGATGGAAAGGCTGAGCACAGAACAAAGAACCAAAGTTGTTCAATTTTACTGTGAAAGTCGGCATTCGATTATTCAGATCACATCGAAATTTCTTTCATGTTCAAACTGCTCCTAGCGCTCCAACAATTTACCGATTAGTTCAGCGTTTTGGGCAACAGGGAGCTGCCTGTGATCTTCCGCGTGCTGGAAGATCTCGTGCAGTTCGAAATGAAGTGACCATTGCTCGAGTGCAAGCAAGTATAGAGGAAAACCCCGAAACTTCCACCAGGCGACGTTCTCAGCAGTTAGAGATGTCCGTGCGGTCCTTGCAAAGAATTTTACATATGTTACATCTTTTCCCATATACAGGGTGGCGCAATACAACGTGCATATTTACAAAATAGATTAAAAAATGAATACAAAAGGTATGGTTAAAATAAATCTAAGGCATTGTAGAGTAATAAATGGAGTTTATTTTTTAAAAATAACATCATCTAAATGCTGACTCTCTCTACGACGGCACTCCTCTAACCGCAAACGAAAATTATTGAAAACTTTTTTCAGTAATACTGGTGTAATGGCTGCCATTTCACCACGGATATTCTCCTTGAGCTGAACGATGTTTCTCGGATTATTACTGTAGACTTTGTGTTTGAGGTATCCCCACAAAGAAAAGTCAAGAGGCGTCAAGTCTGGACTACGTAGGGGCCATGAGATACATCTCTTTCCGAAATCAGTCTGCCAGGGAACATCTGCTTCACCACCGCCATAGAGTCATTTGATGTGTGACAGATAGCTCCATCTTGTTGGAACCAAGTTCTGGAATTCACAATTCTTGAACTTTCAATTTCTGGAGCCAAAAATTCGTCCAACATCTCAACATAGCGTTCCGTATTAACCGTGACGTTTTGGCCCCGCGCATTTTCGAAGAAAAAAGGACCAATTATTCCTCTGCCAGAGATTGCTGTCCATACTGTCACTTTAGGACTATGCAATGGTTTCTGGTATTTGTTTTTGGGATTTTCACTGTTCCAGTAACGACAATTTTGACGGTTTACGAACCCATTCATGAGGAAATGAGCCTCGTCGGAGAAAAGGATATTGTCAAAATTGGAAAATCGATTAAGCATTTCATTAGCAAATGCGAGCCTTGCTATGAAGTCAGACTCTTTCAATTCTTGTGTTAATTGCAGCTTATATGGATGCAGTTTAAGATCCAATGTTAAAATTCGTTGCAAACTTCGTCGCGATAATTGTAAGACAGACGATGTCTTGCGAGTCGACATTTGTGAATTTCCTCGTACTGACTCCATAACTCTATCAACATTGTCTTCGGTCCTAGATGTTCTTGGGCGACCATTTGCTTGTGGTTTAAATGTTGAACCGGTCTCTTCAAAACGCTTTACCCATATTTTAATTAAATTAGCACTCGGAGCTTCACTAATTCGCCGTAGTCCACATTCAGCATAACATAGTCGCCTAGTAGCAATATATGAACGAGAGTTCTCGTAAAATGCGCGCACGCAAAATACGCGACGCTTCCCGTCGAAGTGATTCATAGCGACTAAAACTCCATGAGCCCGCCAACCCAACGAATTTGGTCGAATTTAGTACTGTTGATTGGAAGATATGGAGGCAAGCATATATGAATTGGTTTTTTTGTTTGGGAGGTACCAGAAGAGGCATCGGTGCTTAATCGATTTTTGTCCAACAACAAACAAATACAATTAGACTAGGCTACTACAGTCTACTAACTAGAAATCACATCGAACTGATGAAATTCGAATAATTGTCCAATTTGTATTGGACTTACCAGAATAGGTGCAGCAATGTGCTCTGTTTTCATCCTAATACTCTATCGTGGTAAACGCTCAATATATGTCCTATTTAACTAAAATTAGTGCTTCCGATTGGAAGATATGAAGCTAATAATATATGAGTTAAATCGGTCATTTCCACGGGTGGGGTTAATGGGTCGTTTTTTTTTTTAGTTTTACGTGGAATTTTGATACAATGAAACAGACAAATATTTGGGTTTTTGCATGTAACCGATGAGAAGTTACAGCGAAGAAATTAAGTTTCCAAAAACAGGTCTTTGCAAAGAATTTTACAAATGTTACATCATTGCCCATATAAGAAGAAATTGGTTCACGAGTTGAAACCAAATGATGCACAAGAACGCATTCAATATAGTCGCCGTTAACGTTACTTATGCGCCACCCTTTACATACATATACATGCACTTACTTTTATTCACATTTATGCATACCTCATATTCGCGAAACCACTTTGATTTTTCTTCTGAAATATTCCTCCAAAGCATTACCTTTCATTTGGCATAACTTTACGGCATCAATATACGAGTATATGCCTTAAATTTAAAATCGTAACTAATTTCCAATGATTTTCGGTTTTTTGTAACTTAAAGCAACAGCTGCAAACCATTTTCTCCTAAATTTTGCATATATCGCTATAATCTGTAACACCTGCATAATTTTGCATATAAAAATTACAAAATCCTTTATCATATACTCGTATAATACAGAAAGTACATGTCTGGCAAATTTGCCACTTGGAGAAAAAAGGAGATGAAAGAATATGGGAACAAGATTCTAAAGAAGAGTTAAAATTGTAAGGAAAATGTCGATAATGTTGTCCGACATGGTTTTTGAACAGATCCATATTAAACCTACAATAAAATAAAAACGTGTATTGCGCTATGAAAACCGATATCATTTCAAAGTTTAGACGAAAAATTAGAGGGATAGGAAAATTTACGCTAATTATATAGAGGAGGAGAAAATATATAAAGAATTGAATTCGTTCGAGCAAACTAAACGTTAACAACATTTGAGAAGAAGCTTTATATTATGCCTGAAAGCAGGCAGTGTTTTTATTAAAGAATCCACTGCCATTGATTTCAGATGGCAGCCGAATAGCATGGACGTAAACCAAAATGCTATCAAACTCTAACATACAAGAAAAATCAAGTCGAACATACTTTTTTTAAATAAATTATTTATTACAATTTAATAAGATAACTACAATTTTTTTTACAATATTTCCTCAGCGCCATGTTGGCTTTATAGAGGCTAATAGGCAACCATTCATGTAATACTACCATAACAAATATTAATATTAAAATATTTAATACTAGGAGAGATAAAAATAACTATGTTAGAAGCATTTCCGAATTATCTAACAAATTTTTTTTATTGGGCTTTCAAAGCTGATAAAGTGAAGTTTCTTTCAAGTATACTGGCAATTGATTATATTCGAATGGTCCAGCAAATATAACACCTTGCTTGGTCAACTCTAACCGACAAAGCACGACATTTAAATGCATTACATGACGGGTTGATCTTTGGGTGTATGATATATTTCTATGAAAGGATGTTGTAAAGATTCCAATTCCATTTATTGATTTGTGGACATAGAGCAGAAGTTGTTATTTGTATAATCCCTTAACAGATAAGACATTTGTGGCATAATCTTTATATAAAGAAGTTGTACTGAATCTCGTAGGTAGATTAAAAACAGTTTTTAAAGATTTATTCTGTGCCGATTGTAGAGCTTTTAGACAGGTGGTGGACTTACATGCATACACAAAAGGAAGATACGTCAAATGAGAATGTATCAGAGTCTAATACAACATTAGCTTAAGCTTTACATTTAATTTGTTTTTAAATTTGTAAAAAATTCCAGATCCTGATATTTTGGATTTTAAGTCTAAGATGTGTTTATCCCACGACAGATTATAGTTAAGGCACACTCCTAAATAACGCACGCTTTCTGATTCTTCTATCACGTTACCATATTTGTATCATTAATAGAAAGTTTTGGTCTAAATCTCACGACTTTAGTTTTGCTTGCATTCAAAACTAATTTATTCACCCTTAGATATTCACATAAAATCACAGCATCATTTTATCTTTCGGAACCCAGAGAAAGTTGGTTTTTCTGGGTAACTTAATTTGACCTCTATGTTTATAGCCATAGAAGACAAATTATATAAAGAAAAAAATTCGCTTATCTAAAATATTCTCCATAAGTTCAAGCAAAGTAAATGTCTTCAATGTTAGAGAGGCAGGTGCATATTACGCCTGAAAGCACGCAATGGTGTTATCATACAGATCATTGACACTGATTCATCTGGCTGATAAACGTTAAGTAGCATGGACTTAAACTAAATAGCTATCAAACTCTATCAAAACAGAAAAATCTTCCTGAGCCTACTGGTAGAATATTCTACCTTTTGGAACCCAAAGAGATTTGTTTTCTCTGGGTAATTTAACCTCTACTATAGCCATAGAGGAGAAATTATATAAAGAAAAGAATTCGCTTATCTAAAATACTCTCTATAAGTTCGAGCAAAGAAATGTCTTCAATGTTAGGGAGGGAGACTTATATTACGCCTGAAAGCACGCAATGGTGTTATTATACAGATCATTGCTATTGATTTCATCTTTCTGATAAGCGGTAAATAGCATGGACTTCAAACAAAATGGTGTCATACTCTATCAAAGAAGAAAACTATGCTTAAGCCTGCAGGTCGAACATTTTATCTTTTGCAGCCAAGAAAGAGTTGGTTTCTCTGGGTAATTTAACATCTACGAATATAGCCATAGAGGAGAAATTATCTACATATAAAGAAAAGAATCCGCTTATCTAAAATTCTCTCTTTAAGTTCGAGCAAAGTAAATGTTTTCAAAGTTTGACGGACAGATTTATATTGCGCCTGAAAGCGCGCAATGGTTTTATTATCCAGACCATTGACATTGATTCATCTGGCTGATGAACGGAAAGTAGTATGGACTTAAACCAAAATGCCATCAAACTCTATCAAAGCACAAAAATCTTCTTAAGCCTACTCTTTTTTAGAACCCAAAGTGAGTTGTTTTCTCTGGGTAATTTAAACTCTATTACAGTCATAGAGGGGAAATTATATAAAGAAAAGAATTCGCTTACCTAAAATATTCTCCATAAGCTCGAACAAAGTAAGTGTCTTCAATAATTGAGGGAAAGGTTTATATTGCGCCGGAAAGCCTACTGTGTTGTTATTACAGAGGTCATTGCCATTGATTTCACATGGCTGACAAACGCAAAATGACATTGACTTGAACCAAAATGCCATCAAACTCTATCAAAGAAGAAAAGTATGCTTGAGTCTACTGGTCGAATACTTTACCTTTTGAAGCCCAGAGAGAGGTTTTCTCTGTGAAATATAATCTCTATGATTATAGCCATAGGTTAGGTTAGGTCAGTGTGACAGTCTGAATAGACAGACTCACTTAGATTGTATAGTCCATTGTAATACCATGAAAGCTAGAGATATGGATGTCCCTAGTTTCCTTCGTTGAACCATTCAGAGCGCCTCAAGAAGCTCTTAAGTCGGGCAATATCTATAGCATCCAGATCTCGTTGGTCTTCAAAAAATAAGAGCCCACTATTGATCACCGCCTGTTCGTCAGGGCGACTTTACTCGGAATTAATCGTTTTGTGGTATTAAATAAAACAATCGCTATTATGGAAATTTGTTATAACTTTCGAAATACACGAAATTTTCAAACTGCGCTTAAATAACAATATCTTAAAAATATTCGTAATAATAACAAAAAAAAAACAAAATCTTATTTATTTCAATCTTTAAAGAAAATCGCTGTTTTGAAAAATTGAATTACAGCAAATTTTGAAATGGAGTTGAGACATAAATATGCACAAAAATATGTACAATAATAATAGTGAATAAACCCGACCTTGTCCCAAATTCACTTAAGTCGTTTTTCCATATAAACACAGATAGATATCGGCAACTGCACTGATCTTAATTCTTCTTAATTGGTATTCATCAATCACTACAGTTTCATTGAGTACAAGCAGATGTTATGCATTTAATCTACAATTATTCCCTGCTAAAACGAAGGCAGTCAAAGTATATTTTAATTGCCTACATAGAAATTCATATTTTATACTCCTTTCTCTGCTTGATGTTAAACAAACATGAAAAATTGCGTTAAAATTTTCATATTTACACGCGTTGTTAAATAAACACAAATAACATTCAATCTAAACCATATCCATGAATATAAAACAAATTAACATTTCAAACATTCATAACAAACAAACAACAGATATTCCTATTACGACGGGCTCACATACTTATAATAGGCTTACATACGAAAATGGGTGTCGCAGCAAAATCCAAATATATGGTGAAGAAAAATCAAAGGCTTGCTAGTGACTATGATAGCCCCTAACTGTGTAAAACGCGTTGAATGCCTTTGTTGCGTTTGGAAATCCAAGTTCATCCTTGTCATTAGATTAATTTCTGTTCCTCCAAAATGATGTAGAATCATATTTTGTTACTTACATTACATTGATATTCGGACATTATAACGTAGTCAATTTGTATTATGAGAACATAAAGCTCGAAGTCCCACCATTTTTCGAACTGAGGTTACTAGCAGAAGCTTGATATTTTTATCATGAATGCCATGTAATACTATTTGTTTCGAAATTCATTGAATATTTTATCTTTTATTTTTATTTTATATTTATTATTTTATCTTTTTATTTATCCCTTCCACACAATAACTACTCATCTGCCACATAAAATGGAACTAAAGCTCTTCTAAATGTCTACTTGTTAGATAGATAGATGTATGTCCGAACATTGTGAATCCATGACCAAAGATTTTGAACTGCATATTCGGTTTTGCAGAAACAAAAAAACAAATGAGACGCCGCATACGATTAATGAAAATACGACCTCTTTAATCGTCTGCTGCGTCTCATTTGAGAAAGAATACAATCTCTTTAATCGCCTGCTGCATCTCATTTGCTTTCGGCATTCTATAATTCTACTAGCCGACCCGGCAAACGTTGCTTTGCCTTCAAATTTTATTTTTATTGGAAATGTTTCAATGTTAAACAAAATTCTGTTTAAATACCGTTAGCAGGAGCAGAAAAAATTGCTTTTTAATTTATGGTTTGTATAGGAGGTACCATTCCCCATTGTCCAATCCCGCCCATATTTGCAGTAGCACTTAAGATATGTACACCAAACCTACGCACCAAATTTTGTTCAAATACCGTAAGCAGGAGCAAAAATAATTGATTTTTAATTTTTTGTTCGTATGGGAGGTACCACGCCCCTTTGTCCAATTGGACCGAATTGTAAATCTAAACCATCCCGGGCACCACCCAGACGCATATACAAAAATTTATGCAAAGCGGGCCAGCCGTTTAGGAGGAGTTCACTGACAACGCCCGTACAGTAGAATCTATATATATAAAAATGAATATCTGTCTGTCTTTATCATGTCACTCGCCTCGATTTCGACCTTCGGACATAGTTAAGAACCTTCTCCTGGCCGACACGAATAAGCCCTGAAAGTTTCATGAAGATCGGGTACGCCGTGTGAGAGGAGTTCTCTTACAAACTATTTTTGTACACAGACAGACAGATATTCATTTTTATATATATAGATAATTTCGAATTTTATAAAATTGTTATATCCCATACACATTTCTAGTTTCATGATTTTAGCTTCAAACATTTGTTTTAGGCGGCGATACGAAGGCGGTCTAAAAGCTAGTCGACCTAACAAAAAATATATTTTTTGGGAGAAAAATTTTCTTTATTTTTTGTTGGGAAAATTTTTTTTTATTTTTCAATATAATCTCTTTTTAGCTCGAACCGTGTAAGACGAATATCTTGCAATACCTATTCGATCAGAATATATTTAACACGTAGGGTCTGAAACTGTCCACTAAGCCCTATCAAAAAAATAGAACTATCTATTAAGCGGCGCATGCGGTCCAAACGAAAATACACCAAAAAAATTGGAAACAATTTTCCGTATTTTTCAATGTAATCACCTTATAAAGGGTGTCCCAACAAGAACGCAATATTTAAATTTGTCGCCATTCGAAGTGTCATTGTTTGACATTTGAACAATTGTTATTGTTTGCTAGTAGAAGGTACGAGGTTAGTAAAAATGGAGCGCTACGCGACTGAACAACGCATTCTCATTGTGAAATTGTTTATACCAAAATGGTAAAAGTTTTGCGGCTACAGTTCGCAAATTGTGATAAATTTGGGGTCACAATAATGCTCCAAAAGAGTCAACTGTAAAAAGATTAATGGATAAATTTGCCAAAACTGAGTCTGTTAGTGATGTAAAGACAATAACGCGCCTTCGACCAGGTCGATCGACCGAAAATGTCACAGCTGTACGTGATGATGTCGCTCAAACTCCACCCACCTCAATTCGACACCGAGCTCAGCAAATTGGTGTCTCCACTATGGTAATCCACTATGCAGCGAATTTTGACGAAAGATTTGCAACTTCATGCATACAAAGTTCAATTGACTCAGGAACTGAAGCCAGCTGACCATGGACAGCGAAGGGAGTTCGTTAATTAAGTATTGGAGAGACAACATGAAAATGCTGATTTTGCCGATAAAATCATCTTCAGTGACGAGGCCCATTTCCATCTTGATGGCTTCGTCAATAGGCAGAATTGTCGCATTTAGGGTGAGGAAAATCCTCGAGTGATTCACGAGAAGCAAATGCATCCTCTACGTGTCACAGTGTGGTGTGGATTTTGGGCTGGAGGAATCATTGGACCTTTTTTTATGAAAATGAGTCATGTCAAGCGCAAACAATCAATGGTGTTCGGTGTCGTGAAATGATAACCAGTTTTTTCGTGCTTGGAATTGAAGAAATGAATATGGAGGACATGTGGTTTCAACAAGACGGCGCCACATGTCATACAGTCAGAGAAACAATTCAATTGCTGCATCGGTCATTTAAATATTGCGTTCTTGTTGGGACACCCTTTAATTCGAAACGTTTAAGACAAATATCTTGCAATACCTATTCGATCAGAATATATTTAACACGCTGGGTCTGAAACTGTCCAGCAAGCTTTATAATAAATATAATATAAATTTCTATTAAGAGGCACACGCGGTTAACCGATTTTAATACCAAATCGGTTAACCGCATGTTAACCGTAATAGTTACAACTTTTGTTAAAAAAAGTTAAGAGTTATTTGCGATTTTTATTATGATGCCCCGAAAATAATTATTATTTTTGAATTTTATAATATCTCACCGCAAATAACAACTATTTTTAGTATTTCTTTATATTAAATTTTTCCCGTTCTTCAATTACACATATTCAAGACTTTTTGAAATAAAAATCAAAAATAAATATCAAAAATAAAAATCAGCCAACGAGAAATTCAAATTCAAATCAAAAATAAAAATCAATCAGCGAAAATTTCAAATTCAAATCAAAAATAAAAATCAGTCTACTTTTTTTTGTTAAAATATAAAAAGCACTTTAACTAACTTTAATTTTTTGTGGCTATGAAAACGTTTGTTTCAGTAAGTACTCAAATGATTTCAATTTATTCTACTCGTATACCCAGTTTATAGTGAGAACTGTTCAAACTCCTTAAAATAGCCATCAACCGCATAATCCACCTCTTCATTGTTGGCAAATCTTTCATCGCCGAGCCATTTTTTCAAGTCTGGAAACAGTCCGAGGGAGCTAAATCTGACAAATAAAGTACATGATGAAGCAATTCAAACTTTAATTAATTAATTTTGGCCATCGCTATAGTGAATGTGTGAACTGGAGCATTGTCTTGCTGAAACAACACTTACTTTTCCGTTAAATGAGACCCTTTTCCGCAATTTTATCGCCTAAACGCTGCAATAAATTAGCCGTTGATGGTTTTTCCTTTCTGAAGATAATCAATGAAAATAATCCCACAAGCATCTCAAAAAACAGACGCCATGATCTTGGCTGCAGATGGAACCGTCTTCGTCTTCTTTGGACACAATTCTCCCATTGCAGTCCACTGCTCTGACTGCTCCTACGTCTCAGGTGTGAAGTGGTGGACCCATGTCTTAGCCATGGTTATAAATCGACGCAAAAATTCGGCTTTATTGCGGTGAAACATCGCCAAACACTCTACTGCAACATCTTTATGACGCTGTTTTTGCTCTTTTGAAAGCAAGCGCGGCACCCATCTTGCGCACAGCTTTCTCATCTTCAAATTTTCGGTCAATATACTATGTATAGCACTTTTTGAAATTCCTTTCATTTCAGTTTGCTCACGCCACTGCAACCAACTATCATCAAATACCATTTGGTGGATTTTCTTAGCCGTGTCTCGTGTGTACACCTCAATTGGTTGAGAACGTGAGCTGCTGGTCCCAGTCTTCTTTATTGTTTATCCCCCAGTAATAGGAATCTGGGGAAATACCTTTTTGTTGTCCGCTTAAGGCGCAATTGCTTGTGATTCCAGTGTCAGCCGTTTGTCTTGGACAAGGGCGTAACTTTTGTAAACTTTCTTCATTGTTTTACGCAGCAGAAAACACTTCTCCTGCGTGAAGTTAATTTTTCTAGGCTCCAATTTTTTCTAATTAAGTTATTTTTAAATTGTTATCATCCTTTTCAAACTCCATACTTAGGAATTTGTAATTCTTGTATAATTCCAAAATAATCCTGAAAATTATTTTACGGATACAAACCATAAATGTTTTCATATATTTTTATATATCCTACATTTTCTTTGTTTCATAATTCATTATATTTTCAAATAATTTTTCCATTTGAGAATGTTTTACACAATTTTCTTGCCGATGCCTTAAAGGATCTGAGGCGATTTTTATTCTGGAATATATTTGTAAATGAATAGTTAATAAATATATAAAGTTATCCATTTCTCGGTTTCAAAAGCAAAGTTAAATAAATCACGCATAAAACTATGACTTCAATGAAACTTTTACCTCATTATAATGCTTGGACTTCGTCATTATACACGTAATACAATGTCGTTTAAATTACCACCTCTTTATTGATTTCAATAGGGGATCCTTTAGAGGTAGTTTTCGACCACTCTTTTCCACATTTCGAGCGGTACGATTGGGGATTATCCACGAAAACACGGTCTTTATCGTAGCCCCACAAAAAACATAAAAAAATATCTTTAATGTAGCCTCACAAAAAAAGTCTAACAACGTCAAATAGCATAATCTTGAATATCAATTGACGTTGCCAAAGCGTCAAATTACGTTTTCTGGAAACTTCTCATGCAATAAAGCCAAAATCGGTCGTGTCCTGTGGTTCATGGTACCGTCTTTTGAACCGCATATCGTCTTGTTTATAATCCTCAACTGCAGGCCAAAAAAATTCGCTCATTTATCATTTGGCCATATCGCTCTGAATTGAAATTCGGATTATCCGCCAAACTTTCACTAGAAGAAGCGATATTTTCGGCAGTGCGTACATTGCGATGATGCACAAGCCTGACCACATCTGTAATGCTGCCAGTCTCTTCAAATTTTTGTATAATCTTGTAAATCGATCATGACGACCACAATCACCCCGCAATGCACGAAAAATGCCCACGTTTGAATCATCACTTTTGTAGTAAGTTTTAACTATTTTTACGCGTTCTTTGGTTGTTAAACGATTGATTTTCGTAAATGCTAAATCTTTCACTAAATAAATAACACTTCAGATGATAGGTATTTAGCAGCTGACAGCCTTCCCAGACCGACAGTTTTGAAACCACTAATTAGTTAATATTACATTATACAATATTATATATTATTTTATATATATAGGTATATATATATATTTTTTTTATTTATTATTTATTATATTTATTATTATTTTTTATATTTTATTATTATATATTATTTATATTACATTACTATTGCGCTTAATTTGCGTTTTAGATAATAACGCGGTTAATGTTAATGCTGCAAGGCGTATTATGCGCCACAACGCTCACAAACTTTTGACAACTCAACGAAAGACTTTAGAACAATAAAAAAGTACTTTAATAACTAAAATGTTTCTTAAGTGCTTCGTTGTTCTTTTGTATGTAAACTTTTACACATGAATGAAATGAAAGTTTATTTACACTCATATTTACATGAGTATCCTCCTTGATATGTACATATGGTGTCGCGATTGTTTCAGATATTCTCGTACAGCACTATTCCGTATGTACCCCAAAGAGTTGGAGGTGTGTTTAACATGTTCTTTCTTAAGCCAACTACCGTCTGCCTGCTTATCCCTTCATAGCATTCCATTCCAATGGCAAGTGAAACAGCTATTTAGGTAGATGTATCAACACAGTGTTGTAACGTGCGTTTTCATTTTATTATTACTTCACTTCTAAGTTAACATCCGGCTTTTATCCTTTTGAATCTTCATAAGGATGTGTTGTATTTTATTCATAATACATGACATATCGCGCCTTTCTTCAGCATGTTGTATTCCCTTTCCCCACTAAATTTCTGGGAGAGGATACATAAAAGAACCATTATATTCATAAACTTTTGCCATAATTGTTTCCGGTAATAGAAAAGATATGTGAACAACATCCGTTTCGTGAAAAGATTATGAGGGGGTGACAAAAATGATAATTATTTTAGAAGGAAGGGAAGTATTCCAACGTTTATGTGGAGTTACAGTACATGACGTAATGTTGTGGTTGAATCAGTTGTGGAGGCAGTCATTTACAATGGCACATGCTGCGGGTTTCGATTTCAACAGAAATCAAAATGTAAGAGTATCAATATTGCATTATTGCAATCCAACAGCTTTATATCTGAATTAGCTCTGCCATATGAATTCGGTTAAGTTGTGAGTTCAAAGCAAGACGAATCAGATTTGAAATTTGATTTAGAATCGAAGGTAAGTACATTGGACGGAATATTTTTATATCAATTTACGAATGTATCATCACTACTTTCAGTTTTAAGAAGGCAAACATCAAAATATATATTACTGCCTATATCTATATGACCAAAGACTTTCAAACAAGATGTCTTCTAAGTCGATATTTTAGGTAAATTTAACTTTATTTTAAGTAAATTTGCAACAAGGACGAGTAAATTACCATTTTTTTATACTTCGCATAACAAAGACAAGTCACTACAGCAAATTACAGCGTCTAGTGGAACATGGAAACGACAGTACTAAATATAATCAAAATAAAGCCATTTCTTTCCAATAGATGGCTTTAGTAATCTGTGTGTTGCGGGGCATAGGTGCGATCTGGCTACGCTAGATGGCGTTAGCAAGTAGAAATTTCGCTCTTAAAAAAATACTCAGACAGTTTTGTGATTGCTTAACTCAGTATTGGTTGAGCACGTGCCAAGAATGGACACCAGCAAAGAGAAATTTCGTCATATTTATAATTTTTGTTTGATAAAGGCGAAAACGCAAGTCTAGCGTTTGAAAGCATGAATGGTGTTTATCATTCTCATACTGTGACATACGAGGTGTGATAAAAAAATAACAGTTATTTTCAAATTTCGGATTGTCAGTTTGTTTCTGACAGATAAAAAGGTTCGTCGTGTTTTGGTGTGCTCTTCGATTTTTTACTATTCGAAAAAATGGATCAAAGAAATTGTATTAAGTTTTGTGTTAAAAATTAAATTAAATGCGCAAGGACATTTGAAAGATTGATTGTGGCGTTTGACGACTCTACTATGAGCAGAACACAAGTTCAATTGTGGTATAACCGGCTTAAGGAAGGCCGAGAAGATGTCAATGACGGTGCTCGTCCTGGTCGCCAGAGCACTTTAACAACCGATGAAAACATTGAAGCAGTGAAGAAAATGATTTTGGATAATCGTCGAATCACTATTAGAAAGGTCGCTGATGATGTTGGCATATCGTTCGGCTCATGCCAAGCAATTTTTACGGATGTTTTAGGCATGAAACGTGTGGCAGCGAAGATTGTTCCAAAATTGCTAAATTTTAAGTAAAAACAACGTCGCATGGGCATCGCACAGGAGCTGTTGAACGTCGTCAACGACAATCCAGATTTCCTCATAACTGGTGATGAATCATGGGTGTATTATCATAATCAAAGCCCAATCATCCCAATGGAAGCGTCCAGAAGAGCCAAGACCGAAAAAAGCACCTCAAGTTCGGTCAAATGTGAAGGTTTTGCTCATCGTTTTCTTCGATTGCAATGGCGTGGTGGATACTACCTTGAAATTATGCGCCGTTTGCGCGGAGCAATTCGTCTGAATCGCACAGAATGGTGGAAAACCCAAACATGGATTTTGCACCATGATAACGCACCAGCTCACACATCGATGCTAGTGCGTGAGTTTTTGGCCAAAAACAAAACCGCAATCATGCTTCAACCACCGTATTCACCGGACTTGGCCTCCGCTGACTTTTTCCTCTTCCCAAAACTGAAGACACCGATGAAAGGAAAACTTTTGCTCTCTGGAAGGACAATTTTCGAAAATGCCAATATAATAGTGGAAATCGTGAAGTCCAACATCAGTATTAGCACTGTTTCAATTGCCCAAAAACAGAACATTACAAAAAAAAAATTGGAATCATATGTATAAGACTGGGTACAAAAGAAGTTCGATGTATGGTGCTCGATTCGATGTTAACGCAAAAAAACCTCATTGTGCGAATTTCTTTCTTCGAATCACCGCTGAATCGCAACAAAAACGCGAATTTTCTGAATTGAATGGTGATGTAAAGCGGATCATTTACGAAAATGTTAATCGAAAACCGCCGTAGTCTAAATGCGGTGAGCGACACAAATGGTGGCCAGGCCAGCACTGGCGGATAGGAAAGTTTTACTGTATGTTTGGTGGGATTGGCAGAGAACCCTCTACCATAAATTGCTTCCCTACTGCCTAATTCTTAATTTTCTTCGATGTATGGCGCTCTATTCGAAGTTAACGCAAAAATCCTCATTGAGCGAATTTCTATTTTCAAATCACCGCTGAATCGCAACAAAAACGCGCATATTTTAGCGGGAATGGTAATATAATGTAGCAAAAATGGCCGTAGTCTAAACGTGGTGAGCCGGCGCAAACGGCGGCCAGGCCAGCAGATGGATACGAAAGTTTTCCTGTATGTTTGGCGAGATTAGCAGGGAATCATCCACCTTAAACTACTCCCCTACGGCCTAATTCTTAATTTTGACTTATGCTGTCAACGACCGGACCGTTTGAAGTAAGCAATCTTCCAGAAACTGCCAGCTTTGGCTAATAGGTCAAAATTTTTCTTAGATCTATCGTCGAGGATTGTGAATGTACGATTTTTTGATATTCAATTTTCTCCCCATAGCTCCTAATTCGAAGACTGCAGCGACCTGAATTTGTGTCCCTTGTTTTGATCTATAATTCCTGTTAAGATTTTGAAAAAATCAATCGGTTTATCATTCCCTTCTGGTACATCCCATAAATACAATCGCTTTAACGCTTTAACATATTCTTAGGTTCATATCTTCTACTAGGTTACACTAAATTCAGACAAATTTGATTTCCTAAGGTAGTGTCTAAAAATAAAACTGATTTGCACTTTTTACGCTGCTTATGTTACTGTCCATACAAATTTGCTGACTTTTTAAAATTAAATTTTATCCCTGTAATTCCTAACACGTAAACTGTAGCGAACTGAAATTTTGTTTGTTGTTTTGTTCTATAATATAATTTTTGGTAAAATTAGAGAAATTCGGCAGACTTAAGATATATACAAATAATCGATTAAATCCGTACACTCTTAGGTTTATATCTTCTGCATAAACATGAGGTTCATTCTTATCTTTTTTTACCAAAACCTGTTAAAAATTAGTTTAGTATGAATTTGTAAACATTCCAAGGACACATCTAATGTAACATTCAATTAAATTGTACTTTATGTTACCCTTTTTGCCCACATTTGGGCTAAATAAAAAAAATGTCAATATATTTCACTGAACTTGTAAACATAGAAAAAAATTGGTCACTGTTATGTAATTCAATATTTCCATTTGAAAAATCTCAATCCAACCAATATTAAAGCCGAGCTAGATTTTACTCTGGGGGAGTCTGCTCCTTCTTTCATGGCTGTAAAATATTGGGCAGCAGAGTTTAAACGAGGCCGTACGAGCTGCCAAGATGAACACCGTAGTGATTGACCAATTCTGGTGTCCACATCAGACACGGTTAAGAAAATCCGCAAAACGGTATTGAACGACCGTCGGCTGAAGGTGAGTTGTGCTAGCTGAAATGATAGGCATGCTATACATCGTATATTGATCGAAGATTTGAAGATGGGAAAGCTGTACGCAAGACGGGTGCCGCGCTTGTTTTTTAATAGTCCAAAACCAGCGTCTTGAAGATGTTTCAGTATAGTGTTCGGCAATGTTTCACCGCAATAAGACCGAATTTTTGCGCCGATTTATAAACATGGATGAGACATGGGTCCACCACTTCACACCTAAGACAAAGGCATAGTCGAAGTGGTGGATTGGAATGGAGAATCGTGTCCAAAGAAGGCGAAGACAGTTCCATTTGCAGTTAAGGTCATGGCGTCTGTTTTTTGGAGTGGGCATAGGATTATTTGTATTGATTATCTTCAAAAAAGAAACTTCCAATATTAAGCTAATTTATTGCAGAGTTTAAGTAATGAAATTATGGAAAAAGGCCGGATTTGGCGAAAAAGAATGTGTTGTTTCATCAAGACTATGCTCTAGTTCACGCATCCAATATTGCGATGGCAAAAATTAATGAATTAAAGTTCGAATTGCTTCATCAGGCACCTTATTCGCCAGATTTAACTCCCTCAGACAATTTTCTATTTCCAAATTTGAAAAAATGACCCGATGAAAAAGAATTGCTTCATTACGCACCTTATTTGCCAAATTTAACTCCCTCGGACTACTTTCTATTTCCAAATTTGAAAAAATTGCCCGGTGATAAAAGATTTGCCAACAATGAAGAGGTGGAGTCTGGGGTTGATGGATATATTTAGGAGTTTCACATTTCTGACTATAAACAGGGTATAGAAGCTATTGAATATCGCTGGAAAAAGCGTATCGAACTAAAAAGAGTTTATGTTAAAAAGCAAAGAAAATATTTCCCAACTTTCTTGTGTCTTTTTTGTTAGGTCGGCTAGTTTTGGGATCGCCTTCGTAAGTTATGATATGTGGGTTCATTAAGTCATAATTTTACTTCTTTCACAAACCTTCTGGCGCTCCACAAAAAAAGACGTTGGGTGAAAATATAAACAAGTCAGTTCAACTGGCTGCAATTTTTGCACTGGTTCTTAAAATAAATCATTACTTAACCACTGTGCAACGTGCATTAAAATGCGTCGAATATACTGTTGTGTTGTGTTGTGAAGAGATGGATTTTCATATGTATTAAGGCGAATATTCATTCATTAGGATGCCATCGTTGTGGGAAAAATCAAACAGAGTTAAATCAATTTTAATTGCTACTGATGATCATTTGTGATTGTAATGTTGCTCATTCACATGAAGCGAGGGCTGTCATCTGCTCACAAACAGACAGAGTAAACAATATATATTTGTGTATATGTATACACATATACGAATATAGTATGTAAATCACAAATATATATATATATGTATTTGAACCACAACTGATCATTTATTTGTTTATAACTATTTCATGTTGAGTGAGTGTTTATTTGCCTACAAAAAGTTCTCGATATTGATGACTCTGGGGTGTATGAATGGCACAGCCATGTACAAATGGGTCGTCAATGAAATTCATTTAAACGAATAAATAAAGCCCCAACTCGCTTTATACACATACGGTTATTTAAGAATTTATTGACAAACAAATTGAATTGATTGATTTAAATTAATTTATGGTTGCAGTTTTTCTTTTTTTGTTCATGAAGAAATAGTTTTATATTTCAACATGTTAATACAATTCAAGCCATTAGAAATTCGGTGGAAATTAAATGGTATGCTATGAAATGTGGTTTGTTTCATTGACCACGTATGCATTCATTGTAAATTTTAAGCAATCGCGGCATCCATCTAAGAAACATATCTACCATATGAAACCTGTTTTGTTATTGAGACATTATTTCTCACACTTAGTCAGACACACACAATTAGTTCATAATTTATGATATTATAAAATGTCTAACTTCCACATATAAAATATCTTTTGGTCAGATCAGATCATTCATCAGAAAGAAATCGTTTAAAATACCAAATATCTGCTGACGAAATTCCTTTCATAACTTTTTAAATCGTTTGAGCGATGTTCATCTGTCTGACTGGGTGGCTAAAAAAACACTAATTACGAAACTTTTGTACATTCTAAAATTTTTTTCAGACCGTACCCTAAGATTGTAAATGGGCCATATTGACTTATTTCTTCTGGTAGCTGGAATATAAATGGAGCGATTTTTCAATATTCAAAATTTTCTGTGTAACTTCTAACTTGTATATTGCATTAATCTAAATTTTTTGTTTATATTGTTTGACAAAATCTTGAAAAATCGATCAACTAAACACACCGCTTCGGATACCTTCCGTACAAATGACCGATTTTATCGAAAAATTCGTTGCTTCATGTCTTCCATTCGGTTGTACTAAATTAAGTCGTATTTAATGCGCGTTAAGCGTTTGCTAAAGTTACGTCTAAGAACGAAAATGTGCCGCATAACCAAACCTATTCTGGCGGCATACAAGCAAATTGTCCAATTTCCAAATTTCAAAATTTTCCCTTTAACTCCAAACTTGTACCAAAAAGTTCGTCCATTATATTTGTTGATACTGCCTGCCAAAATTTGACCAATTTGACTTAAAAATTCATATGTTCATATCTAAATTAAGTTGGATTTAATACACGTTAAGCGTAAAGTCTGAGAACGAAAACGGGCCACGCCCCCCAGACCTATTCTGGCGCCAGTCATATAAATGTCCGATTTTTCGAAATTCAAACTTTCCTCTTCAACTTCAAATCAGTAGCCTAGACATTTGTTGTAGCCTAGATTTTTGTTTATTGCTTTGATTTATAATGCTTGGTAAAATTTGAGAAAAATCTATCAATTAATCAAGCCCCTTCTGGAGCCCACCAACCCCACACAAACTACCTAATTTAACCCATATATTCCCGGCTTCATATCTTTCAATGCAGTTAAATTTGGCACACATCAAACGATCAATAAGCTTAATTCTAAAAATCAAGATCCTTCCGTTACTTTCATTACTTCTCAAATAAGTTTTTTTAATTTTTCCAACTTAATCCCTACTTCGTAGTCTGCAATTATCTAAATTTCTGCCAATTGTATTGCATTATAATGCTTAGTAAAATCTAAAATCTAACCCCTTCTGGTAATATCCATATTAGTTATCTCATTTAGTTATCAATATAATTTAGTAAAATCACAATAATTTAGTAAACAGAGTCCGGCGAATGATAGTGGATTGCATTGCCACGCCTCTGTACATACCATTTGGCTAATTTAGCAAAAATCAGTATTCCATTTACATTTTTTAAGCAGAAGACTTTAGAAGATTATAATTTACCTTTCTCCCTTTACCTTCTCTTATTGAGTTTTAACACCGTCGATCTTTGTATTCCGAATATTCCACGCCTCTTCTGGCACCCCTCAAAGTTGTCCACTAAAACTAAAAGGCATTGCATGAAGGTAAAGGGTGTCCCAACAAAAACGCAAGATTTAAATTTGGCGCCATTCGAAGTGTCATTATTTGACATTTGAACAATTGTTATTGTTTGCTAGTAGAAGGACGAGGTTAGTAAAAATGGAGCGCTACACGAATGAACAACGCATCCTCATTGTGAAGTTGTTTTACCAAAATGGTGAAAGTTTTGTGGCTACAGTTTGCAAATTGCGATCAATTTGGGGTCACAATAATGCTCCAAAAGAGTCAACTGTAAAGAAATTAATGGATAAATTTGCCAAAACTGGGTCTGTTGGTGATGTAAAGACAACAACGCGCCTTCGACCAGGTCGATCGACCGAAAATGTCGCAGCTGTACGTGATGATGTCGTTCAAACTCCATCCACCTCAATTCGATATCGAGCTCAGCAAATTGGTGTCTCCAAATCCACTATGCAGCGAATTTTGACGAAAGATTTGCATCTTCATGCATACAAAGTTCAATTGACTCAGGAAGTGAAGCCAGCTGACCATGGACAGCGAACGGAGTTCGTTAATTGGATATTGGAGAGACAACATGAAAATGCTGATTTTGCCGATAAAATCATCTTCAGTGACGAGGCCCATTTCCATCTTGTTGCTTCGTCAATAGGCAAAATTGTCGCTTATGGGATGAGGAAAATCCTTGAATGATTCACGAGAAACAAATGCATCTTCAACGTGTCACTGCGTTCTTCTTGCGTTCTTGTTGGGACACCCTTTTTGGTTGTGGTGAATGTTGTGATGTTTGATATGTAATATTTTTGCTGGTTAGTTTCTGATTTCAGTTGTTTCTTACATAAATTAAGAAACTGGAAACTTAAACTGATTTCAGTTTTCTCTTAAACCTTAATGAAAGAAATATTTTGATTTGAAAGAAACACAGTTGTATGCGCTTTCATGTCTTAATCTAAATCAGAAATAAAAACTGATGTACTTTCGTTTCTTGACGGTTTCTCTTCTATTTGAACAAAAGATTCGATTAATCAAAATAATTATGCCGATGGCTGTAACTTTTCGCCAAATGGACTGCAAAATATGTGCTCTACTTTTGATTGCACATATAGGTTATACATACTTTTTTAGAGAATATGACAAATCGTAATACCGCAATTTTTAGAAAAAAAAATGTTTGTTTGATAGCTATCGACGATCTGCCAAAAGTCGACAGCTCTATTCCAGAATTCCAGATTTGAATACATTTATGAGAACTGAAAGAACTTCATTTCGTTATACCGACTAATAAACCTTTATGTAATATTATCCAATTAAATACTATTTCTTTACAATAATTCTAAATGGCAAAATACACTATTGAGGTTATCGCCTTTTTAATGTTGAAATGTCTAAAAGTAATGTAAACTAAATATTTTACAGCATTATTTAGCTATACTTCAATTCTAATTTAACGCACATCTAAGACAAACTTAAGAAACTATTTTTACATTTGCGTTGAAGGAAACGAAAAACGATTTTAACCTTAACATTTCAAATAGTCGTCATTTCACGCTTTAATTTTACACACTGGTAAGATTTTATCATGAAATTATTATTGCAACATTTACATTTATTGCAAATTGTTACGTCTATTCTCTATTGTGACTTCAAGACTCATTGGATATTTCAGTTTTATGACGTTACGGTATTTCACTTGAGATGACTCTGTTAATGTATGGAACAAAATTGGAAACTCTGGTGTAAACATCAGGTATACCCTGGGCACATGTCGCCGTACCATATGAGACGATACCAACAAGTTGTGTGGGATTTTGTGTTGTAACCAGTGGACCGCCTGAATCGCCCTGTAATGTACATAAAACGTAATAATTTGTTATATGTATGATTATCTCGTATGTGGTCAGTTTACTATCAGCAAATAGTTTTTGTAAGATATTTTTTTCAGGTATTGTACTTTTGCTCAACGTTTTGACTGTTTATTTGGAATACAGAAATTTCAAAATATAGCTTTTCATATCGCACTAGTGATGCTCACATCAATTTTTAAGATTTCAAAAACATCAGTCATTTGTTAAGGCCTATAATACTGTTTTAGGCCCTTTTTCCCCTAATTACTACAAATTTCCAAAAATTCCTTACCGTCTCATAAATTCATTGATACTCCCCTAATACTGCGGCTTTAATTGCAGTTATTTGTCATAGAGATGATGCCATTTCTATTGCCTTTATTCTCCATTCTAAACCTAAAAGAACGAATTTCCAAAAATCCCGCCCAAATCATGCGCTTGCTATGACGTGATTATTCACACATAATTTCACGATTCTAAAGGGTGACTGATGCAGCAATTGAATTGTTTCTCTGGCTGTATGACATGTGGCGCCATCTTCCTGAAACCACATGCCCTCCACATTCATTTCTTCAATTCTAGGCACGAAAAAACTGGTTATCATTTCACGATACCGAACACCATTGACTGTTTGCGCTTGACAAGCCTCATTTTCATAAAAAAAGGTCCAATGATTCCTCCAGCCCAAAATCCACACCACACGGTGACACGTTGAGGATGCATTTGCTTCTCGTGAATCACTCGAGGATTTTCCTCACCCCAAATGCGACAATTCTGCCTATTGACGAAGCCATCAAGAAGGAAATGGGCCTCTTCACTGAAGATGATTTTATCGGCAAAATCAGCATTTTCATGTTGTCTCTCCAATACCCAATTAACGAACTCCCTTCGCTATCCATGGTCAGCTGGCTTCAGTTCCTGAGTCAATTGAACTTTGTATGCATGAAGATGCAAATCTTTCGTCAAATTTCGCTGCATAGTGGATTTGGAGACACCAATTTGCTGAGCTCGTTGTCGTACAGCTGCAACATTTTCGGTCGATCGACCTGGTTGAAGGCGCGTTGTTGTCTTTACATCACTAACAGACCCAGTTTGGGCAAATTTATCCATTAATCTCTTTACAATTGACTCTTTTGGAGCATTATTGTGACCCCAAATTGATCGCAATTTGCGAACTGTAGCCGCAAAACTTTCACCATTTTGGTAAAACAATTTCACAATGAGAATGCGTTGTTCATTCGTGTAGCTCTCCATTTTTACTAACCACGTACCTTCTACTAGCAAACAATAACAATTGTTCAAATGTTAAACAATGACACTTCGAATGGCGTCAAATTTAAATCTTGCGTTCTTGTTGGGACTTTTTTCTTTAGATTATGCCATGCACTATTTACTATAGTCTTTCTGTTTCAACACCTAATGTGCAAATTTTTGAAAATCTCTTCCCATCGCCAGCATTTGCATTCTCCTAATTTCATGATTTTTCATTTAAAAATTTACTGCAGACGATGGTATCATTTTTTACCAATTTTTCCCCTCTTCTATTCCCTAGAAGTTGAGAATTCGAAAAATCACTTCTTTTGGCGCGCCTATCGCATAAAGAGATCCCACACTAGTAATTTATCGTCTTAGCTTCAGTCATTTTTCTAAGCAGTCCCCAATTTCTAAGCAATTCACATTTCTGTCCCCCTTCTTCATAGTTTTATCCCCAGAAAGCAAGAATTTTAAAAAATATTTTTTTATCCCTTCCGCTTCCGATGTAAGAGGAACGTACATTTACATACAGCACACTCTGTTTATTTCAGAGACAGATATTTGCTCTAGGATATTTGTGTCAATTTGCGTCCCCTCGTTCTTCCCTATTTTTTCCCTTAGTTATTTCAACATATAAAAAGCCATGGCACGATGTTTAGTACACAACATCATTGTGTATACGATCGTAGGTTCGAACCACGGTATAACCATCAAATCTTCATTAGAGCGACAGTCGTCCTGAATTGTCTGACGAAAACTTCGAGTAGTCGAATAATCGACAAGTCTAGTGAAAGCTCCTTTAATAGTCGTAATTAAGCAGCTGTTCCCGTTCGGAAAGTCCAAACACGGAATGCGTGTAAGCTCACTAAACATGACAAACTCTTTCACATTATATTCAAGAGATGCAAAGGAATTTGGTTTTTTTACAATGAGGCACCGCTGACAGATAAGTGTACATACCTAATTTCATTATCTTAGCTCCAATCGTTTGTTTTTGGACTGTGGCTTCACTATTTTACCCTTTTTACCCTGTTTACTCCCTGAAATTACATAGAACGCCTTTCGAAAAGTGTACAACTGTGGCTACATGCTTTTGCCATTAGATGAATTTTAATAGTTTCCTTTAACTTTTTTTCATTTTAATTCTGATAATTCTTCGGCCGTCTGTTTTATAAAGGGTCATTCATTTAGTGGCTTCGAAAATAGTTTAAACTTACTACCAAAGTGGTGATTCAAGCGTGGGAACTTGTCGTGCATTACGTGTTGATTTACGTCGTCATAATTGACCTACTGTGCAAGCGATTGGCAAGAAATTTGAAGAGACTGGAAGCGTTATAGATGTGGTCAAGTCTGTGTAATATCACAATGCAAGCACTGCCAAAAATATCGCTCTGTTAGTGAAGATGTGGCTGATAATCTGAATTTGTTGATTGGGCGACATTCTCAGCAATTGGGCCTATCTTACGGTTCATTATGGCGTATTTTCCATTTGGATTTGCACATCCATCCATATACAGTCCGACTCAAACAACAATTAAAGCCCGCTGACCATTCACAATACCGTGGATATTCTGATTGGCTGCTACAGCAACAAGCTTTCAATGCCGATTTTTCGAATAACATTTTATTTAGTGATGAAGCTCATTTCTCATTCGATGGTTTCGTCAACAAGTAAAATTATCACATATGGGTTTCGAAGAACCCAGAAGCGATTGTGGAGAAGTCATTGTATCCGAAAAAAGTAACTAAGTGCGCATTATGGTCTGGAGATGTCATTGGGCCGCATTTTTTCCAAAAATGACGCTAGGGGAACCGTTAACGTCAATTCAGAACTCTGTGGCCGTATGATAATCGAGTTTTTTTGACCTACGATTGAAGATTATGAACTCGACGACATGTGGTTTCAACAAGACGGTGCCACAAGCCACACAGTACACGACTGAGTTTTGGCTCTATTGCTTGAGAAATTTACAGAAAGCGTAATTTCACGTTTTGGTGGCGTCAGTTGGCCATCAAAATCACGCGATTTGATGCCGTTAGACTTTTGTTGTGGGGCTGCGGATAGTCCTCAAACGTTGGAGCATTTGAAAACCAAAATTCGTCAAGTTATCGCTGAGATACCGCCTGAGATGTGAGAAAAGATGGTCGAAAACTACGTCAAAAGGATCCACTACTGCAACTAGTCCAAAGGTGGTCATTTAAATGCTATCGCATTTCGTACATAATGGCAAGGTCCAAGCATTATAGTGAAATAAAAGTTTCATTGAAATCATAGGTTTGTGTGTATTTTACTTAACTTTACATTTGAAACCGGAAAATGGTTTGAAAACCAAAAATACAGAGTCTACGAGGGTTTAACGTAAGTCTTGCCGTGGAGGCCTTAGCCACGGTGTGCAACCCACTGGACATATTACAATGCGATTGCCAGCGCCCTCCTGGGATAAACAAGTTAAACTTGGACTATTTAGTAATGGAGGCTGACAATTTTGGAAGCATGCTACCGCAATTGTCAGCCATTTCTTCAAGCCAGAAGATACCAAATTGATTATGCTAGTATGGAACATAATCCCCATTGGCGGAGGTGAAGCCTATCTTACCACCTCTGCTATGCTACTCTATGGGTCGGTAGAACCCGGTTACAATGCAACTCCACATTCGAGCGCAAAGTCTCTACCAGCGATTTTGGTACTCTAAATACACCTAAATATACAAAATGTTCATAAATTCTTTCACACTCCTTACTTTCGTCGATAGGTACAGAAAAAAAAATTCTATAATCATACTTCCATAGCTTGGTCTGGTTAATGACACGCTATTTACCCCTTTTTGTGCCATTTCAACGTCTAAAAATTCAAATTTCAAAAAACAAATTCTCCTTAATACATACTATCTTCTTAGGTGGCGACTAAAATAGACATCCTTATCTATTACACGCCGCCCGTAGAAAATAATTCCAAACGCTTCGATCTTCTGCGCTTCTCCTCCAATGCGTCACACCAAGCTTCGTCAGTATTTCAAAAACCTGGTCCTTCCAGCATAGTTTTGGTTGCCCTCTTCTGCGTCGTCCATCGGGTTCGTTGTCGTATTGGAAATCTAATGTAAACATTTTGTTATGATCATAGCTCGTTTGAGCGGAGCGGTGATTAATGTTGCTAAAATCATCTTGCAAATTAAAAAAAAAGAAGTCTTCAATTGCCTAAAACTGCTTTCAATTTTCGAAAATTGCCTTTGATTGTCAACATTTTTTTTTTTTTTTAATTTTATAATATATTATCATTTTCTGACGGCAAAACGTACTGCTAACTTACCACACAAGCTCCCTTTCCCTTGCTGGCCAAAGCACAAATTTCCCTGGGGGTCACCTTAAACCCCTTCCTAGAACAATCTGCATTTGATATGGTCTCATACGTCAGCTGTTGTAAATTCTCCGCAAGACCGCCAGCAGCTGTTGGAGCCGTTGCTCCCCAACCCGTCAAGCGTACCTTAACCTTTTCTCCCACACGCCGTTGGCCACCCAGACTTATCGTTCCTACCGTAGATTTGTGCAAATTAAATGGCGGCGAAATTTTCAATATAGCAATGTCGTTCACGATTTTCGGACTCATTGAATACTGTGAATGTTGATGTTTCGTCAAAACACGATGGCGATCACCACCACTTTCCCATTTTAAAGTACCGGCGACAATGTGTATTTCTTCCGCCTTCAGTTTATCCACACAGTGGGCTGCGGTGAGGACATGATGGGGACTAATAATGGAACCACCACAGAAATGACGCCAGCGATTGCGACGGTAGGCTTGCAATGAAACTTGGAAGGGGACAATAGCGCTGACCATTTCTCCGCCATTGATACGTGACTCATTGATATCTCTACTGCGAAGTTCATTCATGTCTGTTACATATTCATCATTAAATATATCAATAATTTTAGTAATTTGAATATTTCTCGTAAGCTTCTCCTTCAAATCTTCCTGCGCAACAGCAACTGTGACTGCCACGATTATTGTAAATAAAAATCCCTTAATTTTCTGCATTCTCTGCTTGATTTAAATTAAGATACTGTAGAGCAATGAATAAATTAGCTCTGCTTTTATAGCCACAAAAAATTGGGTCGATCATCATTGCTGAAGATTTTCTGATTAACAGCTCAACAGTGCACTGATAAGATGCAAATTCACATATCAGTATGTAAAAAATAAAAAAAAATTTAAATGATATTTATATTCATATGATTTTCATGTAATTTAAGTATATTTAAATAAGCTGTTAAACAAAATATAGATCAAGGTTTGTGAAAACAAATTATCTGAATTATTCTGAACGAATGTTCCAACTTATAAGTTTCTGCGACAATTTGAATGATCACGGACAAAACATAGTAGAAACAGACCAAATCAATTTTTTGTAAAATTTGAAATTTGAATCAATTCTAGAAAACCGTATTTTAATACATACAATCTGTTGAAAAATTAACTGAAATTGATGAGTTAATAATTCCGCTTGAAGAAGGTGTTAAAATTCGTTTTATCGCTAAGTTTGCACAACTATTCTTTACATCGCTTTGGAGTTTGATCGCGATCTGCCATTAAGTTCGTTCACAATGACAGATTTTTAAATGTCTCGCGATTTTTAAAATGGCTAAAAACATCGAACAAAGAATTTGTCTCAAATCTTGTGCATTTCAATCAATTCTAGAAAACTGAATTTAATACGTATAATCTGTTGAAAAAGTACCTGAAATTGATCAATTAATAATTCCGCTTGAAGAAGTTGTTAAAATTCGTTTTATCGCTAAGTTAGCAACACTATTCTTTGCATCGACATGGAGTTTGATCCCGATCTGCCATTTAGTTCGATTACAATGTCAGATTTTTGCATCTTTTGCGATTTTTAAAATGGATAAAAACATCGAACAAGGAATTTGTCTCAAATCTTATACATTTGAATCAATTCTAGAAAACTGAATTTAGTACATATAATCTGTTGAAACAGTATCTGAAACTGATTATTTAATAATCCCGCTTGAAGAGATTGTTAAAATTCCTCTCATCGCTACGTTAGCATAATTATTCTCTACAAGGACATGGAGTTTGATCGGGATCTGTCATTTAAGTCGTTTACAGTGCCAGATTTTTGAATGTTTTGCGATTTTTAAAGTGGACAAAACATCGAACAAAGAATCTGTCTCAAATCTCGTATTATAAATAAAATTTCGTGTGCCAAAACATTGAAATGTTACAAAAAGCTTGAAGTGAATCAACTTTACCAAAACTCATGCATAAGTGGTTCAGTGCATTCAAAAGCGATTAAATGAAGGAAATGTTGTCTGAAAACCTTCTATTTCAGCTGGAGAGAATTACATCCAACTCATCAATTTGTACCAACTTTTATGATTGTTTGAGATGAAATGCGATGCCGCTTAACTAACTCCGAAAGATCGCTGGAGACATGATAGAATGAGTCAATTTACACCTCATATTTACAAAACGCTTTATAATCGGTGATGATACACGAATTTACGAGTCTGACATGCAAACCAGACAACTACTTTCGAAATGGTACCTTCCAGCAAAGAGTTTATTACAACTTTTGTATTGCAAATGGAATTTCGTTTGTCTAATTGGTAAAAAAGTTATAGAAGGCTTATCCTACAGTTTACCAAAAACTCCAAACCGGACAAAATGTCGCGGAAGATTTTCTTCACTCTGGTAGACCATCAACGTCTTCAACTGACGTTAACATCGACAAAGTAAAGGAAATGATTACTGAAATTCGTCATTTAAGTTTGGTAGAGACAGCTGCACCTCACAAATTAATTCGATACAAAGAGATTCTGGGAATCGGATACCCAAACATCTTAATTGGCAACAGAAAAACTAAAATTTAAAAAAAAAAAAAAGAAAAAAATCCATTGTGTAAGAATTTCTGAATAGATGATTTGTGTCAACCAGACCCGCTATAAAGTGCATTATTGTGGGAGATGAACAGTTGGATCTATGCTTATGATCGAGAAATTGGTTGCAAAGGATAGGCAAAACTGAAAAAGTGGCCCAAAAATAGAATCTAAGTTGACAGCTTTCTTCAATTGTCGCAATATTGTGCATTATAAGTTTCTTTTGTCGGACTAAACTGTCAACAAGGAATGTCATTTGAGCGTTGCCCATCGTTTGCGTAAAGCTATTCGGAAAAGGAAATTGAATTTATGGGCCGTCAATTCGTTATTTTCTACTGCGATAATTAGCCATCTCCCATCGCATTGGCCTTTCGTGTGTTTTTAAGGAAAAAATTCAACTTTTATTGCTCCATAATGACGCATCTGGTTATTTTTAAAAGTTAAAAGACCACTCTGACGACACAGTTTTTAGTCGATTGAAGAGATTGAACATTGAAGGTGATGAAGTTGATTATTTGGCATGTTTCGAGAATTTGAGAAAGGGACTCTTTGAAGGCGATGTAATAGATTTGGCCAAATATATAAAGGTTTTTTTGATGAAAACACAGTATTATACGATTTGTAATACTTTATGGGATTTCAAATGAGTATTTCTAATTGTTACCAGTGTATGACTTTTGAATAAAGTCCTTTACCCAAGTTTCGAAACTGTGGAATAGTTTGTTTATTGAAAATCATTTGCCGCATGAACATTTTTAGAGTGATTGTTTTCGAAATTATTTACAAATTTTCCTTTTTGACTATAACTAGACAAGGATTTTTACCAAATTTTTATCAAAATCGAGACGCTTTCAAAGTCGATATATCGGACTACATTAAGCAAAAGCCATATCTGTTTGAAAAGTACAGGGTGGCGCACCAATTGCACTACAGTAAGGAATTCAAATAACTTTGTTTAACCAATGTATTTCATTTATATTTTTTTTATTGTATAGAAAATTTAATTTTACTTTATATAACTAATTGGATTTGAAGATGATAGGTCGTAAATGACCTCCATGTTCATTTAAGCAAATGCGACACCTGATCAGAAAATTATTCATTGCGGGATCGCCTCAATTTTTGTTTTAATTAACTTCCTCAATTCAAGCAAATTCCTTGGTTTCATTTTGTACACCTCTTGCTTGACTTAACCCCATAAAAAGAAGTCTGATGTAGTCAGGACAGGTGATCTTGCAGGCCAGCGGAAAGTGAAGCTTCTGCATGTTAATTTGTTTGAAAATTTTTGTTGGAACTCCGTCATAACCAGTTTGGCTATGCGTGCAGTTGCTCCATTTTGCATTTTACAAACCAAATGCTGTTGAAACAGATGTCTTCAACGAAGTTATGGGTAAAAAATACTCCTTCAACATCTTTAAACAACGGTCCCTATTGACAGTTGACAGTAGCTCGATTCATGCGCCACCCTGTATAAGGAAGACATTTTTAGATTCGCAACATATTTTTATGGACTTTTGTTTACATATAGATCGCGTATATCGCTCCAAATTTGTCAAAATATTTGTGTCAGTTTTTTTTCAAAAAAATTATAACTTTTGCTGCATCCATTGCATAAACGTTAAGCAGCAAGAAGCAGCAGCTAAATGCCAATTGAATTTTAGAAGAAAACAATAATTTAGTGAAAAGAAAGATTCATTGCAAATTGTCAACATTTCACTTACTTTTTACCCATTTATTTGCTTTAACAGTGCATCAACACATTAACTTTAACTTTTGTCACGAAAAATTTTCATGTACTGGAAGCTGTTTAAATTTCTACTTAATTTGTTCTTTCATTTTCGCCATACTTTGCAACAAAGTCCACTGCAAAGGATATGAAACGTTTCAGCCCAACCGAATGCTACACCAGCCTCACTACACACTAGCATACCTTTACATTAATTTGTTTTATTATTTTTAAACACCAACAGAACGTGACATCCTTTCCAAGACAATATATTTTTGTGTTCTCATACGACGACAGCTAAGCTTTGTGCAAACATCCTTCATTCCTTTGACTCATTACGGCCATTATGAACTAATCTTTTGTGCACACATATTAGCGGTGTTTTTCCTTTATCCTGCGAGTCATCATATGCTATGAGACTTTATTCTGTTGTTTACTTGGCTTGTATCCTTTGATATGTTAGGCCTTTCTAGATTGACAAAACAAAGATATGTTGCTGTGTTAATAAGCTCTTTTCGCAAAAGGAATCGCTAATAAGTTTGGACTTTTAACAAAGATAGCATAGGTTACATCATCTAAAGGAAGATTATATATATATATATATTTAAGTGTATGTGTGTGTAATACACATACAGGTCTTATGCATAATTATGTGTACATACATATATAGGTCATAGTTGTTGTTTATTTAACCAGTAGAGAAATTTCAATGAAATAATTTACTGAAGCAAATTGATATCAATTCTGAATTTAGAGGTTTAAAAGTTTTCTTAAATCTATTACTTTTTATGGTTGGTTTCAGAAAGGGCTTGAATAATGTTCCCATTTGTAATCTCTGGCCACGGCTTACAATTTGCAAACTGAATGCTGTTGCAATGGAAAACTTATATATTCACTTAGATTGTAAATAGAATATAATTCCAATCACTTCGATCTTCTGCGCTTCTTCTTCAAATCTTCACGCTAAATTTTGACAGTGTTTCAGTAACCTGGCTTTTCCAACGGAAGAACCCATCACGTTCGTCGCCAAGAACTTTATGTACTGGATCTTTCAGACGTAGTTAAGAGCATAACAATATAGTGACTACGTGCGTCCATCCGCACAACCTACCCCAGCCAACGTAATCGCTTCCTCTTAATGATCTTGGTCACGTCGATAGAGATATTATGATTCATTCATGGCTATCACAATACCGATTTCCTCGGTTAACGATGATTGGTCCATATATTTTCCGGAGCAGTTTTGTTTTTCGATGACACCCAACTGGTTTATTTGCTTGCGTCGTAACCCAAATCAGGTAAAATCAAAGACCGCTACTATTGGATTTTTATTCATTACAATAGGGTCCTTTAAATCGCTAGCTTAACTCATAGTAACATTTATTCACAAGTAACATCTGTTCGTTTCTAAATCCCCAATCGAACAATTTCAACAGTCCAAAGTTATAGTTCACACAGCGTTCCAAATGAGTAGACTCGTAGTTCATTGAAACAAATAACTTCGTTTTGTCCTGATTTCCTACTAGACCGATTTTTTTTTTTTTTGATTCCTTTTCAATGCTTGAGAAGACAGCAGTAACATTTTGCTGTTTTCTACCAATAATGTGTATATAATTGGCATACGCAAGCATTACATGTCGTGTTAACTGCAGCATTCCATTTCCAACAAAACATAGAGATCGCGCTTTAGGCGATCTCGTTTTGTACAACATTTTTCAGCACAATTTTTGCCTATCTTTACTGCGAAGTTCATGTCACTCAGTCTCATTCGGCAAACACTTAAAAACTTCGCAGGAATTCTAAACTCGGTCATGACCTCATAAATGTTTTGCCGTTTCGAACTATCGATAGCAGCTTCATAACCGACGAGAAAGATATACTTTTCTTGGATGTTCCCTTAAATTTACCGTGGTTTCAATTTCTAGTCAGTTGTCGATATGCCCCAATAAAGTCAGCTAGAACAGTCTTTAGTTTATCACATATTAAACTCAACAGAATTGTACAGGCGAAGAACGAAATATTGATACCGCAATAGTTGGTACATACGTTAGGATTGAATTTTTTGAATACAGGATATAATACACATAAATTCCAATCATCGGACACGTATTACATAAACCAAATAGTATCTCGGAGCTGATGCATGCTGATTATCAACTTATCATCCCCAGTCTTAAACACCTTCGCTAGCAAGCCGTCCGCAATCGCAGCTTGGTTTTCCTTAAACCGCGATGCAGCTACTCTGATTCCATTTTAACACGGTGCTGGGCCATTTATGACATCATCGATAATTGACGTGATTTCTTCACTTGCGTTGCCATCCGGAATTGGTAGCTTATAGAAATGCCCCTGCATAATATGGCGACGAAGAAATGAACACAAAAAATTTTTTTTTTCACATAAATATTAATTTCCGGCGCTTATTCACATATTATTTCTCAGATATGCAAATGCCCTTTGGCAATGAATTATAAATAATCTCTTTCCTAAATTCTAATTTGTAATTGAACGTTAAATAATCTATTTAAATATAGGGTAGCGCACGAATCATGCTACAAACACAAAACGGAGACCAATGGGACCGTTATTTAAAGGTGTTGCAGGAGTTCTTTTAACCAGACCTGCACCAAAGACTTTTCCATTTTAACAGCATTTGGTTCCAACAAAATAAAGCAACTGCACACATAGCCAGATTGGTTAAGACGGAGCTCCAACAAAAATTCCCAAACAATGTAGTATCCAGCAACTTCACTTGCCGCTGGGCCCCTAGGCCGCCTGACCTGACTGCACCAGACTATTTTTTATGGGATTATGCCAGGCAAGAGGTGTGCAGAACGAAACCAAGGAATTTGACTGAATTGAAGCAGCCCATTAAAATAATAATTGAAGCGATCCCGACTTCATCCCTTCAGACAAATTTTCTGATCGGGTGTCGATCACTTTCCGCTGGCCCTTAAGGTCACCAGAATTTTTTTATAGCCTGATGTCAAGCAAGAGGTATACGAAACGAAACCCAGAAAGCAGTCGACTAAAACAATAATTTAGGATATCCCGACTTTAACCCTTCAGGCCGCAATGAATAATCTTATGATAAAGTGCCGCATATGCGTGAGTACGCATGGAAGTCATTTACGCTCTATCATCTTCAAAATCAATTAGTTATATAAAATAAAATTGAATTTTCAGTACAGTCAAAAAAATTAAATACGTTTATTTAAAAAAAAAAATTATTTGAATCTTCTTTTGTAACACAATTGATGCGCCACACTCTATTTAGCTAGTTATTCATAAATTACGAGTACAGACGTAAAAATTGAATGTTTGCATGTTTGTATATTTGTATCTTTGTTCCGATTAGACGTCTAAACTAATGGACCGATCGTCATGAAATGTTCTCTGTAAATTTATGTTGTACTGGAAAGAATCTTAGTCTACATCTGGAGCTTGGCACCACCCATAAAAATTACAATTTTGAACGACTATATACGGGGGTTATGCGCCATTTGAGAGAGCAAATTGGCCAAAAAAGCCTGGATTTATGGGAAGGAATCTCATGAATTTTTAACCATAATAGCGGGCCGTCTCACGAGCCTGTAATTGTGAATAAATTTCTGAACAAAAACTCAAACAATGTCGTCGAACAACCACCGTATTCATGTATTGATATCACATGAATACGGTGGTATTCATTCCCGATGACTTTTTCCTCATTTCAAAGCTGAAATTATGACTTCTGAAAAATCACTTTTCTTCATGTCTTCTTGACTTCATGTCTTTCCCGGAAAATGCTTTTGAAAAATATTTTAACGATTGGATAGGGGGATAGGGTGACAGAAGGAAAAGGGGATGGGGCGATGGCGGGATAGGAGGAGAGAGCGATAGGGGATAGGGGGTAGGAGGATAGGAGGATATGTGGATAGGAGGATAGGGGATAGGGCGATAGCGGATAGGGGATAGGGGATAGGGGGATAGGTGGATGGGAGAATAGGACAGGATGACAGGAGGCTAGCTGGATAGGGGATAGGTGGATAGGGATAGCTGGATAGGGGGATAGGGGGCTAGGGGGTTAGGGGATAGGAGGATAGGGTGATAGGAGAAAAAGGGGATAGGCAATAGGGGAATAGGAGGATAGGAAGATATGAGGATAGGAGGATAGCAGGATAGGAGGACAGGGGGATAGTGGGTAGGAGGATAGGGGAATAGGAGGAAAGAGGGATAGGGGATGGGCATATTCAGAATGAACCTACTTAGAAGGCGACACTATAAATTTGAGTGAATAATAAATAAAATACTTTGTGTTTTATTGACCAATCTTTGGTTAATTTTGCCCGACTTGACTTGTTCTTGTGCACATTTAAAATGCTATGTAGTAAAATTATTTACACTGTAAGCGAGCTCACGTGAAATTGAACCATGTCTACCACTGAATTCTTTTTGTTTCGATATTTTTCTGAGTCCGCTGCGGCGAGTTCACTACTATATTTCTATTCGATGCTATGTCTCTTTTCTGAACCAACTAATCACACCTAATTCGGGCAACGTTATTGTCCATCTCCTTACTAAAGGCAAAATTTAAGAACTTCCTATAGGCTACCCCAACTATAAATGTGGATGTTCTGATAAAAAAATTCACATTTAATGGAATCCCAATTTTGGAAAAGAATAAACATTTTTCTCACCAGACAGCTGATGATTGTTCTTAGAAAATTCCAGATAAATGCAAAATATTTATCAGAATCTAAAGTAATTTTTTTCTCCTCTTTTTCCCCCAAAAAAATATACTGAATGATCATTTAGAGTTCTGTGCATAGTTATTTCTTTTATTTCTGCAAACAAATTCAAAAGAAAACCAAACGATAACTTTATTACTGTGAAATTTTCATGCTGATTTGAAATGCGAATGAAAAAGAGTTCTTTGCTCTTCAAGTAACTAAGCGTGGCTCCATGGCGAACAATGCTAAAGAATAACTAAAGATCTACAACGAAATGGTTAGGAGGACAAAGTGAAGGACAGACAAGATCAATTGGTGTGACAGGACATGAATATTTTCGAGGTACGTTATTAATGAGTTTATTGTTCAATGAGCTTACACGCATGCTATTTTTAGACCTTAACGGGATCTATAGCTTAACGACGATACCGAACGTCAATTTGAGAAGCAATTACTAGATTAGTGGATTACTCAACTACAGGAAGTGTTCATCAGACAAATCGAGGTATAAGATAGGTGGCTCAAAGAAAGATTGGTTGCTGTATCAGGTGTTAAACTTGGGTCATGCGGAGAATAGTCACGTGTACGAGTACTAATCAGATTCTTTTTCTTCTCAAAAAAAGGATATGCAAGAGCTTCTCACATTCAATGATCTTACAGGCATTCTATTTTTAGAGCCATTTAACGGGACCTACAGCTTAACTATGATTTCGAACGGCCTGGGGATACAAATGTGAAAAACTTTTCACGTCCTTTCTAAAACCAACCATATAAAATTACAGATTTAAGAACACTCTTAAGCCTCTAATTTCTTGATTGAAGTTTGAGAAGCATTTACTAGATTTATTGATTACTCGACTGTAGGAAGTATTCATCAGACACATCGAGGTGACCGCCAGTCGAAGAAAAATAGCTGGCTGTTTCAGGGATTGAGCCCACGGTCATGCAAACTATATTCACGTGATGTACGTGTATTCATCACGCCACAGTTAGTCACTGTACTTATATATACCTCTCTATTAAGCGTAACTATTTCATTTGGACGTAATCTTGACCTGAAACGCGAACAACAGTAATATTTGCAAATGCCTTCATAACCAAAAGGAGAGCTTATCTGACAAATTTGTTTTCGGTTCAACGGAAGTTGGATTTGTATCCATTTTTCGTTTCCAAGTAAAGTTAAATAAAACACACTTAAAGCTATGATTTCATTACAATTCTTGGAACTTGTCATTATGTACGAAATGCAATGCCATTTAAGTGACCGCCTCTGGATTGGTTGCCACAGTGGCGCACCAAATAGTCACTTTTTCCGGACGCAATGACCTTTTCACAATCCTTTCTGGGCTCTCCGAGCCCCATATGCGACAATTAGGCTTGTTGACGTAACTACCGATTGGGAAGCTTCATCGCTGAAGAAAACTTTGTTCGATTGAATAACCACTTTTGTAGTAAGTTTTAACTATTTTTACGCGTTCTTCGGTTGTTAAACGATCCATATTCGTAAATGGCTAACCTTTCGCTAACAGCTGACAGCCATGCCAAATCGGGGGTTTTGAAACCCACTTCTTGCAATGTAAGAAGTTCATCTTTAGAGGCTATCCACGAATCCAGCCATTCCCTGATGTCGTCATATAAATGAAACTACTGGTCAGCCAGACCGTGTGCCATCGAACGGAACGAGTGATAATTGGACGGTGCAATATCTGGAGAATATATCGGATGGGGTAAGACTTCCCATTTCAGCGTTTTCAGGTAGGTTTTAAAGGGGTTAGCCACGTGACGCCAAGCGTTGTCATGCGGTAGAATCACTTTTTCGTGCCTCCCCACGTATTGTGGGCGTTTCTCACGGAGAGTTCAGCTCAATCTCATTAATTAAAGTAGATACCGATCCACAATGATGATTTCGCTTGGTTTTAATAGCTCGTAATAAATAACATCGTCCTGGTCCCACCAAATACAGAACATAACCTTCGCAGCGTGAACATTTGGCCGAGGCGACGACGTAGAAGCATGACCGGGAATCCCCAATGACTTTCTTTTCTTTGGATTGCTGTAATGAATCCATTTTTCATCACCCGTTACGATACGATGAAGAAAATCCCTCCTATTTTGTCGCTGAAGCAGTTGTTCACAGGTGAAAAAAACGACGCTCAACGTCCCTTGGCCACAACTCATAAGGAACCAAAGTTCCTTGCTTTTGAATTATTCCCAATGCATACCAATCGGTTGGCGGATAACTCGTAATACTGAAGCAAGCTCTACCTGCGTTTGACACGGATCCCCATCAAGCAATGCTGTCAATTGCGTGTCTTCGAAGATTTTTCGTCTTCCTTCACGCGAACGGTCGTCAACATCAAAATCACCGCCTTTAAAACGACGAAACCAATCTCGACATGTTATTTTACTTAAAGCAGCATTTCCGTAAACGTTTTGAAGCTCTTGATGAGCTTCATCTGCCGTTTTCTTCGATTGAAAGAAGAAATTCAATACCCCGCATATGACGATTATTTTGCACAAAATCATACCTATATATATTCACACAACCGCAAGAATATGACGTCAAAAGAAAATTACTATTGTGTTAAGGCGGTATGTTTTGCATATGCCTAAGATTGTCTCATGACGTTTAGGTTATGGCAGAATTGACTAGCACTTACAGCTGCCGCCATCTATTGGCAAACAGCGGGAACCTTGTTGCGCACTTTACATATTATTAAAGGGGTCGCACTAACTGTGGTCGTAGTTATTGAAAAATTATAAAAAAAATTAATTTCTGCTAGTAAAACTGTCATATATTATACCCGTATATGAGAGAAGGTTATTTTTGCTACACCCACTTATCTGCCAACGAATCGGTCCATCGTCTCCGGCGGTACGACTCACAAGTATCTATGCTGAGACAAATTGATTCAGTAGGAAAAAAATACTTTTACATACGTCACATCTGCAAAATACGTTTCTTATAGAATTTCAGAAGAAGAATTTAGTTGCGCACCTGATATATTTTGTTTATTTAGACTGAATTTAACCAAATTTGAAGCATTTTAAACGTTTCTAAAGTAAGGTCTAAAAACCATACAAATTGACGAGTTTACCGAATTTTAATCTTTCCTTTATAGTTTCTAAATAGAAGACTGTAGTTGAATAAAGTTTTGGCCATTATATTGCTCTCAAGATTCGGCAAAACTTGAAAAAATATGATTTAACCCACATTCTACTGAGTTCAGCCAAATTTAGGAAACTGTAAGCACTTGGTTAGAATGTAAATGAACGGCATTGTCACATCCATTCTGATATCTCATACTCCGGTCGACCGATTTGTCGGAATTCTATTTTGTAGTTCCTTGTAGTCGAACGCATTAATATACAGCTATTGCGTTGCCTGGGTCATGTTGTGGACCCAAATGCTCCGGCACGGAAAGTTTTCGACAACGAACTCGATGGACGGCGCAGAAGAGAACCAGGCTTTTGAAATACTATCGAAACTTGGTCTGACGAATTGGAGGCGAAGCGCAGAAGATCGAAGCGCTTGGAATTATTTTCTACGGGCGGCGTATAATAGATAAGTACGTTTATTCCAGTCGCCACCTAAGATGGAGGGTAGGAACCCAGAGATACCGGAGGCCACTACAAGAATTTGATGACGGAGCCAAATTGGCTAAAGAATGAAATGTAGCTGTTGTTAAACCATGAACAATTATATGTGAAACGTTGCAATCGATCTACAAATATCGACGACGCAATACACAAAAAAAGCAAAATAGCGATGTTAGGGGTCGTTGCGAAAGAAAATTTTTCGACATTTCTGAAATCGTCTTCGATTAATCTTCAATTGTAGAGGGTGAGCGGCTTAACTATTTTTTCGACCCACCCTAATATACACTTATCACACTATAAACATTTCATTCACATAAGCGCAATGTTCGAAAAATTCTTTCACGCTAACCTACAAAATGTCACCCTTTATGGGACGGCGTTCTAAGCCAGATTTAAGATTGTTATAGCCTTTTATTTTCTCATACCTTTTTAGTTATGAAAAGAGTTTTTGTGTTGCTGAAATCTTTTGTGTGTGTGTGTGTGTGTGTGTGTGAGCGCCTGTGTGCGCCTGTGTAATAAAATGCATTTTAATCATTTTGATCAACAGCGTCAAAATCCTGCGTCAACAGTTTTATTGTTTACTTGATGTTGTGCCGCCACTTTTGAACATTTTAACAAGTTTATTATCAGCTTTAATGTATCTGGCAGAAATATTCTTTCACGTTTTCTGGTTGGTCATCATTTGACCATTTCAATGCTGCTGCTACTGCTGCTATTGCTGCGTGTAGACAACCGTGCGCCATCATTATTATGACATTGAAAGATATTCCGAAATAATGTTTGGGATTTCTATCTTCCCATATAAAATTCATATGAAATCCAGAGGAGAGAGTGCGTGTGTGTGGTCATCCTTTTTTTCGGGAACCTGATTTTTATGGCGATGTTTAAAGTGATTTATTTCATGATATTGCGAGGGTATGATCAACCATGTCTACGGATTTTAAGTGATTTTGACTCGCTAAACAGTTTGATTTGTTATGACCCAAAACGGTAGCAAACATTAATGGTCTCGTGCTTACGATTGACATCGGGGTTAAGCCCCCCCCGTTTTTGTTGTTTTTCTTCTACTTGTGTTTTCTAAACGGAAATTCAAATTCAAATTCATTTTGGTGACTGGTTTCGAATTAGAAGACAATTTTGTCACTGAAGTGTGTGGTAACTTAAAATTGAATATGTACAATGTATGCAATTTTCAGTATTCCGAGCAAAATAAAAATAATTACAGAAATTTTAGCTGATACTGTATTTTTGTTGCTGTGTACAAATCACATGAAGTTTTGAAAAAATTATTATTGTAAAATTCAAATACTTGTGGTCACAGCCCATAACAGCCTAAGTCTGTTTTTCAATATTTTCAGTACAGGAGTTTAAAGTTTTGAATCTTCACTGAAAATCAGGAGAAGGTGTTTTTTGGGAAACTTTGCTACAGATTCCAAGGAAACGAATTTCTTTACTTAGTTGTTAACAAAAAATAGTTGTTTATTCTCGCAGTCAAAAGATATTATCGAAAAAGACACTTAGGCTCTTATGAATTGTTGAACGAAAGAAAGTCAAAAAGCTCAAGTTGAGTTAGGCTATTATTCCAGATTAAATAAAAAACTTTAAGTTTGGAAAAAGACCTTAACTCAATTTATGTTTATCAAAAAACGAAAATGTAATTCGGAATAAGAGCTTAACTCAAGTTAGGAAAATAAAATTGTTTCTTTATTTTTTTGGATTAACGACTTAAGTTGATTTAGGCAATGATGAAAAAATAATGTTTATATTTGTTGTAATCCTAAATTGACTTAGGCAGTTATGCCAAAACAGTCATTTAAATATAAAATAACTTAAGCTATTAGGTTTTATAGGATTAATTGCCTTCCTAGAAGAGATACAAACATGAAAAATTTAGAGCAAATAAATTTAGATACGCTGAATACGATGGTGCTAATAACTCAATTGTGTCCTAACTCGAGTTAGGCTGTTACGAGTTGTGACCACAGATATATCCAAATATTGAATTGCTTCTTCATACGAGTATATTATTTTCCAATAGCTTGAAGTGTTTTTATACCTTCAGCCAAAGGAATGACGTCATATATATATATCATTCATATATATAAATCATTTGACACGACACAAATCTAACATATAGAAGGAAGCTTATAAAATATCACAAACATTTGGTTTTGATTATTTAAGTTAATTGAGCAATGTCCTTCTGTGTGGTAGACACAAACTTTAAAAATAGTTTGAAATCATAGCACAGCTATATACCTATATTTTGTGACACCGTGGTCGGGAATTGTAAGTGAGCTAAATCAACTCTGTTCTTCTGGTATCTCCTATAAGAGTGCAATCATTTTCCGAAATTCAATTTTTTCCCTGTTGTCCCTAATTCCAACGCACTCCACACCTCAAATTTGTGCACAAAAGAAAAGAATGCAAAAGAACTTGGTCCAGAAAGTGTGTAAATCAATTCACCTGACTGAAATGTCTACCCTGAACCTTAAAAGTACATAGCGATTGAATTTCAGGCGCTTATAAAATTATTGATGTACTCGCATGGATACGTAATAATTTACCCCATAATCATCTAATCGAATTGGAATTTAGCATCTACTCAGTATCCAATTAATGCGGTTATTTGATTAGCGATAATGTTTACTCCAAAATGTGTTCAGTTAATTTCTTGCTTTTAACAATAAGAATATTTATTAAAGCAAAAAAGAACAAAATCAATTCGGGACTACTAACAATTCTAATATGTATGTAGTTAACTATATAAAGTATAGTAAAAAATTCTATTATTTTTTCAATAGATGACCTATATTTCGCGGTGTATAGTTCGATCGGGTTGCGCTAGATGGCGTTAGAAAGATAAGATTTCATACTTAAAAAAATTCAATGCAAACAATTTTGTAGTTGCTTGACTCAGTATTGTGTGAGCGCACGTCAAAAGTTTATGAAGAAAATACGCCACAGTTTACCATTTTTCTTCAGTAAAAGCGATAAAGTACGCCAGGCATTTGAAAACGTGGATGCTGTTTACGATTCTGATCGTAATTTTAATTTACGTACGTAATTTTTGTCTCATCAATTCCATTTCAGTAGTTTTGATGTCAAAGATGCACTAAGTGCTGAAGGGGCAATTGTTGAAAATGTCGATAAAATAATGGAAATCGTCAAGTCCGACCATTATTTATTTAGTTAAAGCACAAAACATATCATAGACAAAATTTCCATCAGCCAATCCCTGCTGAAGCTCCACGAAGGCCATCCATTTCTGAAGCGGATAGTGACTGTTGACGAAAAATGGATCACTTACCGCGACGTCAAGCGAAAACGGTCATAGTCGAATCATGGTGAGTGGGCTTCACGGTTTCCGGTCAAGCCAGAATTGGCGGTTAGGAAGATCTTGCTGTGTGTTTGATAGTATTGATAGTATTGTCGGGAATTCATACATTAGGACCTGCTCCTCTGCGGCTTAATTTTTAGTTCTGACCTGTATTAACAACAATGGGACCGTCTGAAGGAAGCAATCGATCAAAAACGGCCTTCTCCGACCGATATGACTGAAATTGTGTAGCATTAGGACAACGCCAGGCCACACGCATCGATATTGATTCGCCAGAAACTCGAAGAGCTTGATGTAGAGATTCTTATGCATCCACTTTATAGCCCCAACCAGGCATCAAATGATTACCACCTCTAACTGCCTATTGTGAATGAAATTCTGCTGGTGAAAAATTCATCTCAAAAGAAAACTTGTGGAAATAGATAGTCAAGGTGTACGAGTGTAGTCAAGGTACGAGTTTTTAGAGTCACAATGAAATTACCTTCAAAATTATAACAAGTTATAGAACGAAACGGTGCATATTTGATCTAAATCGCTTCATTCTACATCATAGCGCTAAACAGCTACATATATACGGAAATGGCGAAATAATAGATTTTATACTTTGTTTCTTTGGAAAGCATTTGCCCAAAGGAACAAGGATATATGTCATTTGATACGACAAAAATATAAAACCGAGAAGGGAGCATATCTTTGTTGTTTTCAAGTCGATTGATCGATGTCTGTCTGTCTGACTGGTAAACTGCAATAAATCTTCTTCAAATGTCTGAAAGCTTGGCACAGCCTAACATGTTGAAAGATCGTAGCCGGAGATATGCAAATGGGTTGTATTGACATGCGTGTTTTTGGTGTCTTCGTCCAGGTTTTTTGGATTTTTATGGGAGAGGCATAATGGAATTACGTTCAAAATTACAAAAAGTTATAGAACAAAACGATGAGTATTTGATCTAAATCGCATCATTCTACGCGGCGCCAGATAAAGTCTTCAATGGCATGGAAAAGTAATGGATTTCTTATCACTACACCTTATACTAATGTTTAATATCAATGGTTTTAATCGGCAGGATATTTTTTCCAAATGCAGATAGAAATTTACTAGAGAAGGGAATTCGTTCATATCAGTTGTTTTGTTAGTTTTTAGCAAAACAAAATTACAAATCTGTATCTGAAGTGATTTCATATATCATATCTGGATTGTTTTAATATTTCAGTTTTGGCTTATGGGAATCTAAATTTTCAGTCGGAATCTTCTTAGTATTCTTCGGCTCCTTCACCTTCGTAACGATATTTAAGCTATTTACGTTAATCATAGAGTAGAACATACAAATTATGACTACTTGAATATAATCAATATATTCGTCTGAATCCTTTTTATATGTGGTCTAAAGCTCACAATTCACAACTCTACAACCTGGTGGTGTCTTGTAAGAGAACTTCTTTTACCAACAAATACAAAAAAAAAAGTGACAACAAACAAAACTCCGGCCACTCACTCACTACCAACGACTGTGCCAATGTCAGAAGGTTGTCGGCGACATACTGTGTCCTATCGTGAATATTGTTTGTTCAACTTTATGTTTGGCGTGTGTCCGTCCGACGGACTGTGTGTCCGTCTGTCTGAATTTCATACCTCTTTTAATTTTTACTTATTTTTTGACTGATTAAAAGTTACTGATTTGATTATAGCGAAACGAAATACAGTATATGGATATATAACAATAAAGGCCATATCAAAATCTACTGATGGTGGTGGTAGTGTTGAAGACATTGTTAAGTGCTATAACCTTTAAACTCCGTTCGTTGGGATTGCTTTTTGTCTGCTGTGATTTCTAAAAAAAAAAAGAACGAAAAAAAGTTGATGCAAACTCAAAACCCCATGCAGAGTTGAGAAAGAGCTGAGGTGGAGGAGGTATGAATTGTGCCAAAATATTGTGTTTTGCTTTAGTTCACAATTGATACTACGGGTAATAAACAGCACAACTTGTCACTTGGTAGAAGTGTTATTATTGTCTCCCCTCCTCCCCTCTAAATTGTTGGGTGGGCCAATTAAAAAGAAAAATGTAAGATATCCTTTCCATTTCCACTAAAAGCAACAACACAAGGCGCCAATTCAAATTATATTCACAGTTCAAAATATCACGACAGGAAATGACATACAATCGCTCTCGATTCCACTTCACTTCGAGCCCCAGCACTCTGCTCCATCGTGCCACACCACACACATGGTGGTGGCTGTGAAACAAGGATCTGGGTGTTCTGTATGTGTTTTAAATAAAGCCATTTGATGTTCGTGAAAATTATACCACACCGAATCGACGAATCAACAATTAAGACAGTAGTCCAAAGGTGAAGACCTTCTTTAAGGTAAAACAAAGCTCAGAAGGTGTGCATAATTAATTCACCAAACTTCAGACCCATTGATCGAGATGCACTCAGACTGGCAAAGGAACGGACGGACGAACTGGCAGATATACCAGAACTGATATACAAAACATACATATCATGCCATCGAAAATCCATAGAATTCACTGTTTTCTTTTTTAGCCCACACTCTGATTTTTGTTGCTTTTTTTTCAGATGTAGTGCGACGGCCAACAACTGCTGAAATAAAATGATTCATTAGTTAAAGGTTGAAATCAGATTCAAAACACTGGAAAAGTGCAAAAGAAACCAACCTGACATATGATGCTTGAAACACAGCTAGTCTTTCAATCGTCTTGGGTAGGCAATTCACTTTAACAAAATACAGCCAGTCAGCCATCCAGCCAGCCAGCCATCCAGCCAGCCAGCGTATCATATGGCCAGCTCATGAAGTCAATGTATGTACGACTGATTTGCATTGTACATGCGAACGCGCCAAGGTGTTGATTGGTTGGCATTCGCAATGAATGCGGCTGATGTGAGTGGAGTTTAAAGTCTGGTAGTATTACTATTTCATAGTGTTGCCATCAATGAAAATCGAAACTAAAAAAAGGATTTTCAAAATTACACATACGAGTATGTTCGAAAATTACTCATCAACATTACAAATCACACATATTTATGTATATAATATTGTTGCACTACTGATTAACTGACTGACTGATCCTCGCCCAGGACAAATGACTAAATCAAGAATCACTAAAATTGGGATGTATATTCCCCTTATAGAGCAGGTGCAAATTTCGTACTTTAAGGGATAAAAATAGAGTAGAGGGGGCAATGACTCTTACGGAAATTGGGATGTATGTTACCCTTATAGAGTAGGTGCAATGTAAGCAAGTATTTCTCAAAATTCGTACATTAAGGGATAAAAATAGGGTAGAGAGGGCAATGACTCTCACGGAAATTGGGATATGCATTCCCCTTATAGA
>JAHXMU010000512.1:867839-880472 GCA_019455685.1 Philornis downsi | reverse complement strand
TCGTACTTTAAGGGATAAAAATAGGGTAGAGAGGGCAATGACTCTCATGAAAATTGGGATATGCATTCCCCTTATAAAGTAGGTGCAATGTAACCAAGTATTTCTCAAAATTCGTACTTTTAGGAATAGAAATAAAGTAGAGAAGCCAATGACTGGAACCATAAACGTTGTCGCGCATATTCCCCTATCAGAGTAAAAACAAAAAAAACCAATTCCCTTGCATCTCATGAGACATGGAAGACATGGGAGAGCTCCTCGCATTCTTACACGATTTCTGTTTTTAGACTCATTCAACGGACCTACAGTCAAAGTTTAAGAAACATTTACTAGACATGCCGATTACTCGACTACTTAAATACTACCCCTTTTCAATTCAGTAACTCATTTAGTTTGGATGCTACTTTGACTTGATGGACAGGAAAAATTGAACGGGATCTTCTTTCTAGAATTTGGCAACCCATTTCAGTTATTGGATATATTGAATTAAAAGAAATGTAGACGTTTGTTAAGTTGCACAACACAGTTTAATCGGAAAATATTTAAATTATTTCACTGATTAAATTTTCCTCAGCAAACGCAAACGACAACAACAACAACAGCAACCACACTATGCCAACAACAGTAAAGCCAACAAAGTGGAGCTGTGCTGGTGGCACAGCCGTAGTGTACCTATGACTCGTACAACTGATAAGCCCAACAAGTTTTTATAGTCGATGGTGGTCTCGTTGCCAAAAAGTCCAAGTCGATATAGTCGTTGTAATTGAATAAAAGTCAATTGTTGATTTTGATTGGTGTCGTTATAGTTTTGCCACAGCACACACACTGAGCGTAGGTGTCAATACCACGAATTTATCAACTGAACTGAAATGCCACCCAATTTGAGGCAAGACCTGCTTGCACACTCCGACGCATGCAACTTGTTGCATATTTTAAAATGATTGCAAAACATTTGGTGGAATGATGATAAGGATGGGTTAAATTGTTTATGCCAATGTTGTGAAAGCAAATACGTATCAATAAATATACTTAAATTTTTTTGGAATTCATATAAGATAATTTCTTACAGTGTGAAATACATAGTATATGACTCAGAAATGCATATATTTTTGACTTATATTTTCGAAGTTAATGAGACGCATGTGGAAAAAAATGTTGCATAAGAAGCAAAAGAGGCATTGCTTACGAATCACCAAACTAGGATACAGAACTTCTTGTGGAAGCTCCTGAGTACCAGTATTCTCTGACATACGTACTTCATGAAGTGGTTCGGGAAGTGGTGAAACAATAGATTTTAGACATTGCTTCTTTGGGAATCGTAGCCATCTTCGTACCTTTACCCAAACAAACAAAAATATATATCATTTGATATGGCAAAAATATTATATAGGGTAATTTTTTAAGATTTAAGTTTTTCAGATTGGCAGCACTGGTTGGTAATGGCGTCCAAACGTCATCTGTCAAAGTGAAAAGTGTACAGTATACTCTGCCATTTCATCATGGAAAGACTAACAAATGAGCAACGATTGCAAATCGTTGAAACTTATTATCAAAATTCGTGCTCTGTGACAGATGTGCATCGTTTGATACAACCATTTTATGGTCGTCATAATCGACCTGCTGATATCTCTCTTCGTGCTGTTATCTCCAAATTTCGCACCAAATTTACTTTGTTGGGCATAAAACCATCGACTCGCATGCGTAGAGTGCGTACCGAAGAAAATATTGCAGACGTAGCGACCAGTGTTAAAGACGATCGTGAAATGTCAATTCGTCGCCGTTCTCAGCGATTGGGCATGTGTTACTCAACCACAAGGATTTTTTTTTTTGCCCAATTGGCTGAGTTGAACTTAGTTGACATGAGGACGATGCAACACTGCTGCAACACTGCTCGTAAAACAATGGATATGTTGAGGCATGAATTTGGTGAACAGTTTATCTCTCGGTTTGGCCCTGTGAGTTGGCCCCCAAGATCTTGCGATTTAACGCCTCTTTATTTTTTCTTGTGGGATTATGTCAAGTCGTTAGTCGATGTGGACAAGCCGAACACTATTGAAGTCTTACAGGATAACATAACATGCGTTATTCCTGGAACGCAGGACGAAATGCTCGAAAAAGTGACGAAAAATTTAACCTTCCGAATGGACATTTTGAGACCAATTTATCGATTCCAATAAAAAAATGTTAATATATGATGCAAATTTGAGTGTTTTATTCGATTTTTAAAAAAACTATCATTAAAAAATCACCCTTATATATACGTATCTTGAGGTTAAAGGTGTAGCGAACAGCTCTGTTCAAAGAAAATTGACGGAGTTTCATATATTTTTGACTAGTAGCAAAGTATACCTCTAAGCAGTACATAATATTTGGCATAACTTGAGCATGAACCAGTTGATTTTTCACATACAGCGGGAGCGACAAATTAGTTGTGTATAATTGCCTCAATGCATAGTTAGCACTTAAAACAACGTGATTAATGTGCTTCTCAAAGCGCAGCTTATCATCTAATAAGACTCTCAAACATTTCATGTCATGCACAAACTGTAAATTAGAACCATTATAAACTTACTCGCAAATCCCCTGCAGTTCGGTTCGAATAAAGCATAGTTTTGGACCTAGAAGAATTGACACAAAGTCTGTTCTCCGACATCCAATCAAGTAACCTATCAAACAGTTTTGGCACCTCGTCCTACAAAATTGCACAATTTCCGGTTAAATTTCAGTAATTTTCTAATAACTCATTAAAAAGTTGTGACACGCACTTGCTCAAAGGATACTTAAATGCCTCCTTTTGGATTTTACATTTTTGGCCATATCAAATAATTTATATCCTCATTTCTTCGGAAGAAGATATGCATGAATATATACTTACTTACATACTTGAAATTCGGGGGGAAACCCAACAATTTAGTCTAAATCCAATTTTTTCGGAATTCCAAACTCAATTCAAGATTTACTTCGCTAAAGGGAATTTAGTAGTAAACCAATGTGAAATATTATTAACTCAAAACCAATGTGTTACACTGGGCGTATGTCAAAACAAGTATCAATCCTTCTCTCATTCAAGAGCAACAGAGAAAATCTGAAAGACTTACGTTTGAAAACTAATTTTTTTTTTTTTTTTTTTTTTTTTAATTTTTGCCATTTAATTCTATTTCATAGCGTCCGAGTATGTGATAACACTCATTAATTCCCAGTTTATTTTTGTCCAAATTTCAACAAAGTTAATGATTAACTCGTTTAAAGAATGTGGTATAAACTTGATTTATTTTCACACAATTTTGCACCATTTAAATAAATAAGTTTACGGATTTTTCGTTTGTCATGTTCCAGTTTACAAGAAGCACCTACCTGTTGTCATCAATTAAGCAACAAGCACACGCTATCAATACATTTTCTGTGGCTCATTCATATGTATTTATATGGGTATTTCCATAAACATAGCAACATGCAAGTGTGTGAATATGAATTTTTTTTTTTTTTTTTTTTTAGATTATACAATTTTTTATTTCGATGAATTTGAATTCAAATTAGTTAAGTGCATTCTTTAAACATGTTAAACATACATCGCCGATCGTGGATTAAAAAGGCTATACAAGACTCGGGGGAAATCACATAGTCCATGGTGGTTTAACGTGAGCCTCGCCGTAAAGCCCTTCACAACGGTGTGCGACATACTGGGCATATTGCAATGTGGTTGCCAACGACCCGCTGGGATAGCCGCAATTGTCAGCCCTTTCTCCCAGTCAGAAGATACCAAATTGATTATGCTAGTATGGAATATAATTCCCAATGACGGAGGTAAAGCCTATGTTACCACCTCTGCTACTCTATGGGTCTGTAATACCCGGAGTTGCATTGCACATTCGAGCACAAAGTCTCTACCAGCGATTTTAGTATCAACCACAATCCGCGTGATGCTCCCAATAGGGGTCCTACACCAAATGATCAGGCGGGAACTCAGTTCCGGGGCTTTCTAATCCCCACGCTCTCGGCCAAACTTACCGGTTGGAGCTGCGTAGCAAAGCAAAAGCAAAGCTACTACCAAATTGCGATTTATACACCATACTTCACGGGATTGCTCGCCCTGTGGCAAAAGAGTACAGACTGGACATTTTTACATACCTGCAGGTGGGGAAACCCCAGGTAGATGGAACGGTCCATACTACCTATATATTGCAAGGATGCTGTATCGTCACCGGTGAGAGACAGGGAAAACTCCAAACCCCTTTCGTTGGGCGACGGTGAACGGCAACCACGAAATATAGACATAGGAAAAATCTATAGGAAAAACCCCCCGAAAGATCAAAAAGATACGGATGGCAGGACACGAACCCGAGGCCTATCCCTATCATCCCTGGTCGTGAAGATGTTTCAAAAGAGTGTTTGGCGATGTTTCACCGCAATAGATCCGAATTGCGTCGATTTATAACCATGGCTCTACCACTTCACACCTGAGGCAAAGGAACCGTCAAAGAAGTGTGCTGGGATAGAAGAATCATGTCTAAAGAAGCCGAAGGTCATTGGAGATGCGCATGAGATTATTATTATCAACGACCAATATTATGCTAATTTATTGTAGCGTTTAGTGATGAAATTATGGGAAAACGCATTTGCTGAAAAAGAAGCTGTTATTTCATCAGGACAATGCTCCAATTCACCCAACCACTGTTCGCCAGATTTAGCTCCTTCGAACTATTTTCTATTTCCAAACTTGAAAAAATGGTTCGGCGATAAAAGATTTGCCAACAATGAAGAGGTGGAGTCCGCGGTTGATTGCTATTTTTAAGAGTTTGACAGTTCTTACTATAAACAGAGTGTAGAAGGTATTGAATATCGGTTGATTTCTATTTTAAGGAGCTACTGAATATCGCTATAAAAAGTGTATCGAGCTAAAAGGAAAAATAATGAAAACTTTTCCCAACTTTGTTGTAATATAGTTACTTATAGGAATATCTATGAGTAGCTATTTGGCATTCTTGCGGGATTGGACAAAAAAATATATTATGTCCGACACGTATACTTTAAATACTGTGATTGACTTCATAGCAAGGCTCGCATTTGCTAATGAAATGCTTAATCGATTTTCTAATTTTGACAATATCCTTTTCTCTGACGAGGCTCATTTCCTTATGAATGGGTTCGTAAAACGTCAAATTTGTCGTTACTGGAACAGTGAAAACACCAGAAACCATTGCATCCTAAAGTTCTAAAGTGACAGTATGGGCAGCAATCTCTGGCAGAGAAATAATTGGTCCTTTTTTCTTCGAAAATGCGCGGGGCCAAAACGTCACGGTTAATACGGAGCGCTATGTTGAGATGTTGGACGGATTTTTGGCTCCAGAAATTGAAAGTTCAAGAATAGTGAATTCCAGAACTTGGTTCCAACAAGATGGAGCTACCTGTCACACATCAAATGACTCCATGGCGGTGGTGAAGCAGATGTTCCCTGGCAGACTGATTTCGAAAAGAGGTGATATCCCATGGCCCCCACGTAGTCCAGACTTGACGCCTCTTGACTTTTTTTGTGGGGATATCTCAAACACAAAGTCTACAGTAATAATCCAAGAAACATCATTCAGCTCAAGGAGAATATCCGTGGTGGAATGGCAGCCATTACACCAGTATTACCGAAGAAAGTTTTCAATAATTTTCGTTTGCGGTTAGAGGAGTTCCGTCGTAGAGAGGGTCACCATTTAGATGATGTTATTTTTAAAAAATAAACTCCATTTATTACCCTACAATGCCTAAGATTTATTTTAACCATACATTTTGTATTTATTTTTTAATCTATTTTTTAAATATGCACGTTCTATTGCGCCACCCTGTATTATATGGTATATAATATATATTATATTATAAATATGTAAAATAAATAAAAATAAATTTGTATAAAATAAAATAAAATCTGATCTTACTTTTGGATATTGTCATCTCTACGGTTGAGAGTATAATCTAAACTGATATTTAATAAAAACGTCTAACAATTGCAAGGAAAAGGAAAAATAAATTGATATCGAGATTATTATTGAAACCCCGAAAGTCATTACGATTTGAACAAATCCGGCAATATAAACTATTTTTGCGTATGCCAACTGAGATGTTCCTTTGCAGATTAAACTCCCCTTTCGAAAAGTTCTGTTATTGGCCCATAAATTGCATTGATTCTTTATACTCATGTTATCCATGGATTAACCCATATTGCAAAACATTTCTTGATACCTACAAATCTTTTGCGGGTTAATCGCAGACAACTGCTATCTTATCAGATCTTATTATTTCATAAAAATCTTAACATTTAATCTTGTTTAAATATGCGAAAGCCACTGGCGTTGGTGACTTTATTTTGGCTTTACGTTCAAAGATATCTACGTACTGCGAGTGCCAGATCATAATTTATCATTAAGTTGTGGTTGTAGCCAAAAACAGCAAGAGACAATTTGTCGGGCAAAGAAACTTACGAAGCCTAAAGGAAAACTAGTTAGACTGTAGAGGTAGGCACAAGGATATTTGTTGGCATTAAGTACAGATACAAACAAATGTGTAAATTGAAAATAACAAGCTATTAATTTAAAATAGACAAAACATATGTTTTGTTAAGCGTCCCACAGGAAAGATATATGAGATTCGATATTCATCTTAGATAAGATGTGCTGAGAGGTATTATATGGCGAAAATGAAACAAAAACGGCGCCAAAAGTAGTCTATTTCAAACCGTCAGTTAGTGAAAATTTAAAATATAAAATTGGCTATTGGACTTAGGTTTTGTAAAAATGATTTAGAATGGTGATACAATCAAATTTAAAAACAGAGCTGTTTGTTTGATAATGATCACGTTAATGTTACCTTGTGATGGAGTACATAAGAGTACGCCCCAAATTAGCTGTAAAGCCAGAAGGCATTTTCAAATTGATAACGGTTTGGGGGTTTTTTTTTGTCAAGGCAACTGTGAAATAAATAATTTCAGCACAATGGCGACGCATTTCAGACTCCATTACAACTCCATCTGCAGATCCCCTTGCGACTACCGGCATGTACAGTGGTTTCAAAACCGCCCATCTGGCAAGGCTGTCAGCTATTAAATACCTGTCGTCTGAGGTATTATTTATTTAATAAAAGCTTTGCCAGTTACGAATATGGATAGTTTAACAACCGAAGAAAGTGTAAAAAAAGTTAAAACTCACAAGTGGTGATTCAAACGTTAGCACTTTTCGTTCATTACGGGATGATTATGGTCGTCATAATCGACTTACTGTGCAAGTCACTGGCAACATTATAAAGAAATTTGAAGAGACTGGAAGCGTTACAGATGTGGTCAGGCCTGTGCGTCATCGCAATGTACGCCCTGTCGAAAATTGCTCTTATTTTACTGAAAGTGTGGCAGATAATCCGAATTTTAATGCAGAGCGCTTTGGTCGTGTGGTAAGCGACCCTTTTTTAGCCTGCGATTGAAGATTATGAACTGGACGATATGTGGTTTCAACAAGACGGATCCACGAGCCTCAGAATGCGACCAATTTTGGCTTTATTGCATGAAAAGTTTCCATAAAACGTAATTTCACGCTTTGGCAACGTCAATTGGCCACCAAGATCACGCTATTTGACGCTATTATACTTTTTTTGCGGGGCTGCGACAAAGACCTTGTATACGTGCATAATTTCCAAAGATTGGAGCATTTGAAAACCAACATTCATCAACTTATCGCCGAGATACCGCCCGAAATGTGCGAAAAAATGGTCGAAATCTTTGGCAACGTCAATTGGCTACCAAGATCATGCTATTTGACGCCATTATATTTTTTTATGGGGCTATAATAAAGACCTTGCATACGTGGATAATTTCCAAAGATTGGAGCATTTGAAAACCAACATTCATCAACTTATCGCCGAGATACCGCCCGAAATGTGCGAAAAAATGGTCGAAAACTACCTTAAAAGGATCCACTGCTGCAACCAATCCAGAGGCAGTCATTAAAATGGCATTGTATTTGGTACATAATATCAAGGTCCAAGCATTATAATAAAATAAAAATTTCATTGAAATCATGGCTTTATGTGTGTTTTATTTAACTTTACTTTTAAAACCGAAAAATGGATAACCCGGGATGAGGTGTAGTAAAAAGAAATCCCTCATTTTCACATGATATTGAAACCTTTGTTCAGCATAGATTAATCCCAAATATGCACCGTTTCTTTCGATAACTTGTTGCCATTTTGAATGTAATTCCATTATGGTTCTCTCCCATAAACCCTCGTTTCTATAGGCAAAAAAAAAGTACAACAGTCGATTGTCACAAGCTGCTCTTGAGGCGGAATTTTTTACCAACAAAATTATTTTCCATTGGAAGAATCAGGTAATAATCCTTTGTACCATGCATGGCCTTACATTGCCCTGATGGAATATATTTCTTCTCCCATTGGCTAATTCTGGCCTCTCCTAACCGATTGCTTACTTCAGACGGTGCAATTGTTAACAGTACTACGTCAAAGGAAGATCCGCCTAGAAGGAGAGCAGCAAATACAAAGCAACCGCTTCCTGACTGTCAATCCTGACTGAGCCCCCCTTTGCACCGGCCTACGGCAATTCGCTTGGTGTTGTCGAAATTGACCCACTTTTCATCATCAGACACCATCCGATTCAAAAATTGGTCGATTTTGCTGTGATTCAGTAGCGATTTGCCGATGGAAATTCGGTCATTCAGGTTTTTTTGCGTTAACTCATGAGGCGCATACATTGAGCTTCTTTTTATATCCAACTTTGTTCATGTGTTCCAAATGACTTTGTGTGCCACCTTAGCTCCTGGACGATCAAAACAGTGCGTACGCAATGGTTAATCTTGACAACTTTCATTATTTTCGACAATTGGCCTTCCTGAGCGTGGTACATCTGTGACAATAAAATTATCGGAACGAAATTGACAAAACCAAAATTGGACATGTTTGGCTGTTACTATAACAGGAACATAAACACTATTCACATTTCCAGCCGCCTGGCCGGAGTTTTCGTCTTTACCGAATAAAAGCTGTAAAATATGGTTATTTTCTCTTTGCTGATGTCAATTTGTGACGAGCGCTCAAACAATACTGAGTTGAGTGATAAAAACTACTGACTGAGTGATCTTTTAAATACGAAATCTTATCTTTCTAACGCCATCTAGCGTAACCCGATGGCATTTATACATCATGAAATGCGAATTACTAAAGACATCTATTGAAAAAATAATGGATTTCATCAGAAATGATTCAAAAGGTAAAGACCAGAATTTTAATGTAATCCACTACAAAGCGCAGTTAAATTGTCGAAAAATTTCAAAGTGTCTGCACGTTGCAAGGGCCGCATATTAAATTTGAAAAGCGAAAGCGAACTTGAAAATATTTTCTGATGAAAAAATGTTTACTGTTCAGCATTGTGTAAACGATCAAAACCATCTTGTATGATTAGCTTGGAAATTCAAAGACAATTTAAACCGGCGAATTGCTCAACGAATCTAAGCACTTTTTAATGGCTGGCTAACTAATTGCCACAGGATGATTACCACTGGTTTTCATTGAGCTGGGCGTTAAGGAAAATCAACAAAGATATTCCGTGAAAAGTTTCAAACTTTGCTTTGTTACCTTGAACACATAAACAATTCGATAGAAACCACTGGACGTTTCAACAAGTCTTGGCACTTTTTCATAAAGCCCTAAATTTTTTACAAGAAAAACTTCCCATCTACATTTCTTAAACAAAATAGATTTTTCCATATGGTCTATTCTGAAAGCTAAAAAAACAATATGAGACGGTCAACGTCTTAAAGATTGCTCTTCGTCAAAGAACGGAACAAAGTGCCAACAGGACGCATTTGTGCAAACTGTGAAGCCTTCCTGGGCAGACTCACTGCCGTAAAGTAGACACCTTTAACAATAACGCCTTAAAGATTGCTCTTCACCGAGAACGGAACAAAGTGCCAACACGGCGCATTTGTGCAGACTGTAAAGCCTTCCTGGCCAGACTCACTGCCGTAAAGTAGGCACCTTTAACAATAACGCCTTAAAGATTGCTCTTCACCGAGAACGGAACAAAGTGCCAACACGGCGCATTTGTGCAGACTGTACAGCCTTCCTGGACAGACTCACTGCCGTAAAGTAGGCACCTTTAACAATAATACACTTTTTTATTATCTGAAATATTAATATTATATGCAGATAGCTGGCCTTTCATAATTATTTAAAAATATTTTTATATTATTATTTTGAAATATTTTTATTGAAAATATTGAAGTTTTTATATAAAAAATAATAATGTTATCAAAATGACAGCATTTTTAATCGATAACACTTCAATATTAGAAAAGTATTGCGAGAGAGCCTTATAATGATTCAAAATATATATTTTTGTTTAATTTAATGCTTTTAAAGTTCTTTTGTGGTAACAAATATTATATTTAACATCAAACTGGGAAATTTCTATAGAATGACAATTTTAATCGATACGTTCCTTAATCCATTCATCGAACATACTGACCCTGGTATAGACATCTGGGCTGTTCGAAGCACAAAACGCTGTGCCATAAGACACAATTCCAACTTGCTTTAAGCGATCATCTTGCTGCATTACCAAAGGACCACCGGAGTCTCCCTAGAAATAACATATAAAACAATTTATGTGTAGTGGTAAACCATGTATGTAGTATTGTCATGCATAGCCTACATTACAAGCGCCTTTGCCAAAAGATTCCTTAGCACATATTTCCGTATCCGACAAATTAGTCATTGTCTTCTTACAATCGTTATTTTCCATAGTTTTATAGTTTAACTGTTGCAATCTGTTCGGATATCTCGCCAAGATGCCATTGCCAAAGTGATGTACAGAACCCCATCCAGACAAACGGACGGCCTGTTTTCCGCCCACTTTTTCCGCACCGCTCACATCAATTTTATCAATGCGTTTGCCATCCAATGTTAGAGGAGGATTAATGTTTAATATGGCGATATCACTGGATTTCAGGGGTTCATAGTTTTCATGAACGTCAATTGCTTCTACCTGAGATCTTGAGCCATCAGTCATTCTTAGATCATTGACACCCGCTAGAACCGATAATTTTGTAGGATCCTGGCCCTCAACACAATGGGCCGCTGTTAGAATTCGAGTGGGTGCGATTATAGAACCACCACAAAAATGACGATACTTTCCATCCTTGTTGTATTGCAATGAAATCTGATAGTTAACGTATTCCTCGTCGCCAACATTGTTGCCACCAACTACGCGTTCTTGAGAATTGGAGGCGTTATCCAAAGCCTCAAAATAAGCTTCCACTGTAAAAAGGTCAGCAAATCTCACTTCGTCTTAAAGCGGCAATAATCGTCTTCATACTTACAATCCAAAGCGCCTTTAGATGACGGAACTGCTAAGCTTCGCTCTACCACCAAAGCAATGATGAAGAAAACAGATGGTCTCAAATACATGTTCTAGCTTTAATTCCAAACACTGTATGATGAAACGCTACAAGTAACTTTGTAGTTTTTATAGCATTTTTTCAAAAATTCATACACCCCAGGGTTCAACCAACAATCCAAGGGGGTCTTCTGTTGTGCAAATTCCTAAAGAATTGTATGCGATAGCGTTTAAAAAAAAAACGTACCTTAAGTAATATTAAATCATATCTTACCATGTAATTGCTTGAATTCATGGTCGAATATCGTTCGCAATAGAAAAGCGTAAAAGCGATAGACAGCTTAGTGGGTATACATAACCTAAATATAGAATGGGACGATTCCTACACATTTTATAAATATTTTAATGGAGTTATCATTCAACTGAAAAGAAAAATTCGCGTACACAGCTTATTGATTCGAAGCTCAGTTGTTTAGTAATGCTTTAATTTCCAACCGTATGTTCAGTTAGTTTTAATAAAACACAGGCTGACTGGAGAATGTTGCAACGAAAATGATACTTAAATAACTATGCGCAAAATTAATCTCTTTAAACTTTGCGCGGCTTCAACAAGAGAATGCAACCTGCAATATAGGCAAGACTGTTATCGCGGTATCGCTGCTGATTTCAAGGAACTCCACATTACGTTGACCCGCAAGGGCTCCTGTCCTTAATGTACCTGATTTTTTCTTGTGAGAATATTACAAACAACAGGTCTACAAAACAGAGACATGAAATTCGAATGATTCGAAGGATAATTTGGGTAATACAGGTTACAAGCTTCCAAGAAGTAAAAAATAGTGATGTCGCACATGCGCGGCCAAGATCATTTTAATTCATTATTTAAAAAACCATTAAAAGGACTTGATAAAGTCGTTTATCCATTATTATTCAAAATAAAGCGAAAATAATTTGTATGAATTAAAGGCAAAACGCACACGCGCTTCCTGTACGACTTCAATTCAAATTCTAGAAGTCTACACCGATAATCTCTTTGTATGTCCAAGATAATTTTTTATGTCTTCACCCGAAGGAATGAATGAAGAAGTCGACCGAGCAACGTCCATCTGCCTGCCTCACCGGCTGACTAACTGGCTGGCTGGTAGACACAATAACTGTCATATATCCATACGAAATTATTGTTGTAAAATTGTAAAAATTGTAAAATTTTAAAATTTTAAAATTGTAAAATTGTAAAATTGTAAAATTGTAAAATT
>JAHXMU010000512.1:792155-867829 GCA_019455685.1 Philornis downsi | reverse complement strand
AAAATTGTAAAATTGTAAAATTGTAAAATTGTAAAATTGTAAAATTGGAAAATTGTAAAATTGGAAAATTGGAAAATTGGAAAATTGAAAAGTTTGAAAATTTGTGTTTTTTTATTACTGCTTCATTTTACAAGTTTGCAAGTGTATTAAGTTATTCCAAATTCAGTACTGGAAACCTGCAAAAAAAGGTTGGCGTTAAAAATTTCTGATGAAAAATTTAGTTCCGAATTTAGCGACCATATTTTATGTGAAGTTTCACCGCAAAAAATCATTGTCCTAGAAATGATATAAAAAGTCTTTAATTCAGAAATTTGAAAAATGTGAATACAGTTTATATCCCTACATCAAATACATTGTGTGATAAAATTTTTGCAAATGAAGAGAAATCCCATTCCCATTAAATGCACTAAACCAGCATTATTTGTATTTACTATTATTAATAAACATTTAGATATAATGCAATAACTTTGATATTGACCCAAATTGTTGCAAAACCGTGAATATGAATTCAAAATTACGTATAAATTCAGCTAGATTAGAAGTTCATTAAGACAGTCAATATTTGAAAGCCACTGAAAATTAAACTCGGGCAATTATAATGGAATTGAAAATAAAATTGATCGTACTTGGATTGCTTATTGCTAATAGCAGATCAACGAAAAGTAATAGTATTAAAATGAAAATAATCTAAAGATATTTCGTGAATGTTAATAGAAGTAATGATATCCTTTTGCAGCTGACATCCAAAACCCCGAACGTATTGTTGGTGGCATGGATGTACCACCGGGACATTACGTACCCTACCAGGTTTCTCTACAATATCAGTTTAATAATGATGATGGCACGACGACATTTCAACATTTCTGTGGCGGTTCCATAATATCAAAATATCACATTCTGACCGCTGCCCATTGTTGCAATGGAATGAATCCACAACGAATGTCGGTTGTGGCCGGCATAAGAAACCTGCACGACGAGGGAATACGACGTACGATTGAAGGATTTGAAATACATCCAAATTACGTGGAGCTTGAAACCAGTGACATTGCGATTATAAAACTATCTTCACCTTTGGAGTTGAACAATTCTACCATTAGTACTATAGACGTAAGTGGCAAGAAGAGAGTGCGGGAGGGCTCTAGAGTCACCCTAACCGGTTGGGGCTTACGCTTACCTCTGCCTATACAAATTCCATTCATTTGGCAATACCTGCAAGATAATATAGAGGATTTTAGTTATCCCTCAACATTACAAATGTTGAGTTATAGAACCATATCAGACGCAGAGTGCCGTATCATAATTCCCGATTTGACTGAGACAGAAATGTGTGTCCGAGGTGTGACGTGGAGTGGAGCCTGTTCGGTAAGTGATTTATGTGCTCTTCAGTAAAAAATGGTATAATTACTTAGAATAGTTTTCCAAAATAGGGTGATTCTGGCGGTCCATTGGTTGAATCTACTGCAGACGATCATTTGCGTCAAGTTGGTATTGTGTCTTATGGCTTATTCATCTGTGGCGTTTTTAATCCTATTGTCCCGGATGTTTATACCAGAGTTTCGGAATTTTCTGAATGGTTAGAGGAGCGCATTGCATCATAGTGCGGAGCCTGCACAAACGAAGTAACTGATATTTATAAATTATGAAAAACATAAATATGAAATGGATGTATCACAAATTATATTATACTCTTAACAAAAAAACTCTTTAAAAAACTTGATTTTCACACACATTTTAGCCTGTCCAGAATTTGCTTTAACAAATACTCTTACGTAGCATCCGTCCAAATTTTAAAGCTATACATTAAATACACACGAAATAAGACACAAAAATTCCTTTGCATTTTATGAATGAGATGTGAAGATGTTTCCCAAATTTACGCAAGATGTTTCCCAAATTACGCATAATTTATACTCATTCACCAGAAGAGCTTCTCGTATTCACCATAAGCTGCTCAGGAGTAAAACTGATTACTCACGGCTCATGAGCAATGAATCTTCATCTAAATCTTTACTCATGACTCACAGACGAGAAAAATGAGCCAACTTCGCTCATAGCTCTACTCATGAGCTACGACCGATGAATAACTAGCAACGTCTGGTTTCTCATGAGCCACAAACGACGGTGCGACTGACATTTTTAACCACAACAGCTTGCAAGTCCCGTAAACTCCTCGATGTGTTGCTGGCATTTTTTTATAATTTGCCGCTCATCGCGGTTTGAAAGTATTTTTTTTTCCTTCCTAAGCGATTATTAGATCCATAATCATCAGAATATCGTAACAAACTTTAAATGAGGCTATGGCTCCTGCACAGTTTGCGCCCAATTTCTCTTCCACTGCATCCTTTGTTCTTGTAAACGATTATTTTACCTATTTCGTGTTCCGTCAAACTTTTCCTCCTGGCTTGTCTTTTTTATTACTGAATTTTACCACTTCTTCACAAAAATATTAATGATCCTATCGCTTGCACCTTTTAAAACTCACTAATTGAACTTGGCATTATAATTGTGCAACACACTGAAAACAGAATTATCGCAAAAACAAAAGTACCATTGTCTGCACAAATCCCAAAGTTTGTGTGCATGGTTGTTTCGTCCAGACAAGTATTTTGATAGAACATCCTAACAACAAAATATGTAGCGTTACACAAATAAATCTAATTTATGGGTGGCCTTATAAATATGAAAAGCACCTTCTGCAGCTTATGTTGAGCGCGCCCTTATTACAGCTTTCCCCGTTACCATTCCAAAAGTCGATACGATAATCTTTATGAAACTTTTTAAAACTTAGCACAGGCTAATGTTTTGCCAAATTGTATCCGGACTATATGCGATATGTCAACGCACCTCATCTGGTACCTCCCATACACCGACTTTTCAAAATTCAATTTCTAGCCTACTCGTACTCGTAGTGTTCGTCCGATATATCGTGATGACCGTCGCTCAAATAGTGACAGGGTTGAACGCGAACGACAGTCGCATGTACTAACCATCGCTTCAAAATCGGTATAATGAATTACAATATAATAATACGCGGTATTCTGCCCAGCTCTAACTTACTCAGTTCTATTATTTTCACTGTGTAGTACTTTCCTGGTTCATTTGACATGTTGCGCCATTATATTTCCATTACTCTCTAACGCTAGCCTGGAACTCCGTACAGTCTGGAACCCATATAATTTCCTGGTTTCCTACGCTGGAGTATTTTTCGACTTTCTCCTTACATCTGAGGATAATTTTGGACGTAATACTGTCCCATGATTATGCTCGGACCACTGTCTAACTATTCATTGAAGTTTTTATATCTTCTGGGCCCATTATTCCACTTAGTCGTTTTAATCACTGCGAAATGACCACAATTTCTGCTTAAAAAACACTGTTGTGATGTGGAAAATTTTTCTATCGATAGACTAGTTACCCCAAACTACATTCAGGTCATTACTACGCTTTTGACTCATCTGATTTGTCTTTAGGTAATGAACTATTTTCCCAGTGTTCTTTTGTGTGGAACTAATCTTCTATACTTTGCACTTGCAGACATTTTCTTGATTGGGCCATTCCTATCTGGGAAACTTATTTCTGTTTCAAAATAGTCTGGTATCAAATAATTCATTTCCAATCCAATATCAAATAGTCTTCAACCACGTCTCTGCTAAAATGGGGGCTGATGTCAGATTGAAAGTTCATGAAATTTGTGTGCAGATGGACGTATCAGTTCAAGAAGTTCATAACATTTTAGAAAATAAATTGGTGAAACGTATAATGTGGTTTTAATATCAATTAGACAAAAATAGCCTACCAACATCAGTGATTGCTTCGATTATATTTCACCATGATAACGCACAATTGCAATTGACATGTCATGTGGCAATTGGAGAAGACTTTTTCCCCTTGCTTCACATTTTTCAGAATTATATTCCTCTGAACTGTTGACGATTTTCAAATATGAACAAATGTCTTAACAAAAAATGCTCATATGCATGTCACAGCTATGTGTTCCGAAATACTGGTGATGTATAAGGTTAAATACGTTATTTTTCCGATAGATGGCTTTAGTAATTTGTATTTATCATTGTATGGGTACAGTTTCGTGATTGCTAGGCTCGCTTATGACTCTGTTATTGTAACAGTCATTCATGAACAATTTTTTTAGTTTTGTCAATTCCGCTCCGGTAATTTTGATGTCAAAGATGCTCATGCTCTGGAATGCCAATCAACGAAAATGTCAATGAAATAATGGAAATTATGAACTCTGATTGTAATATATAAGCACTGTCCCGATTAATCAGGAGTTGAACATTGCACAAAAACCATTTTGAACAACTTGAATGGCCAGATACAAAAAGAAGCCACATGTGTTAAAGTAAAAAAAAAAACTTCATGGATTGAATTTCATATGGATCGTAATAAAATTGATCCTTTTCAGATCTTCACTATTGGTGAAATATAGGTCGCTTACAACAACATCAAGCGAAATCAGGCCGTGATTGTGGGCAAGTTCCGGTGACCTGGCGTAAACGTAAGCCAAGCCAAGATTGACGGTCAGAAAGGTTTTGATATTTTTGTTCAGTGAGATTGGAAAGGAATCATCTACTGTGAGCTGCTCTCCTGAAGCAACATTTTAATTTAAATCTGTACTGCCAACAATTGATCCGTTCGAGAGGAGCAATCGCCCAGAGGCTGTCAGTTTTGTGTTCTATCAGGACAACGCCAGGCCACACACAAAGATAATGACTTTCCAGACGCTCTAGGAGCTTTTTTTTGGAGGTTCTTATGAATCTGTCTGTCTATAATGAACGATTCTGCTGATGGAAAATTCGACCCAGGAGGAACTTGTGAAAATCGACTGTCCCGGTTTTTTGCAATAGAGACGAGAGTTTTTATAAGAGAGCCTTAATGGAATTACCTCAAAATAGCACTATACAACATGCTGTTGGGCATGAAGCGTGCGTTCCAAAATTGCTGAATTTTGACCAAAAACAACGTCACATGAGTATCGCTCAGAAATTGTTGAATGACGTCAACGATGATCCAGACTTGCTTAAAAGGGTCATTACTGGTGACGAATCATGGCTATATGGTTATGACATCGAAACCAAAGCCCAATCGTCTCAATGGAAAAGTCCAGAAGAGCCAATATAAAAAAAAGCACGCCAAATTCGATCAAATGTCAAGGTTTTGCTCACTGTTTTCTTCGATTACCATGGCGTAGTGCATCAGGAGTTCTTACCACAAGGTCGTAGGGTAAATAAGGAGTATTACCTTGAAGTTATGCGCCGTTTGCGTGAATCAATACGAAAAAACGCCCGGAATTGTGGAAAAAAATTCATGGCTTTTGCATCATGATAATGCACCTGCTCACTCATCTTTGCTTTTGAGACATTATTTGGCCAAAAACAACACCATTATCACGCCTCATCCATCGTATTCACCAGATTTGGCCCCCTGCGACTTTTTTCTGTTCCCAAGATTGAAGAGATCCATGAAAGGACGGCGTTTTGCGACGATTGAGGAGATAAAAACCGAATCGCTGAGATAGCTCAAGGACATACCAAAAAGTGCATATCAGAACTGCTTCGAGGATTGGAAAAAAACGCTGGCATAAGTGAATTTATTATATCTAATGGGGACTACTTTGAAGCAGATAAAATAGAATTTTTATTATTATTTGAACGAACCTCGTATATTCAGAATACTCAGAAATTTGTAATGTTTTTTAAATGTAAATGAAAGACCGCTGCTGATGCAAAACATGTTTCAAATCTCAACCAAACCGGAGGGGCCGTGTCTACACTTCATCAATTATTTATGGAATGATCCAAAAGTAAATGATGAACAAACTTCACTTCTTATAACCATTCACTCATGTTTTTTTTATTAAGTTGTCAATAGTTTTGCAAACAATTAAACGATTTTAATAATAAAGAAACTACAGTATTTTATAAATGTACGCGATAGCACTCTAATTTGCAATAGTAGGTCATTCTTCGAAATCTTCCTCGATAGCATGTTCTTCTTCTGCTATGGTATGTATCTCCTCATGAGTGTAGACAACTTCACCGTCAACAACAACTTCCTGGTAAATTTTCATAGTTGTGACATCTGCTGAGTCAGGCACTTCACCTGGGTGAACATCTTCGACTATCTCGTCAACTTCTTGGCGTTCTTCTAGGTTTTCAATTTGCGTTTGTGTTTCTTCCAAGGAACGTTCACCACCATCAGACCGTTCTTCAGGGTGAACATCTTCGACTATCTCGTCAACTTCTTGGCGTTCTTCTGGGTTTTCAATTTGCATTTGTGTTTCTTCCAAGGAACGTCCACCGCCATCAGGCCGCTCTTCATCCGGCAAATGCTCTTTAGTGTCACGATAACCAGGCACACGAGCAGTGAGAGAAATTTTTGATTCAGGTTTACAAACATCCTGGAATTCGTCAGCATATTCCAAAGCCATTTTCTAAAGCAAAAAATATAAAAATTTCATGAAAAAGTTCTTGAAAATATTATTTGAAAATTACCCAAATTTACCTCTTGCTTTTGTAAGAAACTCATATGACGACGAAAGAATCTTTGTATTTTACGAGCAGCAGCTTCTTGCTTTAGTATATCGTCGCCAAGTTCAAACGGTTCCTTAATATTAAAACATAGGGATTGGTGTCAAGAAATGTGCTCACAATAGATTTTAATTACCTCAGTTGGTCTTTCAATCTCTTTGCTAAGAAACAGTGAACGTCTTGTGCGATAACCACGGAAATTGGCCTGAAATATTTGATTGTATTTGTAATATAATGTTCGTCTGATATATTTAAAACGTACCTGAATTTTAATAGCGGCTTGTTCTCTAATACGTTCTTCTATACGCTTCAGTTCACGTTCTCGGAAATATTGATATAATGCCTCAGTTCCTTCTGTATTCTAAGAAAATATTGTCAATTGTATACATCATATCAGTGGAGATTTTAAAATCGAAATGTATTGGAAACATATAATCCACACCCGGTCCGAATGTAGGTTTTTTTCTATTCATTTTCCTTTATTGAATCTTTCTTTTGAAATTCGCAATAAGTATTCAAATCTTAATCCTATCTTAAACTAAAGTATCCTGCCATTGCCGGATCTTATTTTTTAATGATCTGAATTTTGTATCACTGGACCAAGTCTAGCGTATCCTTTGTTCTTAGCCAGATATGACTGGGAAAATGTTGAAAATTTTGAGCGAGTCGATTTGAATGAGGATTCGATAAATAAAAAAATCAGCAAAAATCTTTTCTTTTTGTTCTTGTTCTTAATCCGGTTCAAGATCGCTTAGAATATAATTCAAAAACTTGCAAAATTGATTATATTGACGCTGCTGGCTCGACAGATACCTATTTCAGTATTTGGCAAAATACAGGGTTATCTATTTAGTGATTTCAAAACCGCCAGTCTGGCAAGCCTGCCAGCTTTTCAATACCTACCATCTGAAGTGTTATTTATTTTACGAAAGGTTTGCGCCACTTACGAATATGGATCGTTTAATAACGGAAGAACGCGTAAAAATAGTTAAAACTTACAACAAAAGCGGTGATGCAAACGCGGGCTGCCAATCGAAGAAAAATTTCTTCAGCGATGAAGCTCATTTATCACTCGGTGGTTACGCCAACAAGCAAAATTGCCGCATATAGAACCCTGCAATGATTGTGGAAAACCCATTGCATTTGGAAAAAGCGACTGGTTTGTGCGCTTTAGGGTCTGGAAGTGCCATTGGACCGTATTTTTTCGAAAATTACCTGGAGAAAACCTCTAGAGGATCCACTGCTACAACCAATCCAAATGCGGTCATTTAAATGTTATTTAATGGCTAGATCCAAGTATTATAATGAAGTAATAGTTTCATCGAAATCATAGCTTTATTTAACTTTACTTTTGAAACCGGAAAATGGGCAACCCTATACCATCTTTAGCGCCCTTAGCTCATTGTGTTTTCTTGAACATCATCACCATCGTAAGCGTATATAACTTCACCAAACAGTTGAGAATTTTTTCCCAGCGGTAGAAAAATGTTCTCAACGAATAGCACAAGTCAAATACAACATTGTTGGCATTTGTGTCAACAACAATTTCTATGCAATTGTGTTCAATGGACATGCATGGACAAAAACTTGCGATAGTTGAATTGTGCTCTTCGTTGAGAACACGTTCGTACCAGTAGACAAAACTTCACAATTGTTTAGTGAAGTTATAAACCCTTAAGATGGTAATGACGTTCGAGAAATCACAAACCAATAATGACGCTGAAGATAATATTTTGGGGAATATGGAAATAGTTTACGAATTACGGATAACAGGGGAAAATTTTAAACCTCCTCAAATCGGTCAATTTGGGAGGTTTCTACAACGAGAGTAGTGACAATACCACCCATTTTCATTCTAAGAACTAGCTTTACCAATCAAATGACGTGTGTTAAGTTTGACTGAATTCAGTGCAACTTCTTGAGAGATATGAAGCTAAGAATACTTGGGCCATTCGCATGTGAAGTACTAGAAGAGGCGTGGTTACGTTGTCGCTTTTTCTCAACTTTGATCAAGCATCAAAAATCAATGCAATGGACAAAAAGACTAGATTTCTGGATCCTACTAATTAGAAACTGCAAAGAAAAGACTGAATTGCAAAAATGGAGCAATTTGTATGGAAAGGCGGGTGTATTAAAGCCGCCCTTTTTTCAGTCTAGCAAACGCTTAAAGTCTAGCAAACTTGTGTGAATTTAATGCAACGAAGTAAAAAATTTGACCATAATAAACAAAACAAACTCTCTTACATTCCAAAAATTTGCTTTCACGCATTCTATTTTTAACTCACTCAACGGGATCTACACTTTGACGAAGATTCCGAAGTGTCACATTTTGAGTAGCATTTACAAGACTTGTCGATTATCCGACTACTCGAAGTGTTCCTCAGACACATTGAGATGACCGCCGCTCAAATAATGATAGGTGGATGTGAGCGGGATTGAACACGCTATCACGCAAACAATAATCACCTGTACTAACCACCGCCCCCCGATCGGGACCTAAGAACATATAGACTCAATCGTTCATTTATGTATGTAGTTGGTACCAGAAGGAGAGGAACAATGCGGACCCGTTTTTATTACCAGAATTAAATTTATGCAGCGCATAATATTGGGTGATTTTTTAAGATTTAAGTTTTGCAGGTTGACAGCACTGGTTGGTAATGGCGTTCAAAGGTCATCTGTCAAAGTAAAATGTGTACAGTCTCGTATACTCTGCCATTTTATCATGGAATGACGAATGACCTTACAAAAGCTCAATGAAAATCCGTTGTTTTGTCGAAAAATTGTGTTCAGCGATGAGGCCCATTTCTTGCTGAACGGATAAGTAAACAAGCAAAACTGTCGCATCTGGAGTGATGAACAGCCACATGCCGTACATGAATTACCGATGCATCCCGAAAAAACGACAGTCTGGTGTGGTTTATGGGCTGGTGGCATCATCGGTCCATTTTTCTTCAAAGACGACCGTGGAAGAAACGTTACCGTCAACTTGGAACGATATCGAGCCATGATACACGATTTGTTTTTTTGTTTTTTTTTTTTGCACCAATTGGCTTAATTGAACTTGGTTAATATGTGGATTCATTAGGACGGTGTAACATGCCACACTGCTCGTGAAACAATGGATATGTTGAAGGATGAATTCGATGATCAGCTTATCTCTCGATTTGGCCCTGTGAGTTGATCCCCAAGATCTTGCGATTTAATACCCCTTGATTATTTCTTGTGGGGTTATGTGAAGTCGTTAGTCTATGCGGACAAGCCGAACGCTATTTAAGCCTTACAGGATAGCATAACACGCGTTATTCGTGGAATACAGGCTAAAATGCTCGAAAAAGTGACGGAAAATTGGACCTTCCGAATGGACATTTTGAGACGGAGCCGCGGACAACATTTACATGCAATTATCTTTAAAAATTAAATGGCAAAGACTAATTTATCGATTCCAATAAAAAATTTTAATATATGGTGTAAACTTGAGTGTTTCATTCCATTAAAAAAAAACTGCGATTAAAAAATTACGCTTTATATGCCAACTTTGACTAAATTCTTCGTAATTACTTGAAGGAGATGAATACGAATATATGATATGAATATATGGACTAAGTTGGTCACTTGTACTGCAGGTACTAGAAGGAGCGGGGCATGTTGTCCATTTTCAGTTTCAGAATTAAGTTTATAAAAATTTGGCCGAATTTTATAAAACTATTTGGCGGATATGAAGCTGAGAAAGTAAGGATTAAATCGGTCACTAATATGAAAGGTAAAATTCGTCCCTTCTAGTTAATCGGTCGATCTTTTCAAAATTTACTGGGCATCGGAAAGCTACGTAATGGGCGGAAATTTAGGTTACTGAACTCAATGAATTAGAAGTTAAAGGGGAAAAAATTGGATTTTGGAAAATCGGTCACGACCTGACAACATTTATGAAGGTTCATAAGGTTTTTCGACAGTTATCGTATCTACCAGCCTGCCAGATAGACGGACATCGCTCAAGCGACTGGTCAGAAGTCGCTTGGTATGTTAAACGTTTCGTTATAGATATTACATTTTCGGCAGTTACAAATGGTATATACTTTCATTCCTGCGGGAGAAGGTAAAAACTGGCTCCTAGTCAAAACCCGACAACATTTCGAAATGTTCATTATGTTTTAACTATTGATTGAAGAAATCGTTTGCCAGCATTAATGCTATCCCATTATAGAACATTACTACTATTGAAATAATTTATGTGCTTTTAAGGAATATTACCTCCTGAGCCGTCATGTATGCATCCACAAATTTCTGGTATGCTGCTTCAACCATCGGTCTTGAAATCTTCAACTCATCCTCGGAAAATTTACATTTCTGTATTAGTTCATCTAACATATCGAATTCATTGAATTTAATTAATTCTATATTTCTGCCCTTCTCACATCTCCGCTGAGCCAGAAATCTTTTAAAACATTCTTCCATGGCTGCACTCATTTGATCAGCTTTAGTCTTGTCAATATCGCAGATGCACATGTCGGCGATGACTTCATCGACAGTGCGCAATGCACGATCAATTATCATCTTTGCCACTGAAAATAATTGTTAAGAGTGAAACTGTAATTTAGCATCAACACTATCATTTGCTGTTCCCAGGACATACTGCGAGCTTTGTCACGAGTGACTATCAAAGAATGAAGGTAATCAATGATAAACTGGCAGAGACACTCTGTGGTTGGTTGACATCTTAAGACCTCTCGCGTTATATCGGACAGCAACTCAGGTAAACCTTCTGGCACATTGATGACTTGAGATCTTATTTTGCCCCTTTGCACGAGGTAATTCATGACTTTTAAGAGATTTGTGTAACAAAAATATAATTCGATACGAAAAAACACAATAATCAAAATGTGTCAGCAAATTTTAATCGAAATGTTTCATCGAAAATAAAGGAATTAACCCCTTAAGGTCACAAAAAGAAACACTTCTGTGAAACAATTCACAGAAATATAAAATTCGTATTAAATCTTAACTCACCACAGGCAAAGAGAGCGAATGAATGAAGAGACATCATGTCGGTAAACTGTCTCCAAAATTAATATCGACTGAGCATTATGGCAAGTAAATGCCCAGCAAAAATGAAATGAAAATACTCCCAAGAAGAGAGAACATTTTCATTAGTCTCAAAGTAGACATTCAGATTCCTCAGGTTCAGCGAAAGTGCTTCCAGATTGCTTCTACTAATTCCTAGTAATAATAATGGCGCTACTTTCGGAAAAATAATAGTTTGAAGTACTGAAATGTCTTGATTTCATTGGGAAGTTGTCTTTCCTTGGAAAGTTATTAATAGTACACAAATTATGCGGCATAAATTCGCAATACAACGGTTTTAAGTAAAAAATCTCGTTTGACATGTAATGCGCAATTTATATCGATTTAACATACAGGCACAGGCACTACAGACTACACTCTTCCTGAACCACTGTTCGACAAGAACCACCATACACTTATACCAAATAGAGATACATGGAAATGTAGAACTCCTGGTATAAGACTGTATGTCGACTTCTACACTGATGGCTCAAAATTAAATGATCAGATATCAGATTCGGGGTCTACTCCTGAGACCTTGGGCTAAACATAGCAAGAAGGCTACCTGATCACTGTAGCGTTTACCAGGCCGAAATTTTGTACATTAAGGAAGTGGCAGAATGGCTGCCACCTCACCTCACCACGGTGGGCAATAACATATTCTCTGATAGTCAGGCTGCCATTAGATGCCTGGATTCTGTCTTCCTGAACTCAACAGTAACCCTGATTTTCCGCATATCTCTTAACAAGATGGCTCAGTATTTCAATATTCAACTTATGTGGGTGCCGGGCCACAGTGACATATTAGGGAACTGCAGAGTAGGCGAGCTGGCAAGACTAGAGACAACCTTACAGACTCCAGCCGAGTTGGAGTCCGTGGGCATGCAAGTGACTAGACTTGCAAGCTCCTACTGCGAGATAGAGCATATTTAGGAGCAAATGGTAGCCAGACGTCTGCCCGAGGCTGTAATCAATCCAGCAGATGTGACCTCGCCTAGATCTGAAGCATTCACACACACTGCTGTCGCTATCGAGACCTGAAGTCTCATTGCTTGTATCCGTCATGACGGGACACTGTCTGATTGGAAGACATGCAGTGAGATTGAAGGTTGCGACTAGTGACTTCTGCAGGAGTTGCAGGGATGAAGAGAAGGAAGAGTCCGTAGAACATCTTCTCTGCAATTGCTCCGCACTGGCGACCAGGCGGGAATCAACACTGGGCTCTTATTTATTTATGGACCTGGGAAATCTGGACAATATAGATATTGACCGACTTAAGAGCTTTTTGAGGCGTTCAGAATGGTTCAACGGGGGAAACTAGGGACATCCTTATCTCTAGTTTCCATGGTATCACAATGGACTACACAGTATAAGTGAGTCTGTCTGTTCAGACTGCCACACTGACCTAACCTAACATAATTTAATGCGTTTTTAAAACCCTAATTTTCAATATACTAGTATAATCCTTTCAATTTAAAAAATAAATTAAAAAATAAATTAAATTAATAAATTAAAATATGATAAAAGTTTCCGAAAATGTAATGCCAAAACTTCGTAACAGCACTACATAATTATTGAACTGTGTTCAATGAAAGCTGTTTGAATTTGAAAATGAAATATTTATAGAACTAGAAGAAATAAGTTTCCCATATTTATGACTTATCGGTCTGATGGAAACCCTTTGTGAACTCGTATGTTCTTGCGACAAAATAAAGCTTTTATTTGACTACATAAAGAGTTTCCAATCTTCCATTTGCTTTGCTTTGCTATCGTCAGTTATTTTTTAAAGCAACCAAAGTTTACACAGACTTTTATAGCAAATTTTTCATAAAACAAAAATTAGTTTTCTTTTCTAATTACGATTTATTTACCCTGATAGAAGACCGAAACAGTTCTGACGGACTAATCGAATTATCAGAATTGAGGGGCGAGAGACCAATCAAACCATCTAGTAACTGGTTCCCTCCGTAGTATCCCTCAAAATAGCTGATGCATTTAAAAATAATGTAAAATAGTCTTATCCTGCGATTAGAGGCCTAATGGTCGAAACGACCTTAACTTATTCTCAAACTTTAAATGGGTAAGAACCTCACCTAGAACTACCTAGGTATGAAGATTGTAGATGTGATATAATGTGCCTAGTGGTTCACTTTTGGTAACCAGTACTGGCGCTGTGGGATGAACCAAACGTAATGTTAATCGGTATCTCGAAAAAAAATCTGTGACCATCTTACTATTCCGTGAATAACCTCGCATAAAGTATTTTGTCGGGGCATAAGATAAGTCCGCTTTAAAATTAGTACACAACATTTTCCTAGCGACGTCTAACCAATCTATGTATACATCCGCAATCAAATAGTACTGTACCGCTCATTGGACCTACACATTTCCTTTGCAGCAACAGAATGACTCAAAAAGTCATCATGTCCTCTACATAGCACCACTCTGTGTTAAAGTAGGTTCGTGCCGACGGTTAAAACAGTTCAAATTACGACCCAAATTCCATGTCTTGCATAGCTTATGTGTTGCCATGTGAAAATCATCCGTTCTGTCGAATCAAGAGATTTCGACAACAATACAAATAACGTATATAGTAGAAAAAAATCGCAGAGGACCTAACGATAGTTAGATAGTGATAGTTTGAAAAGCTTTGACTAGCCAAACTTTCAACTATGCCTGTGCTAAGGTTCAGTATATTCCCTAAAATCTACTGCTAAGTTCGTTGGCATGAAAATTAGTTCACCGATCCATAATATTTGGTAACACAAAATATTCCTTATAAATCCAAAACCAGAAGGATACCTCAAAAAAATCTATTTTTTGGTGTTCTATTGCGCCACCCTGTATTTTGATAAATTGAGGCAAGCGCATGTTTACCATTTAGTAAATTTTCCGAAATTCAATATTTCCTCTGCAATTCCCATTTAGTATACTGAAATATTCCAATTTTTTTTGCCATAGTGTTGATCTACAAGGTAACGCATTAATTGCACTATGATTAGAAATTCACATAACTTTTTTTTAATCAATGTATTTCATTTATTTATTTATTTTTTTTTTTATTGTATAGAAAATTCAATTTTATTTTATATAATCAATTGGTTTTGAAGATGACAGACCGTAAATGACCTCCAAGCTCATTTGCGCATATGCGACATCTGATCAGAAAATTATTAATTGCGGGATCGCCTCAATTGTTGTTTTAATAAACTGCTTCAATTCAGTCAAATTTCTTGGTTTCGTTTTGCACAGCTCTTGCTTGACATAAGCCCACTAAAAAAAGTCTGGTGCAATCAGGTCAGTTGACCTTGGGGACCAGCGGAAAGTGGAGTTTCTAGACGATAATTTGTTTGATAATTTTCATCGGAGCTTCGCCATAACCGATCTGGCTATGTGTGCAGTTGTTCCATCTTGCGGGAACCAAATACTGTTGAAACGGCGCACCCAGTCCCCACTGACAGTTGATAGTAGCATGATTCGTGCGCTACCCTGTATAATGCAAGATAAAAGTTGAAAAATACCATGCCAATCCTCATACAAATAACCGAATGCGCCCATATTTTGTTAGCTTCACAGCTTTCAAAACGTTGTATTGAATGAAATCAAACTTGACACAAATTGTATACTTGATAAACATAGTTCTGAGAATGAAAAAGGATATCATTGCCACTTCTTTCCTATACAAATTGATCGATTTATCAAAGCCTAATTTTCTTCCGCTGTAGGCCCGAATTCCTAATTCCTGAAATAACCTTACTCATTTATAATTTACAACCAAGCCATTTAAAATGTTTTAAATTATGTCCTGATTGTTACAAAAGGCACATTCTGCAACACTTTCAGACTTTCTGGTAAAAATTTGTTTTGAGCAGCCGTTATTACATACCAATTATCATATGTTTCTAGATTATATGTATACCAATTAACTTCTAAATTAGTCTTTTTTTCATATTTTTTTGTCTCTAATAATCATATCAGCTTTGAAATCATATTATATTTTAATAAATTAAATAATACATTTTCATTACGTCTTTTCTTTAATATATATTATTGAGCAGATTAGATCTAGCATATGAATTGTTGCATATTGTAATTAATATATACCTATAATTGACCGAAAGGCTATAACTTACAAACCAACTAAGTAAATAAATATAGTAATCCGTAGATTGCGGTAACTTAAATGTTTGACAATTCTATTGAGTTATATAACATTACTATATGTATATATATATATATATATAATATATAATGCCTGGCACAATTTGAAACCCCCCACAGGATAACCACAACTTATCAGATACCTCCCATACGAATTGACTAGTCTAACCGACATAAGAAATTGTTATTACAGCTTAATGATCAAGTACTTATGTGGGTATGTTAAGCTGAGCTCTGTTAAGCTTTGGACACGTAATAAGTTTAAAACTTTGAACAACGCCCTCTCACGTACATTTACACTTAATTCACAAAAATTATGATTTGAAAAATTTTAAATTTTAAATAAATGTTATAATCACTTTGGGCGTCGCACATTTTATCAGATTTGACTTAAGCACTGAACAATAATCAATTTGAGACATCATCGTTCACCTTTTTCTGATGGTGTGTGAAATATGGCAGTTTTTTATTTTCGTACTGTGAAAATGTTTGCATATACAGTTGAACTTCTATAACTCGAACTTCTATAAGTTAAAATCTTCTTTAAGTCGAAGCAAATCTAGTGTCAAGAGCGCTTATGTGGTGAATTCCCTTTAGTTTTGCTTCCATAACTCGAACTTCCATAACTTGAATTTCTCCATAAATTAAATAAAAATGATGGCACAAGATTCTGTATGTCGAATTTTTCTCGAAGATAATGACATAACTTTAATGTTCTTAAGCAATCCTAATGAAGATCTCAACTTTGTGGAAGCGAACTATGAAGCCTGGCTAAGTTTGAATCATATAACTTCCAATGGGACTCTTCTCGATTGCATTGAAGTTGATGATGATGTTGTTATATCAAGTTATCCTACAGATGACGATATACATAGTCCAACAGTGCTCTAACCATTTAATAACTCATACTGAAAGCTTATCAGATAGTGATGAGGAGGGTTCAGTGGAAGAAGTTATTAAAAAACCATCCAGAAAAACTGTGGAGGATTCCTTAAATAATTTATACTTGTATTTACAAACAAATGAAAATACAAACGATGAGCACTATAAAGCGCTAAATAAAAAAGAGTTACTACATACTCACGACAAAAAAGACATACAAAAAATAACAACATATTTTAAATAAATATATCTGTGTATGTATGTATGTCTAAAATGAAACTGATTGAATTTTAATGCAGGGCGTGTGTTTTCTTAAGACTAAAAATTAACAAATGTACAGTATATGTATGCAATTCCTAACTCGAAATCTCCTCGAATTCTCCATAAGTCGGATTTTATTTTAGGATAATGGTGATTCGTGTTAAAGAAGTTCAACTGTATTTCGGTTTAATCATACAAATTATGCATGCGAAGTTTCAAAGCCCTAACATGATTCCTTCTAATTAATGTCTCAGCTTTTAAAAAAATATTCCATTATACGTTGCAGTAAAAACAACTACATTTTGTAACTAAAATAGCATAGTTTCATATTTTGACGATAGTTGGGGTACTTTGGCAATATTTGGCAGCTCAAACTGACCTGTTATTTATGGCACCCTGCTGTGTTTTTATATATCCTGAAAAACAACCACATTGAATGTTTATGTTTATATGATTGAGTACCAAATGTTTATCAGTTGGCACTGTATAAATGTTGTTACCCTGCTTATTGCTTTAAACACTTTATTCTGGGCAAAAACCCTTAGATTTTTCTTATTCGAATACTGCAGCTGGTTAACGGTTCGAATACTGCAGCTGAGGGTATTGCCCTCAAAACGGAATTGCTTTCTTTTTCTCACACTAAAGGCATACAATTTATATAAACGGAATTCTGTCTAATAAGTGTCTGCAGAAGAAATCTTGGCATATGATGTATTCCATACCGAATTTTGCTAAAGAAAAATACTGAGAAATAAAGGCTAAATTAACCAGTAAAACAATTTTCAGTCAGATGCACTGACTTTCACCCAACGTTCTTTTGTGTGGATGCAAAATTGGTTAGGATGCCAAGAGATATGGCGAATCAAATTTTGCCCTGAATCAACACACAATAGAAGAAACAAAATTATAATCTACTGAACCGTCCATGATTTGATTTTTCCCGTGATTTTTCACCATTGATTTTTCATAAATCGGTCAATTTGTACGGAAGGTACCCTGAGGGTCATGGCAATTTAGTCCACTTCCATTCACGTAATTAAGATTATCTGATGCGTGTTAAATTATACTGAATTTGATGTAATTGAATGAAGGATACGATCCTTGGAATACATGCATTAAGGTAGGTAACGGGAGTTACCGAGCACTGTTACGGTAATCTACGAATTGGAGATTACATGAAAAAATAATAATTTTCGATAAATCAACCTTTTTTATGGAGGTGCTACAAGGAGCGTAGCAATGCTATACAGTTTCATTTTTAGAACTAAGTTTACAAGAACATAATATGTGGCAAATTTGATTGATTTCAGTACCTCTCGAGAGATATGAAGTTAAAAACATATAGAGTAAATAGGCCATTTATATGGGAGGTACCAGAGCAATTGCCGTTATATGATCGATTTGTCTTAAGCTATTAACCAATGCAATGGATACGAATCTGGGACACTGCAGCCTGCTAATTAGAAATTACAAAAGTTGGACTGAATTTCGGCTAATCAGCTAGATGGTGCTTAAAAAGGTTGTCCATTTATATTGCCAAACTTTACCCTAGCAAACACTTAAAAACAAATTCGCTTGCATCCCATGAGATATGGAAGAGCTTCTCACATTCAATAAGCTTGCACGCATTCCATTTTTAAAGTTACCCTACAGCTGACTTACAGTTTAAAGAACATTTCGTACGCCATTGGTTGAGAAGCATTCACTAGACTTGTGGGTTACTCAACTACTCGAAGTGTTCGTCAGACACATCTAGGTGGCCGCTGCTCAGATAATGATAGCAGCCTACATGCGAGATTGAACACGCGATCATACAAATGAATGCCGCGTCTACAAACCATCGCACTAGGGTCGTTCGAGCACTTGCCCTATGCGAAATTTAACTGAAATCGAACTAAATAAAAGATATGAACATAAAAATAAATCGGTTGAATGCATCATTCGTAGGAGCGACACCAGAAAGTGAGTGGTAAATCGATTGATTTTTCAAATTCTACCAGGCATTATAAGCCAATACAATGAGAAACAATTTAAGTTAGTGCATTCTACAGATAAAGATTTACAGACAACAAATTGAATATCCGAAAAGCGACAAATTTGTATGGGAGATACGAGAAGGGTTGTTCGATATAGTTCATTTACAATACCCAGTTACGGTTTGGCAAAATATTAGTCTGTGCCAAGTTTTCAAAAGATTCTTGCTGCTTTAATATCAAACCCAAAGAAAAGCATAGTGTACAAAATTCAACTAAAGGCACCTGGCAATATCACCAGTAAATTTAAGTAAATTATATGTATACTTTCGAAAAAAGCAAAGGTAATTCACACATTTTGGTCCTTTAACTATTATCATCATCACTTTACTGTTATTGCAAATTTTCAGTTGAATTTTTCAGAATAGAGAAATAAAAAGACTTCATATGTGTCTTATACGTTATTCAGTTTAATTTATTGATTATAACAAAATATAGATTGTAATGTTAATTAATGTAAACTGCATTAAACAAAATTTTAACTAAACTTTTCTATGTAATAAAATAACCTCTATACTAAATATCGATAGTCATTTTTTTCTATAATAACGATGAAAGTAGTTTTCCATGAAATTTTCTGTATGAAAATTATCAACAGAGATGATTTTCTATACAAAAAGCGTCAAGAAAGACGCTTTTTTATTTGAAAAGGGTTAACATCAATAAAAACTGTTTTCTATTTAAACAGTAAAGGCAGTTTTTTATAAGAATAGTACCAATAATAAAGTCAGGAAAGTGTAAATAAAAGTGTCGGTTTTCCATACAAAAAGAAACAGAATTCTTTTAAACAGTAAAGGAAGTCTTCTATAAGAATAGTACCAATACTAAAGTTTTCAATCAGGAAAGTGTAAATTTCTATACGAAAACCGACAGATTTCTATACGAAGAGTGTCAGTTTTCTATACAAAAAGAAGGATTCTGATTCACTTCCCTGATTGAAAACTGACTTTTCTGCCACCATGGATTCTTGTCTAGCAGACTGCAAATATGATATTTCGACATGAAAATTCTGAGATCTATTGACCATCACTAGTGAAGCTTGATGAAGCTATGGAAAAAAAGGCTTAAATTGATAAATCGCAAAGGTTTGTGGTGGAAACCACGACATCGTTAAACCTCACACGTCTCGGCAAAATATATTGGAGATTGAATGGCAGGTGATGTCAAATCCTGATCTGCCACCTTCAGATTTTCGTTTAATCCAGAGTCTGCAAAATTTCTTGTATGGCAAAATCTCTCAAACATGAAATATCGTTCGTTCTTCCAATCTGGGTTCAAAGACTGCCTGAACGTTGGCAAAAGATCATTGAATTAAATGGAATTTACATTGTAAATTAAAATTTATTACTTGAATAAAAAATATGAAATTACTTTCTTGCTAAATTAATATATTTTTTTGCAACCCATTTCAGCACACATTTGAAACCCTTGTCGAGCTTTATACTTCTAAAAGTTGAACTACCAAGTTGATAGAATCTGTTTAATCAATTAAACCAAACTTACCAATTGTATTTAGAGCTTGATTTTTCCTTTGCCACTATTGGGTATATTATTGGCTAAATAATCTCATTTACAGAAAACAACTTAGTTACTTGTCCATATCTTAGTCCATATATTACCTTAAATTAAAAAGGTAGCAATTAAAAATGAGTTACAATATCAACATTACTTATATCATAATATTTAGAAAAAATGTTAGCCATTTGAGACAGTCATTATTTGAAATGTCCTCTATTCGTTAGTGGCATGCCACTCGAAAGAGAATCATCAAGATTGCGTCCATACATACATTGTCTGTGTCTGCTTTAAACACTTTTCATATAATTTTCCTTTATCATATGTGTATAAAATAACATCAATTACATTTTCAAGATTTAAGAATGAAAATAGCAAACTTCTTATACAAAACTACAGACTATATTAGATTCCTAAACAAAAAATGGAATATACAATTTTCACATTCATTACAGTATTTCCACAACGCGTGATTTTGACATTTTTGTGTCGACGATAATTGATTCTTGTCGAGGCTTACGGGGTCGAAATGACTCTTTTGCAGATCCCTGATCGTGTTGAGCCACATGTTTTTTGAGACGGGTAGAGTTGTTAAATGCTTTCTCACATATTGTGCATTGATAGGGCAACACATCCAAATGCAATCTTTTGTGAGCCACTAAATTGCTCGATATTCGGAAAGGACGACCGCATATATCACAACTGAAGGGATACTCATTGGTATGCAACAGCATGTGGCGCTTATAGCCAGACATCTGCGTAAGTCCTTTGCCGCATATTTCACATTGAAACGGTTTCTTATCGCCATGCGTCAGCAAATGCTGTTTGAGTGAATGACTTTCCCGATATGATTTACCACATATGTCACAACTGAAGGGCCGTTCACCTGTATGGATCATAATATGCAGTTTCTTTTGCTCCGATGTATGGAATGTTTTATCGCACATTGTGCATGCGTATGGACGAACATCTGAATGTTTACGTTCGTGTACGCGCAAACTTGTGGAAGTGCGATAATGTTGACCACATATTGAACAACGATATCGTTTCTCGTCGCTATGCGTAAGCATATGAACGTTGTAATGCGTTTTCGTGCGTGAGCGTTTGCCACAGATTGAACAAACGTGCGGCTTCTCACCAGTGTGAACATATGTATGTTCTCGTAATCGGCACATTTTATCGAACTGCTTGCCACAATACTGACATTTTAGATCATCTTCAGTTAAGCCACTAGACTGAAAAGAAAAAAAAAGAAGAAAATGCATCAAATTACATACTAAAGCTGTGTCCCAGCATATACTAATGTATACTAGGGGTACAATTCTTATTAATTTTACCCAAAAAAGGAAATGTTGCCATACCCAAAACTAGTAAAGGCCATGACAAATGGAAAATTATGAGAAAAATGCACTGCTTAACTTGAGAAAATTGCTTTGAAACAGATAAAAGAGTGGGCGAATGGAAATGTTAACAAGAGACAAGAGCGAAATATTACAATTAGGAGGACTAGCGACTGTTTCCATATTATATTAAGCATTAATAAGTGGACAGGCATTATATCGTAAAATATTTAATATCATCGGTTCCGAAACAAACCTGTTAAAATCATCCATATTTCATATAAACAGTTCAACTGTATCACATTTGGATTATGTGCCCAAATTCATATAATTAACTAAGATTATACCGAGCGATTGCCATAGCACATACAAATATTTTTGTCAGACATATAGAAACAATATCGATAACTACTTATATATGTATATTGACTTAAAACATTCTTAAGAAAATGGTAATTTTTAGAGTTTAAAAACAATGAGATTGACGACGCAAGCAAGGAATCTAGCGGAATACCGAAAGTATACGCAAAGTTCGAATCATTATTGAAAGAAATAGTTTAACTCGTGTCTAAAGTTCCATGCATATAGCGTGCAATCCAAAATCAATATCAAAATTTTCTCAAGATTTTTTCTACTGTGAAGAAATGAGATTTTGGATACAGTAAGTTTATACTTTTACCAATTCTTTGGACATAAAATTGGAAAATATAAAGTGTAGTATGACATGATATTGAAGGATTTATTTAGTATAGTTAAAATTATCTAATCTTTGTCAAGTATGCACCGCTTTATTCGATAACTTGCTGCCATTTTGAAGATAATAGAAACCCTCGAACCTATAGGTAAAAAAAAACTAGGATAGCCAATTGTCACAAGTTTTTCTTGAGGCAAAATTTTCACCGGTTATATCATTCCATATACACGGGATGCAAGAGAATTTGTTTGTTTTTTACGTATGGGATATAATATTACCTCACTTCAATACATATTAATTAACATTAAACAAAAATGTTGATAATAAATGCCCCAAATACGATCTCAAAGTTGAGCATATTATGAAATCATACCCCTGTCTACCACAATTGCGGACAAGAATTGTCAACAATAAGAGTTTGTACGTACTCAAGGCAACTGCTAAACTACTAAACTTGTATTTACTATAAGCTTAATATAATTCATATAACTAAACAATAAGTATATAAAGCTGACTGTTTGCGAGGAGAGCAACTTTCCTTTCTTAACATTTTCCTATTAAAAACTAGTTACAACGGAAAATGTCTGTGCCCAGTAGCATTATCATTAATAAGGAAGAAAATTGTGCTGCACAAGGAAAACGTGCTGCATCGATTTCCAACTCCAGAAATGTAAATTTAGTACAATGCTTAATCGAACCAAGCAATCGAAATGAAATGTTGATCGCCAATTCTAAAATGTGAACGTTGAATGGTTTAGCAGCACATTTCCAATACAATCAAACAAATTTCATAAGACAAAACCATCTTCGGTGGAGACCTTGCTCAGGAATGGTAAAATTTCTTCCAAAAGCCTCTTTTCTTATAGAAAAACTTTTGCAATTTCACAGAGTGCTCTTTGTTTTTCTAATAATCTTGGCAACGTTGCTTAGAGACAGTAGAAATTCCCAAATTATAACTATAAATAATAGCCAATTCGGTAACCACCCTTGTTTCGCACTCTGTGGCAATTCCATCTACTGACTCTTTTGTGTCTGAATCGAAGCTTTTGGTACATCCTCAGTTGTATCAGTATATCTGAATTGAATATCAACCTAATAAGGATTATGAAGAAAATAAATATGACCCTAAGACTTCATTACCTTCACAAACTTCTTCCTTGTAGTCGTCTTTTCGTCCTCTTTTTCCGCATTCGATGTTTGTTCATTGCCGGCTTTTTCTTCCTCGTTTTCCTTTTCGAATCCTTCCAAATCTTCCATAGAGTCGCTATGATAAGTTTCCTCCATCAGTATAAATCCCTTTTCTTCTAGGTCATTGTTACCCTCAATGTTAACGAATTCCGGCTTGTCAGCGTTATCATCGCCCTCTTCTCTTTCCTGCTCTGCCGTCGCTTTGGTCGCCGTATTTAATGTTTCATCTATCTCTAACCATTCCTCCATTTCATACTCCACAATCTCCTCATCCTTTATTGTTAATTCACATTCTTCCTTTTTTGATAGGAAATCTGTAGGATTTTCCTCTTCCGCCCCTCCCACGTCGATTTCTTGTTCGGCACATGCGGGCTCTTCAAGTTCCTGTATAATTTCCACATTATTTTGCGATTCTTCAGCTTCTAATTTCAAATGTTCTCTCAAGGTTTGATCCGTTTGCAGAACCATCTCCTTGAACAAATATGACTGTAAGAGATGCTCCACGCAACTATTACAAATGTGTTCCGGCAGGCTGTAGTCTTCGTTGTCACCAAAACATTCCAATGTGGTACAATAGTTAAGAAGGGCGGCAAGCGTTGTGGACTCATCGTCTATGACGGTCTCGTCTAACAAATGTTTATAGTCACCACACTCTCGATTGCATGCCCGGCAGTTGACTTTTAACACCAACGTCATTTTAAAGTGTTGTTTACGTTAATTTATTAACTAATTGTTGTTATTTACTAGAAATTGTAATACTAGAAATGACACATAAATAAAGCCTGGCCTCTTCATCAGCTGGTGAACGCTGTGTTTGCGGTCATTCACAATTGATGTTCAGTGTTGCCAGAAGTTTGATGAAAGACCAAAAAGATGTAAAGATTGAAAAATTATTGCTAAATTGGTAAAACGCCACTTTATCGGACGCAACTTATAAAAAATGTCGCAACCAAAATGGCCATCTAATATGGTAATTCCACTGTAATATGGTTCGACTAATATATTTGGGTTTTGTCACAGTTTATTGTTTGCAAACAAAAAAAAAAGAGTTTGCTGGAAATGTGAAGTTTAGAGAGTATCACTCTATTATATGCAAAAATAGATTCTATTTTAATTCGTAATAATAGTATAATAATATATTGCGTTATTTGAGACATTCTGAAAGTAAATTATAAAATTGTTGTGCCTTTTTCTCATTCTTTTGCACAAATCCATTTTGGTAATGTACGTGTTTCGCATGTTTTCTCGTCAATATGTGTATGTGACTACTATATAAGGAAAATCAAGATTGGCAGCGCCCTTATGAAGTTGTTTCCACTTTTTTCTCTATGTTTAATGCATTCTAGTGAGGTTAATATTACAGCGAAGATTTTCCACACATTGTTTAGTTTTCAAAATCCTAGGCTTTTGCAAAACCCTCATTAAAGTGCCTTTGAAAAAAGTGATAAAGGAAAGGAAATTCGGGAAAGGCGTTGCTAGTCATGTATCCTATTTGATGTGTATTATTTTTTGTTCAAACAAAAGTAGGTTCCACTGCGGTGGAACCACTTTGAAGGATTTTAGAATAAATGGACTGAGCGCAAACAAAAACTCCATTTAAATTCAATACTAGCCTTTACCCCTGTTGCCAAAAATATCGCTAGTATTGCAAACATATTTTTATGCAAAACGATAATTTCGTTTGAGCTGAAATTTGGTCTTTAAACGACGCAAAAAGAGATAAATTTAAAAATATCAATGAGCATTAACTGTTTCCGGGTGTCTTTTACACTTACTGAACAATAAAAAATTTAGAAAATGTAAATGTCGCTTAAAGCCCACAAATCTTCCTAAATGAAAAACCTCAATGGAATCTTGGTCAGCCAATTTTCAGTGCGCGGTAGCCTAAACAGAAAGGATATAAATAAAACGGAAACAGCTAATGCTAATTGGTATTCAATATATTCTAAATTTTAATTTGCCTATTCTTTCACTGCCTTTGTTCAAAAGCTAAAGTTTCTGTACCAAACAATTACCAAAAAGTTATTTCCGTTCCAGGGCAACGGAAATTTATCTGCAATATCCATGGCCTTGCCTTAAATGACAAATTTTCTGCTTTCGGATTTCATTTAGGGTCAATAGTATCAAACCAAAGTGGCGAAGAAAAATTGTTACAAATGGAATTTGCTATAAAAATGTATGCCAATTATGCAAACAGTATACCGTTTGCAACAATTTTCTGTCCTCCCAATATTCCCTAGGGCATATTCTCTTCTCTTCTATGCTTTTCAAATGTTAAATTATATGCGATGAGCCACGCTTTTTCCCCCCGTAACAACTTAACTTAATGTAATCTACTACCGGCTTTTTTAGAAAAGGCATCTCTATACTTTTTAAACATGTATCAAATATAATTTTTATATCACAAAAAAGTATATATGTATATATAAAATAGAAACATCAAATTTTGTATTTGAGGCTATCAGAGTTGTCCAACCGACTGATGTGTGCAGCGGAGTGTGATGTGTGATCGGTTTTTTAAATGTACGATTATTATATTCAACCAATTTTATTACTAAATGAAATATGACATTTAAAACACAGCACAAACAAAACTTTAGTAGTGCGAATGAGATTACGAATTTTACATATGTTGGATATGCACACATATGTTGTCAATCGTCTCGTTTGCCATTGAATTTGACAGTATTTGCAATTTGACAGTGTATACAACCTTTGATAATTGGCCACTCTTTTACCAATGCACAGAGCTGTATTATTTTTGTCCAATCAGTTTCTCCACAAATTCAATGATGAAAAATTACAAAATTTCGTTGCCGCTATTATTCATAAATAAATTATGAAAATATGTAAAATAAATTATGGCATTTTTTCAGTCGATAGTCTGTCTCATTGCTTTTACATTCAGGTGTTTTATTTTTCTACCCATCCATTGAACATACCTTTTTGTACGTACCATTTTATGCAACACTGTGTTTTCAACGATTATTTCAAAATGGCTGCCTTTCCATCATACGCTCTCTTTCTCTCACACACACTGCGACTTAGTCGATTACCACTGAAAAATTTCTGTACAGAAAAACAGCAAACACAAGAATAGGAGAAGCGTCCGACGAGAAAAATAGCTTTAATGGTGTGTTTTGTGACAAATTTTATTAAACAAATCATTTAAACAAATTAATTCTGAATATCAAATAACTGAGAAAAGGAATTAAACCATCCTTTTCAAAAATAGCTAACGCCTAATTGGGATTCAATGCAGAGTGTGAAAAAGAAAATTTCTACTTGAAATGAGGTGAAAACATAAGAGAAAAAAGATTGCAAAATCCATGAAAGGCAATGAAAAAAATTATGAAAAAATTTTCACTTTTTCGTTGTAATTGAGTGGCTAAGAGTGTTGCGACGAATGTGTAATTGAAAGCGAATAACAAAAAATGTTTCAAATAAAATAAAGTTTAAGCGCAGATTAAACAGAAAGACCTAGAAAAATAACGAATGCTACTGAAAATTAAAGGAAAGTTCTACAAATTTTTGTGAAAAAAATTACACCAGGCGAAACAGGAGCGGTGGAACAAAAAGAGCGAAAGCGCAAAATTGTTAAAAGAAATTTTGAATTACTATTTGACAACTCCTTTAATGAAGGATTAAACGCATTTTCTTCTCTCTCTGAATTTCGTTAAATATTTTTTACGCCTCTGCTTTGTTGCTGTTGTTTCGTGCCAATTTGCTCTTCCCACGTTTGTACGTTGTACATTTGATTGCCTCTTCGGTATCGTTGATTACGCTTTCGGCCGCAAATTCGCATTCGATACGCGTACGGCATTCGTGCGCCCCTTGTGTATGATGTGAACAGTGCTGCCAGTTCGTGTGTGAATGTGTGTGTTGTATAGAATAGGCAACACAGCAACAACGGAGACAACAACATCGACAACGTAAACGTCGCCGATGCCGACAAGCGACCGAAGTAAAGTGGCTGCCCGCTGAGTTATAACGTTGCGTCGTGACCGCGGCTGTTTAAGCAACGGCGTGTTTATGCATTAATAGCAAAAAACGACAACAAAAACAACGGCCCAAAGCTACTAACCAAACAGTGAAAACAACCTTTCTCAATACCAAAAACAAAAAAAGTAAAGCGATATACCGCGATGATGACACATCCGATGATGGGCAATTTAAAGAAAAGTGTTTCAATTTCAGCAAAATAGAAAATTACGATTGTACGTGTAAAGAAACGACCAAAGACTTTGTTGTTATTTCGCCGGTTGGTGGCAGATTCCCAAGGTGACCACCTATCCGCCCATAAATCTGAGGATTGTTAACCTCACCCATAATAATTTTACTTCTGAAGTTGTAAAGAATAAAGTACAGCAAACAAACATGGAGCTGGAAGAACTATCAAATCTTAGTAAAAATGACTTTTTACCTTTGATACCCTCCATTAAGCAGGAACAATTGGATACAGGATTAGCAGACATGGATACCCAAGATCATTTAGCTGCTACAGCGGCCTCAACATCAGCCGCAGCAGCTTCGACCTCAACGTCATCTTCCATTGTGAATCCATGCGATAGTGCAGAGAAGAGGGTAAGTTTTCTGATAGTACTTTTTGTACAGGGATGGCAAAAAGGGGAACATTTTATTGTTCCTCTTTTTGAAATTATCTGCGGAGATATTCGCATACGTGGATATTGGAATATAAACCTGTTGTATGAAAGTAAATATCATAAATTTTTAAACCCGGTCTTGTTTCTGGCCTCCAGGGTACCCTAAGAGAACAAGAAGCCCATTTTGGGATAAATTTTCTATCCGTCGTGTGTTTTTCAGATCGAGATCGCTTCTTAAGAAAAACCTAAGCATGCAATTTTTGTTTCCGTATGACCCTTGAATTGAGACAGTCTTTTTTTTTTGTTTGCGGCTCTGAGATGAGAAAACACCGTTTATGTAGAATCAACCATTTTATCAGCGCCAACTAAGACCTTGACATATTTTATAAAAACGCCCAATGTCAAAATAGAATCAAACATTGGCAACACTTTTAAGTTGTTCGAAACCGAACAAGAAAGTCGCAGCTCAACAAATCTTGCTTAAGCACAATAAAGTTTTAAAATAAAGTTTTAATTGCTTTCACATACAAAAAAAAAAAAAAAAGAATGCTTTATTCTGGATATGTGTGCTGTTGCTCCACTTTGGAGGAAGCAAAAGCTGCTGCAGCGGTAACGTCTTCGGCGCAGTTTTGGATAAAAAAAAAGCTCCTTCTACACCGTTAAATAACGGTCCCCATTGACAGTTGGCTGTTGACAGTAGCACAATTCGCGCTCCACTCTGTATATGTATTTATAAACTATTCATTTACAAATATGTTTCAGAATAATCAAGGTATCAATACCTCAGTATGGCATTGGCAAGAAACATGTACTAGTATTCACAAATGTAAAAATTACTTCAAAATGTAATTAATTATGCGAGGGAAAAAATATGTGAAAACACGTGTTTTGATCCCCTGAAATAACTTTCAGAATTATTGCGGAATTACGGAAGAATTGCACATTCCTAACAATGGACTTTGGAAAGGATGATAAACATCAAAAAATAACCTATCATACCACACTATGTCAGTTTGGTGGTAAATTCTAAATATTACCACATACTGATAAAATTACAGGTGTTCAAGTTATTTGAAAAAAATATCTTTCTTTAAAAGGTTGTTTTTCGAATATTCTAGCAATAGAAACAAAAGAAAAGAGAAAACCGGTTTATTTTGTGCTTTCTCCACACACATTTCTTAAGAAGATAAGTTTTGTTACGGAGAATAATATGGTGCCACATTTTAAGCCCTTTGTCAACTATTTATTAGCCCATTTACACAATATAGTAAAAAGGTATATTAATGGCTCATCCTTCAAGCCTCGGACACTACTCAGCATTATTCAACCATTCCAGACAGTGTAAAAACAGCTACCCCAAGTCTCATCGCAATCAGGTCGTTGATACAGAAGCCTGTACGTGAAAACAAACATTAATATGTATATATGGTTGTATTGATTGTGTTGTTATATTCGAAGTTTAAAAAGTGGCATTGAAATATTGTTAGTTGCCTATGCCTTCTAGCGGACGCAAGTTCGTGCTTATAATAAAGCCGTCCTTCAAAACGAATTCAATAAGGAACCTATTAGAATAGGGGCAAACTACTAGTGCAAGATATTGTAAAAATTGCATTATATAACCCATTTCGATATTAATTTCCGAAAAATCTGAATCTAACCGTTACTTTGAAAAGTTCAATATTACAGAGATGATAAGTGTTAGATATGATTAGATGTGTAGATATTGAGGGCTCACTTTTAATATTATTCTTATAAATATTCTTATATTCTTATAAATATAGTCCTGGCACTTATATCTAGTCCATAAAAAATAATTTAAAAAAGCTATATGACGATGATATAGATAGTCAAATGTTATAAAATTTGATTTATTTATTTATTTGGCTTGTAATTTAAAGCCTTCCGGCCAATTATAAGTAAATTACAATATGCAACAATTCATCTATTAGATTTAATCTGCTCAATAATATAACTCAAAAAAAAAAAAAAAAAAACACGTAATAAAGATTAAATATAGAATTTATAAAGATATAGTATGATTTTAAAGAAGGTATGATTATTAAAGATAAAAAAAAATGAAAGAAGACTAATTTAGAATTTAATCGGTATATAATCTAGAAAAATAAGATAATCGTTGTGTAATAAATGCTGTCCACAATTTAGTTGAAAACTACATTTTACAGGAAAGTCTGAAAGTTTTTCATAATGTGTCTTTGTAAGAATCAGGACATAATTTAAAACATTTTAGATGGCTTGGTAGTAAATTGTAAATCCGTGTTATTCTTACTACAAAAACACGACCCGTGAATGTGACTATTATAGGAATAAGAAACTGTTTATTACGAATGAATTGTGAAAAATTAAACGAACGAATAGAAGTCGAACAACTTTATAAAATAACAACGAAGACCTTAAATCGATATAATTTTTAAAACTACAGCCTAAGAAACGTTTAACATACGGTGTTATATGAACACAACGCCTCAGAGAGTACAAATATCTCACAAATCTATTAAAGCCCATCTGAGTTTTCCTCATATTTTGTTTATTAGTGCCACTATATAGATCTAAACAATATTGAATGCTAAGTATGATATAAGCATGAACCAATTTCTCCTTAGTCGATCTAGGCAACACTAAATCAGTGTTATAAAAACTTCAAAGTAAATAATTTAAACGCCGAACTACTTTAGCCACATTATAGTTAAAGCTTAGTTTGTTATCTAAAACTACTCCCATTATCATTTTTAATTTCCTTCTATTCCTTTAGTTATCTTTGCAAAATTCTCAATAATTCAATATTTGCAAACACACAAATTTGTTCTTTAGTGACTTTCATATCATAATTGTATGAACATTTTCGATATGAAAATAGTTTTGAACTGGCTCATGTCTTGTAGGTATAGCGTAAACTTGCCATTGCTTTTACAGAACGTTTCGAAACGATTTCGAAAACCATTTGGAGTTCTTCATTCCAATACCGGCAACACCAAAAATATGAAATTATGGCCTTAGAATCAAAATGCACGCAGCGATCAATATTCATATATTTTAATAACACATCTGAAGCAGTTTTATTATAGTAAATGAGTCAGTACCAAATTCCTATTATTTTCATAAATTTTGAATTTTAATTTTATAAAAACTGATTAACCGAAGCAAAAAAAAAAAAAAAAAAATTAAAATTAAAATGGTGGCTGAGAAATTCGGCTTAGGATTTCTGTAAAAACCCGGTTTGTGTGTCTTCGGTTTCGGTTTGGAACACTAACTGAACCCAAATATGCAATCGTCTTTATCCACATTCATTGGGCTCGGCCTGGGTGGGTGTCGGTGACTGGGCCTTTCGGTTCTCTTCATTATCACAGCGTAAGCACGATCAGTCTGGTTTCGGGTCGGGTTTCTAATTACTTTATAAAATTATGAAAATAATTTTTCTAGGTTATGGTCGTCGTTATGCAAAATATTTAATAAATTCCTATTAATTATTTTATTTCGGACCCATACTGAAACGCCTTGTTATCGATGCCCATATCGACCATAATCACATCGTATATTTGAAGAAAATCTGTAGAATCGATTTTAGCTTACAGCCCGTGCCCGTACCGGGTTTGCAAGCGGTCAAAACCTACTGCATACACATATGAACTTTACAAACGTGAAAGAACACCGCACGAATAGTTATCAACCAATTATTCAGACTTTGGTAGCAAATTGATCTTTTGCCTGAAATTTTATATATGATCCTAAGATTCTTCAAAGTATTTTCAATGAAAATTGTGCTATTTAATTACGGCTATGTTGAAATTGATAAGATCGACACAAACCAAACCGCTGCCTGCCAAAATCTACAATAAATGTTGCGACAATGCTCAAGGGAGTTTAACACTTTTCTTGGCACCCTAGGCAATATTTACTCCCAATATGATTTGAAATATTTGTTTGAGAGCCCAATAATTACATTCACTTTTGGTCATCTGTCTATCCGCCCTTCCGTATGCTTTTTGAAAGTACAATACCGGTCTCGGGGTAACGTCATGAAAAAAAATTACAAAATTTTGACATACATATATATGTATATATGTATATATATACTTTTTTGTTAAAGAAATCCGCATTGTGAGAACCGCATTTACAACTTTTTGGTATTATTGTTTTCTCTTGAAAATATTTCTTAATAGATGTTTTTCGTGATCGGAAATTTCAATTTTCGTACAGAAGTGCTTGAATTTTGTTTTTATGATCGAGAAACCAGATTTCGATGATTGATTTACAAAAGACATTCTGGCTTTAACTTTTTGATTTTAAAAATAAAAATCAAAAATGATTTCTGTTTCTGATTTTTAAAAATTGGGCTCAGCCTTAAAAATTGGGCTATCACTAAAGGTGTGCGATTAATTGGTTAATCAAACTCGATAATTAATCCATATTTCGATTAATCAATTATTCGACCATTTAATTAATCGCCGTGATTATTAAAATCCATGATAAATCGAATAATTTGAATTCTGATTGATCGAGTTATATGAATTATAAGTTATTTAAAATGCAAATATCTTGTATATGATGGAAACAGGAAAGTCTAGGAAATAACAACAAAAAAACCTGCTTTTTATGTGCCAAAAAAATATAATAAAACTTTTTGAGTGGCGCACAAAAATTTGAAACACAGCACGTTCAATTATTCAAGTTTAGATTATTTAACTATTCGACTAATCCTTAACCATGAGATATGAATAATAAATTAACATAAACTAAAATAATGATTAAACGATTAAGCTTAAATTTTATCCAACTTTGTGATTAATATTTTTTTTTTTTTTTTTGCTTTTTTTTATTGATTAGTGCGGATATTGACTAAGCGGATTAAATGATCAATTAATTAACACGTCCCTAATTATTACTTTTAATATTTATTATTAAACTTAATAACAACAATTGTGGTTAACTATTTTACAAAAATAAGGAAAAAAACAAGTAATTGTAATTGATTTATAAAAAAAAAAAAACAATAAAAAGCAGCATAATCTATTAACTAGTTGAAATCAATTTATGAATGCAATAAAATAAAATTTGATAAAGGGGATGAAACCACTCCAATTGATATACATACATATATGTATATATAAGGGCCGCACTAGTTGTTGGGACCGTTTACTTCTTATTTTTTATAATTAAAAAAAAAAAATAAGTTGCGTTTTTAAACTTAATTTTAAATCGGAAAAATAAGATAAGTCAACATGCTTCGTATGGACAGATACATTTTTTGATACTTCCGATGTCATTGAACAATGAATCGATACAAAGATTCTGACAGCAATACATAGTGGTCCGTACATAAGTGAGGTCTCTATCGAATTTACGTTGACTGCCCTCAAAGCATCAGAAGCCCACAGTTGCATTCTTCCTTCGTTCTTCCGAGGCCCCTCGAGACTTAAGAGATTTTCTTAATTTTGTGAAAAAAATCTAAACAATTTCCGGACATATTGAAAGGCAATTAGTAACTAAGAGCAGTTAACAACTAATTCTGGAAACTACATTTTTCAAGTCGAAAAATTAAGTTAGATAATTACAAATCAATACTGCCCAAGTAATAATAAATAATATGGAGTTTAACCGTGAAGCCTTTAGAAAAAAATTCTTCTGAGATTTGGTATACCCCGCGCATTGCAAATTGGAAATTGTTTAGACTTTCTGGCAGTGTCTTATTAAACAGACATCAAGTAATTTTTGTTTTTAAGTTCTTTTTTTGGTGGAAACATTTTCAAAGAGAGAAATGCTTCTTAACGAAAATCGCATTTATTAAAAGCACACCTGCTACAAGGAGACTTCCTTTCCCAAAAGAAACTTTTGTTAAGGAAAAATCTTTGCACAAATTAGAAAAGTATTTGGAAGGATATATATTATAAAGACATTCACATCGGTTGGTTGTCATTGATTTGTTTTTCTTGCCTAGTCTCTAGACCAAGTTTTGTCTTAAATATGCGTTTTGCGTGGCAGAATTTCACCTGATGACTGAAAAAAAACCGTGTAGCGAAGGATTTAGGGATTTTATTCATTGGCAGAGTTGTAATATTTTTTGCAGAGACGGTTTAGATGGTTTCTTTTTCATTTAATTTATTTATTTAGGATTATAATTTTAAGCCTAAAGGTTAATTTTATTAAATTACTATATTATAACATATCTTCCCCACAATTCAATAACAAATGCATTATACAACTTTACAATACTAATATAAAATGTTGTGTATCTTCTTAACTTTTTTTCTGCTTTATTTGTGACGTTGTGAGCCTAACAAGAAATAGTTGAATCTTAGATCTAATTGTCGACGAGTATGTATTTTTCCCTATTCGTTTTTGTTTTCTTTTTAGCTATATGCTTTTCTGTTTATACGATCCTCTGAGATCGGGAGGGATTAGTTTGATACACAAAAGCTTACGGCAGCTTCTGAATTAGCAGTTCTAATGGTGTAGTTTAGCGCAGTGTTCGTACAAATGATCTCAAAGTTTTATTAACCCGGGGCTTTGAGTTACGCACATGTCCCTCATCATAGATTTAAACTAAGTGAGAAAAGAGGCCAAGGCCTGGAACACATGAGCGGAGAGTCCCCAGGCGTAATGCCGCAAACTTATGTATTACTCTTCGTAATGTGGACTATGTAATTGCGGATTATGTGAGTGACTAAGCCAGGGCCCGATCATGTGGCCTCAGGTGGATTATGTCGAAGCATTGCGGTGTTGAGATATTAGAAGACAATGCATTGCCTATTCCTAGGGCAGATTAATCGAGAGCTCCAATGCCTATGTTTTGCATTATAGTCACCCCCCGCTAAGAATCTGTGACCAAGGGAATTGAAGAACTATAGAAATTGTTCCGTTGTTACCATGAATCGCAATGGGGAATATACGAGTATAGCTGATATTGTCAGCGGACCACTTTGGTTCTGAATTCTAATAGATGTCGCTTGGAGGTAGCTTGACGCGAAACCTTCCATTGCGTCACGTTTAAGCTGGCATCTAATAAGAACGCCTGTGCTCCCGTGGGGCCTCACATCAGGGTGATTTGTGCCGTAGAATGTATATCCAGGGATCTTGAAATTATATCTGTTCGTTAAATGTGTTTCAGACAGTAACATTATGTCAGTATTCTCCCGGTTGAGATATGTAGTCACATATAGCAAGTTTGTGCTGGCTTACGCCGTTAACGTTCCATATACAGATCTTAAGAGAACCTATTTTCTATCTTCTTAATAGCAGAAAAATATGACAGTCTTACTTCATTTATTTAGAATTTGTCACTTTGTATATTTTTACAGCTACTCTATAAAAAAAAAAGAAAAATTTAATAACAGATTAAACGGTAAAAGCTAATAACTACCTGTACATTTTTATATTTTTATTTTATTTAATTTATTTTTATTCAAGTTTGCAATTTTAAGGCTTAAGGCGAGTTTTATTAAATTCTCCATAATTTAATAATACCTATAAATACATTATAAAACTTTTTCCTTTTTTTTTTTGAAAATATTTGACAAATAATGTACTCATAAAATTTTGGTTGTTTGTTGATACTATTCCAATAATCAAAACTATAATATATCGATTTTTGCTTCGACTTTCCAAGCCATAGTTTAGACGATATAGGAAACCGTGCTCTCATTTATTTAAAAAGCCACAAAAAGCTCGATTTGTGCCAATATTTTCGTTATTTCAAATAAGGAACGACAACGGTTCAATACATTACATTTTAATTCATATGATATTTTGAAACCTTATGAAAAATGGTTTATGTTCGCTTGATATTTAATCAATTTTTACTTTTTCATCTCATCTATATTCAAACTCTTTAGTTGTTAAAGAAGCTGTGGACTAAGTTACGAAATATTTTATATTTTTCTCCAATAGAATTGATACCAAAAAGTACACGCGAATTAAAAGACTTTTGTTTTTTGTAATGTAAAAAAACAAAGTTTCTTTACAATGCTTGATGCATTACTTTAGTTATTTTATTTTCTGAGCATTAGTAGTACACTTAACAACACTATACATGTTTTTAAATGTGCATCCTCTTAATGACTGCCGTTATTTTAAGGGTGCCTCCTTTTATGTAATTTCCTCGCAAAATATTTTATCTTTAAAACTTATGTTTGTTAGCTAAATTTAAATTTCGTTATTACCAGAATATTGATTATCTTAAAATTATGTTTACAAAATATTTATCATCAGGACTAAACAAATATTTATCTTAAAATTATGTTTACAAAATATTTATTACAGGGACTGAACAAATATTTCTTAACTCAAAATGATGTTTGCAACATATTTATCATAAGGACTAAACAAATATTTCTTATCTTAAAATTATGCTTACAAAATATTTTTCATCAGGACTAAACAAACATTTCTTATCTTAAAATTATGTTTGGGATTACATCTGGTCATAACCTTGTATTCTGGTAAAAATATATATGTATGTATTTATCATAATATTTATCCCATGTATGATGATGGGTCTAAGTAACTTAAATCGCGCCACCAGACAACCTGTCAGCCAGCCAGTGTTGTGCCGTCAAGCTTTTTACTTGTTTACTGAATAGCACACATTTGCTTTCTTTCTCCCCAACTGCTGCTCTCAGCTGCTTTTTCGCTTTTTTTGTGCTGGTGGCTCTCTTTTTATGCTAATTTACTATAATAATAAATAAGCAACTGGAAACAAATCATTGACCGCAATATCAACAACAACGACAACAAGAAATAAAATAATAATAACAATAATAACAAAACATTAATAAACAGCAACAACCACTGCCGTCGTTGCATCGTTAAACACCAGCGCAACCTGCTTTCGATTGTTGTAGTTGTTTTCATTCTGTCTGTAATAGTGACGTGAACATTGCTGTCGTCAGCTGCAGCTGTTATTATTACGGGACTGTTGCTGCTGCTGCCGCTGCTGTTGTCACTAACACACTCACTACTTGCTATTTACTTATTTAAAATGTATCAGTCATTGTTTCCGTTTTCTGGCGTTTTTTTTTTGTTTCTTCTTTTTTCACTCTCCTTTTTTTCTCCCTTTTTGTTGTGCAGTTGCTGCAGAAGCGGAAATTGATGGCATTTAACTTGTTATCGTTATTTTGTAAAAGTATTTCAAGAAAACAAATGTCGCGTTAGTTATTTTTGTTTCTTTATCGAAAAGGGGGGTGGGGGTTAGGGTCATTAACATTTACTTTCGATTGGTTGCTCTTTTTTTTGTGTTTCTGTTTAGAAAATTAAACACAATTTTTTCAATATTGGATACAACGAGGCCTTACTGTAGCGTGACGTGAATTACTGCAGCCGTTGAAAGACGGCAAGGCGTGATATTTGCAACAGTCAAATGTTAATGGATAAATGGTCTGTTGAAAACTATAATTTCTTACAGATAAGCAAATTTTGTTTAGTCAATTAGAAATATAGTGCAGGGAAGAAAGCTTACTCTGGACTACCTTAGCTTTAACAAATCAACAAACTGCCACACACCGGAAATTATAGACCTTTTATGGCAGATCCGCGCACTTAGCTGTTTGTTTCATGACAATGGTATTCGGATATCCTTCTTTCATGTTTCCCAAGTTATTCAGAAGAAAATAATTTTAACCAGCACAGAAATTTCAGGCAGTTAAAATTGTATATATCTTATATGTACACCTTATATACCGGATTAACAATTTAGCGGTTTTCAAAGTAAAGCTAAATACATACATACATATATGGTGATTTTTTAAATTTTTTTTTTTTTTTAATTTTCTAAAGTAGCAACGCCAACCTTTTTTGTTTGGTGGTAAATAACAATGAAATCGGAGAAACTTAAATTTTTGCTCCATTCGATAATACATTTCTAAACTTGTGAATTGCAATAGTATCGTAGAAAGTACAATCTTACAATTTTCCAAATATATTATCGAAGATATTATTATTACGTAAAAACACAAGTTCTTCCGATTTCAGTGTTGGAGAACGGTACCAAAAAAAGCTGGCAATGCTGTGAAATTTTTCACGAGCAAACGATTTACATATAGAAGAATTTTTTTCCCTCGTGAAAAAAACAATTTTACTCAATTTTAGTCACCGAATTCATATGAATGAAACATTTTTATAATTAGTCATAATTGTTTTATTTTCATATTGGTTCTGAAACCAACTAATGACTAACCCTGTATCTTCACTTGAAGGTATATATATCATTTGATACGGCAAAAATTAAACACCCAGAATACACAGGTACCCTGGTATCTCTTAACCAATGGCGTTCCATGACTTTCTAAGTTGATTAATGTTGACAGGATTATTGCCATAAATTCTTGTGTGCCTTTTTGAACTTGGCACAGCCTAATATTTGGTAAATCAAAAGATTGTAATGAAACATATCGGCCCACTTCTTCAGTACCTCCCATACAAATTGACCTACAGGGTGGCACAAGAAATTGAAATTACGCTGCCTTCAAACTTCTTATGCAATAAAGCCAAAATCGGTCGTGTTGTGTGATTCATTGAAACTACATATCGTCGAGTTCATAATCTTCAAGTCAGTTATCATACGCTCATAGCACTCGGAATTGAAACTCGGATTATCCGTCACAATTTCACTAACAGATGCGATATTTCCGGCAGTGCGTTCATTGCGATGACGCATAAGCCTGACCACATCTATAACGTTTCCAGTCTCTTAAAATTTCTTTATAATCTTACCAATTCCTTGCACAGTAGGTCGATTATGGCGACCATATGAAAGACGCATAATTGTGCTTTTTTCTGAGGGCTTCTGCTTAGGAATTTTTGATGGGTCACAGATTTTTGATAAATCGAATAATTTACGTTTACGGTGCTCAAAGAGGCTTGGCGATATAGCTCATTTTCATTTACGGAATCAAATTTAGTGCGATTGAATGACTTATAAGGTGTAGTAAGAAGAAATCCATTATTTTCTCATAATATCGAAGTCTTTATTTAGATTTATTTAGCATTGTTAGAATCTTCCGATTTAGACCATCTATGCTTCATTTTATTCGATACCTCATTGTCAGCAACCCTCGTTCTTCTTGGCAGAAATCTGGGCGGCGGATTTTTGAAAGCTTCTATTAAGGCGAATTTTTCACAAGCAAACTCATTTGTCATCATGAACATATGGTAATCATTTGATGCCAGTTCCAGACTATAAGATGGATGCATAAGAACTTTTTTATGGTTGTCCGTGGCGCTGTGGTCATTACGCTCGAATATCGTTCGCATAATCGCAGGTTCAAATCCGCAAGCAGCCAGCTATCATCATATGAGCGGCGATAGCACACTTCTGACGAACACGTTGAATAGTCGGGTAAAATCGACGTCTCAAACGATGACGTCGTTTGGTATCGTCCTTTAATTGAAGGTCCCGTTGAGTGAATCTAAACATAGAATGCGTGTAAGATCATTGAATGTGATAAACTCTGCCGTATCTCAATTCATGGAATGCAATGCGTGAAATGTTTCGTGTAAGATCATCCCTATAAAGCTAACACATCTTCTGGCGAGTTACCATCGATATGCGAGGACTGGCGTTATTCTGATGGCAGAAACCTTTCTGACAGTCAATTCTGGCTTGATCATCGTTTGCCCCGATTTACACCATTTCGGGCACGACTGTTTTCACCTGACGTTGTCACCTTCCAAATCAGAAATGTGTCGTTGGCAGATGGAAATTCGTCCTATTAGGGTTTTTTTTGCGTTGACTCGCATGGCGCTCATGCATCGAGCTTCTTTTTGTATCCAGTTGTGTTCAAGTTATCCCAAACAGTTTTTGTGCAATGTTTAGAATCCTGTGTAATCGAAACTGTGCTTACGTGACGATCGGACTTGACGATATCAATTATTGTCAATTCTGACAATTGGAGAAGAAGTTGGTGCATCATTGATGGCAGAATTACCGGAAAGGAATCTGTGTGTGACTGTCTGAAACCTGTATTTTGGGTGGAGGGCTTACATGGAAATTTAATCTGCAAGCGCTACTTTTTCAATTTGAGGGCCCACTTTTGCAAACGTTTAATGTATGCCGCCAAATTTGTCTGAATTTAGTGCAATTAAGTAACATAATACAAATTCCGAATAATACAATGTAATATAATGGACAATAATTTGCGGTTCTTCGTTCTATGACTGAAGAGTTACAGAAAAAAGGAAGAACAATTTATCGGGTAATTGGTGTGTGAAACAGTAGCTTGGATCAATATAGTTTCAACAAAGTATCGGATAAATATATCGTAACTTACAGTCAGCCAGCCAGTCAGGCAAATGGACAGCGCCCAATAGACTGAATAGGTCAAGGAACACATTATGTAAACAGATAATAAGTACTTTATAAGACTCCTTCCAGGTACTACATAATTCCTTCGGGGTTACTGTCATTGCAAACGAAACGAAAACAAAATATATCTAATTCAGATTCCATTTTTCTCTTAATCAAACTGGCGTCATTTAACGCTTTCTAAATCGTGTTTTTGAAACAGCAAAGCATTAAGCAAGACGTGAATGAGTCGTGCAGATTATTTCTCTGACTGAATGGCACGTGTGTCACCATTTTGTTCAGACTATATGTTATCTAATACATCCATATCTTGCAACACAATAACCAGCTGTTATTGCCTGACTAGCAAAAAAAAAAAAAACCACGGATATGGCGACATGTGGATACAAACGCTGAATCAAATTGCTGTATCAATATCATCAATCAAACATCACAATACCAACATCATCTTGTTACATCTCCATAAATCATTTTATTACCTTCCTCTTTTATGTAGAAATCTATTTTTGATAATAATGGCCTTTTCGCTGTCTTAATCTTTCCTTTTAAAATTGATCTACATTTTCCGTACTTTGTTTTCTGTTTACTCTAGGTATATGACCAGTTGTTGTCAGTAAAATTAAAAATTCTCTACAAATCCCTATTGAAAATCAAATAAATTTTGATTTAAATATAGAAGTTCCAGTTGAAATTCAAAAGTTCTGATATTTAAAATAGATCAATTGAAATTTGGTCTTTCTGTCTAAAATTCACAAATCAAATGGAAATTCACAGATAATTGGACAAATCAAGTTGGAATTTTGTATCATATCAAATTTTGTATCAGACACAAAATTGCATTTTAAATGATCGTCTTTGTGTTTCGAATGCACTTGCGGTTATTTTGAATTTTACGCCACAGTTGTGAAAAATTTCTGTTGTGTTTTTGAAACATGATATTTTCTTTTGTATTTATTTCTAGCGAATTGTGAAATTTTAAAAATTACAAACGCAATAAGTTTTGAATCGTGCTCAAGACAATTACAATGTTGGAGTCAACTGGCGACAAGCAATTATAAATTGAAATTGCTCACAGCTCAGCTTTTTAGTCACAAATTTTGAAGGTGTTGGGTGCAACAAAATCTATCGATATTTTGTGGAAACCTACCAGCGTTGAAAGCATAGTTTGGGAGAGAATAATTTAGAATTGCAAGTTGAATGCGAACATCCCTACATGGGAAGTTTCATTTTTTAAGGTTAACCGGGCAACAGGGATAATTGGAAGGGCCACTATCTGGTGAATACGGTGAGTGTGGTGGGTTTCTTAGTAGCTTTTGGCCGGCTCAATCTCGCCAATTGTGTTTGTTAGAGAGCCTCAGTAATAGTTTCGTTTGGTTAGTTTCTCCATAAACAACATTAAGCTGACCACACCAAATACACAACATGAACTCTTTTGATGAATATTCGTCTCATCCATCGTTTTGGGAGCTGATTTCCTCCTCTTTGGGTTATCGCAGTGGATTCATTTTTTATCAGTGACCATAAGATGGAGGAAACCTTTTCGTTTATGCTTGGCAAGCAGCATTTCAAATGTGCAAAGTCGATTTTCAACATTTCCAGGCGTTAGTTGGTATGGAAACCAGTTTCCTTCCCTTTTAGTCATTTTCAACGCTTTTAAACGATATGAAATTGCTTGTTGAGCCACTCTAAATTTAATTGCAGCATCTTGCAGTTGGTACGAATCTTCTTCCTTCAAAATGGTTGCAATTCTGCGTCTTCCTACGCTTTCTGTTTAGCCCTACGTTCTTTGTCTTCAATGTTAAACTTTTGAAACCACTTTTAACGACCGCTTTCTTCCATTTAAAGCAGTCCCTCTATATGTTTCTACCACTAGCCGATGCGATTCAGGTGCGGACTAAAGAAGTAAATCAAAATTTCTCGCATATGTTGCTTATGCAGTTAAAAATTCGGCAAATTTTGCAAAAAATATGTGATGCTGATGCAGAATGTCAAAAAATTTCACGGTCTGAAAATTTCAAACATAACTTAATGGTCGGTTACCTTTTGTAAAACGTTACAGACTTATTTGTATTCCAGATATTTCTTGTTCCATTTTCTATTCCTTCATATCGCCTAATTGTAAGTGGAAAAGCTATCTTTAATTCGTCTATCTTTTGACGAAGTCATACATTGCTGCTACCTTGGTTGATTTTGAAAAATTGTTTTCCATGCTGGAACAAAGATCAGTCAGTTGTGAAGACGATTTTCGCCACATTTCAATATATTGGTGCTCTTGCATCACTTAAAGGATCAAAAATATCATTTTTGATTTTTCATGATTTAATTTTAATACAAATTTGTATTCCAAAGGCAACATTTTTTCAGTGGAATGTATTATGTTGAGTAAAATATTAGCAGCCGTATTTATAAAAATTTATTGAAGGTTTGAAACCGCAAACTCCACATCAAAGTCGATCGGAAGTTAATTCAATCTTGAATGTTTTCTTTGATTATCGCGGTGTTGTGCACTCGGAATTCTTGACAGATGGTTGACTGATAAATAGAGAGTATTATCAGGGCGTTAAACAGCGTCGGAGAAAGCAAATTCGTCAAAAAATCAGATTTGTGGGAATAAATCTCATATATTTTGACAATCTTTATTGCGGACGAATTTTCAGACAAAACTCAATAAATACCATTAAACAACCTCCATGTTTGCTTGATGATGATTCCGGCTGACTTTTTCTCTTTTCAATACTTAAATGACCACATTGAGCCAACCATTGTCAGTTGATGGAAGATACAAAAGAAAATGCACATTGGAATGTGTTTTGTTGATTAGATTGTTCGTTGGCATAAGTGTATTATTTCGGGAAAGTCCTAACTTGAAGGTGATGCAAAAAATTGGGAAAAATAATTCATATTCTGTGTTTTATTCATCAATTTTCTATAGTTTTTTTTTTTTTTTTTTTTTTTTTTTTTTTTTTTTTTTTTTTTTTTGCACAAAAACCTTCCTCTAAATCTCTCGGTCATGTAAAATATATTTTTTAAGCTTGTTAAAAAGTACCTACTCTGTATGTATGTATGCAATCAATATTGCGTTTTATGAAGCAACACCATAGTTCAGCAGTGAATTAATCCGACAAAGCTGACAAACACGCTGTGTTATTGCCTATAGTTTGGGATAAGACAACCGATGTGGGTGGGAATTTTGTTATGTGTAGCAGAGATCTGTTGGATTTCTGTCATCTAAACGCATTAGAGTTACTAGAATAGTGGGTTACAGCCTTTTACGGAAACAGTGATTGATTTTAAGGTGTAAAGGGAAAATGTAATTTGAAGCAATGTTTGCAAGGTCCCACAATTAGCAGACCTGATGTACAATTGGTGCCCGTCGTTTGAAAAAAAAATTATTGTGGTGGCGCCATGTTGTTTAGTATTTGTATTTGAGCCATAAATGTAAACGATCTCACTGAGTATGCAAACCTGGAAAAAATTGGCCACCAATATTTCACCAATAATTGGTAATTTCCATATTTCATTTAAAAATTCTCAGTCCAAGCAATATTAAAGCCGAGATAGATTCTACTCTGGGGAAGTCTGCTCCTTTATTTATAACGGTAAAATATTGGATAGCAGAGTTTAAATGAGGCCGTACGAGCTGTCAGGACGAATACTGTAATGGTCGATCAATTGAGGTGTCCACGCCAGACATGGTTAAGAAAATTCACAAAATGGTGTTGGATGACCTTCAGGCTGAAAGTGCGTGAGCTAGCTGAAATAATAGGCATTCCAAAAAGTACTATACATCGTATATTGACCGAAAATTTCAAGTTGTGAAAGCTGTGCGCAAGATGGGTGCCGCGCTTGCTTTTAATATAGCAAAACTCGCGTCAGTAGAGTGTTTGGCAATGATTCACAGCAATTAAAGCGAATTTTTACGTCGATTTATAATCATGGATGAGACATGTTTTCACCGCTTCACACCTGAGACAAAGGAACAGTCAAAGCAGTGGGCTGGAATGGGAGAATCGTGTTCAAAGAAGGCGAGGACGGCTTCATCTGCGGGCAAGGCCATGGCGTCTTTTTTTTTTGGATGCGCTTGAGGTTATTTTTATTGATTATCTTCAGAAAGGAAAAACCATCAATGTCGAATATTAAGCTAATTTATTTCAGTGTTTAGGAGGTGACGAAATTTTGGGGAAAAAGGCAGCCTTTGTCGAAAAAGAAATTGTTGTTTCATCAAGACAATGGTTCAGTTCACCCATCCACTATTGCGATGGCCAAAGAAAATGAATTAAATATTGAATTGCTTCATCACGTACCTTTCCAAATCTGAAAAAATGTTTCGTTGGTAAAAGATTTGCCAACAATGAAGTGGTGGAGTCCGCGGTTGATGGCTATTTTGAGGAGTTTGACAGTTCTTACTATAAACAGGGTATAGAAGCTATTGAGTGTCGCTGGAAAAAGTATATCGAGCTAAAAGGAGATTATGTTGAAAAATAAAGAAAATGTTGTTCAAACTTTTTTTGTGTCTTTCTTTGTTAGATCGGTGTTTTTTTTTTTGTTAGGTTTGGGACCGCCATCGTACAATACAGATAATTTTCATCCTTATTTTGAACTAATAGCCCTTTATCTTTGTGACCATTTAATATGATTATTCTAAGTCCTTCCTTTTTAAACGGATTATGATCACAACAGCTGGCTCTCCTATCAGCCATAGGAAATTATAATAAATAGCTGACTTAAATTATGTTCAACTCCTTTTTCATACCAGCTAAACATATAAATATGGTCTACAAAATACTGCATTACCTGGCCATACATGAATTTATGTATTTAGTCAACATTTTCAATGGATATTGGCCATATGTTTCATAATTTATGTACATTTGAAAGTATGTACATATTGAATTAATACCCCCAAATGCGGCAGACTGATTTTATTGCTGTTTCCTGCATAACATATGTGACCAGTGATTGTTGTGACTATATAGCATTGGGACTAAGCCATTTATTTTAAATATGTGTGCTGTTGTCTACATTTGCAGCCATTGTATTCAAAATGTTATTCCATTGTTTAGAAAATTGGAATGCTTGCAAAATTTTTGCATAAGTACCCACCGCCATCATCCATCCACTTGACAAAAATCCACTCCAAATGTTGGGGTTTCTTCTTTTTTTTTTTCTTGAAAATCCATAGTAAATTGTATTGTTCTGCGGAAAAAATAACTAACAGCCATTGTTCTTTGGCTTTTGGTACTCTCGAATTTGTTTAAAAGTTCAAGTGTTACTAACATCTTGTTTTTTGTTATATAGCTTGCATTTGAGATCAGCACTTGAGTAAAATTTATGCAAAAAAATTTTCAATGAAAAAATGGTACACGAAAAAAATTTCTCAACAAATTTCACGTTTTTGCAAATAAAGATCGGGGACCTTCACGAAAGTTGAGTTTTGTTTCGGATTTCAATTTGTAAATGTATTTAAAGTACATTAGAAATTTATTTTTGATTTATGTTCGAAACAACAATTCACTTTACCTGATATGATGATTAGATTACGCTACCAAAACAATGAAACAGATATTTTTAATCGAGAACCTGAAACCCAGAAATAGTTTTATGCTGTTTCGCTTCTTATTCTGATTTAGAACTGAGACTTGATGTATTTTCGTTTATTGGCACAAAAAATTGGCCTGGCTGGCACAAAACCATGATAGGTAAAAATGCTTCAAGTAATTTAATTTTTGAATTAACGATGCCAGCTTCTTAGAAATTATCACAGCTACTCAGAAATGTCAATCGCTTTTATCTTCTTAATTCAAAACTTCCACATGGAATACAGATACGAAAGGTTTCGTAAACTGTATTAGAACCGAAACTGTTTCTAAATTCGTGTCGGCTGTAAAAATCCAAATAATTTTTTTTCTTTTCGGAAGTATGAAACAGAAACAAAATTCAATACAATTTAGTTTCGGGTGTCGTAATCGGAATAAAAACTTTGTGCATTTATGATTTATATTCCATAAACTGAAACAAATCAAAATTATCTTCGAATAAAAGTTTTATTCGGTCCCTGATTTATACTCTATATCCGGAGTATCTCTCTGTCCAGCAATTTTCCTTACCCTCTCTATCTTTCTTGTAATGGACCGTGACGTGACGGTTTCTGCCCGCGACTATCGTTCTTATAGTAGAGGGTTCGATCTCTAATACAGCCACTTGCCTTATAATGTAAAACGGGTAAACATTTAAAAAATAGAGGACAAACTTCAACTGAGGTTTGTGAAATTGTAATAAATCTGCATAAAAAAGTATAATTTTTGCGTGAAATAGGTAAAACTGCTGGAAGCAACCATCGCACTATAAAAAATATCATAGTGAAATATGTAAAATACGATACTGTGAAAAATTGTCAGGGGTAAGACGACCAAAGCGGTTAACAGACGTAGAAATAAGGGCCATAGTTCGATCAGTAAAAGTTAAGTTATAAAATAATTTATTTCTCTCCGGACAAAAATCACGTGGATAATTGTTAACAGACATACGTGTTAAAATTTTTAGATATAAATCTCGCGCAACTAACAATGTCTTTTTGAAGTGCACGTGCAAAAATAGCTGAAAACATCACAGAAACTTCTGGTAAATCGGTAAATGCTGGCACTATCGAAAGATCATTGCACCAAAATAGTTTTCATAGCAGAGTGCTACGTAAAAAACTTTATATTAGGTGCGCTGTTTTTTTTTATAAAAGCGTAATTTTACTAAGTGGAGAGCTTATTCGTTATTATTATAGCTGATGTACGAGTACATTTACGTCCAATGCCCTTTCAAAAATTCTATATAGTTCACAAGGTATAACAATTTTTCAAAATATAATTTTTTTGTTATAAATTATCTAATATTGTTAATTATTGATATTAGTAATTTATTTTTCTTTTATTATTGGTTATGCCTTTAAGGTGCATATTATCGTCTAAGCGTGACTTAAAAATTCCTTATATTTCAAAACTTATAACAAATTCCCATAATAGCGATTTCAGAAAGATGTCTCATATCTCAAAAAGGAAAATTTTGTAGTTAAGTCGTTTTTTCTTGTAAGCAGAGCTGTGAAGAATGCTCCAACCTTTTAGGAGAACATCCTTTTCACTGACGAAAGTAATTTTCAATAATTTTTGTATTGAAAAATCTTCAAAAATATGGATTATAACTATATTATAAATATGTTCTGTAAGGGTCTGTGGATGTATGGCGGCATTGGGGGTTGATAATCTCTTGTTTATCGAACCAATGATAAAAAGAGATGACTACGTAAAACAGTTTGAAAACTAATAATAACAATAGAGATGGCTTTGTGTCAGGTCTCTGGAAGAATTTATTGAGAATTTCTTTAATTCTCAAAATTAATAAAAAATTTTGGATGATTTTATAAAATGATGATGTATTCAATTTGAATTTTTGTCTGGAAATCTCATGTCGCTGAAATCTCATTATCCACTGGCCGCATATGCTACCTTCAAACCTACTGCACATTAAAACCTGGCAGCATCTAAAAACAATCTTCTACTATTCAACAGTAAAGTATTCAACATCGTTCTCCCCTTTTGGAGACCTTCTTTTGGACGCCCTTCATCACGCTTTCTCAATGTGGCAGTTGCGGTGAAAGGTGTCGCAGTCGTTAATATTCGCTGTTGTGACATTGCCAGATTTCGAATCTTACAATATGACATTTTCCATCTGGCAATTTCAGCCATAACTTACTGGTGGTGCCATTTCTCCTATAACGACTTACATCTAGTTGTAGTTACAGTAATATTTTTCCAAATTTCTGCTTGTCTGGAGACCTTTCCTTAGTCCATCCCATTGCGATAGAAAATTTCCATTTTTTATTAATTTTACTAAGAACAATAAAAACTTCAAAAGTGCACAGATATTTTGAAATTTTCTTTTCAAAATTCCAAAGTATAGCGAATGTAACATTTCAAATGCTATTAAGAAATTCCAAATAAATTTTTTGAAAGTTTTCAAACTTATTACATAAGATACAAGTTTCGTTTATCAACTAAATACATTAATTCAATATATGTACATATATAAAGCTGTCTAAAATCTACACAATTTTTAATGGAGTCTACACATTAAGTGCCAAATGGATGTATTTGATAGACGTGATTGATATTTATGAGTATAATTGATAGATTTTATATGTATAAATATTTCTATATCATATGGCTGTACACCACATCTGCACCCAGTTTCTCAATGTTTCTACAACATGCTCTGTCCATCTCTCTCTTTTTCCCACCGTCTCTACCTCTTTCCCTTTTCCCCCAAACATTTAAAAGCAAAATTTAATTGAAGACAATTTCTTTTATGGTAGGATATATACAAAAAAAAAAAAATATAAATAAATAAAAGGTACTCCCTTTTATATGTATTTAAGTGATTTATTGATGATACATTGAGCTGATATGTAATTGTGTGCTCAGCACACACCCATCCATACCTATGCAATGATTCGTTCCACAGTTGTGCCTACAATTACTAGCAGAAGTGACCTTAATAATTTAGGGCATGATTAATTTTACACAAATTTATGACAAATTAAGATAATTAACCATGAACAAGAATATATTTATGGCAGATGAAACTACACAGTTCGATGAGGTGTAATTTTATGATTTATTATGAGAAATTTGACAATTTGAAACTTTAACCGGAACTGCTTTTAATGTGATAATCAGATAATAAATCGTATTGCGATGACTGACAAACAGTTTACAGTATAGTGAAGAAACAAATTTGACAAAAACGTAATTTCGGTTTGTTTTTACACCAAGTTAGTGCTTTTGTTATTTTTGAAATGTTTTTGCTCAGCTGAAGAAGAAGAATGTTTGAGATTTCACCTAGTGATATGTAATAATATTTTTAGTGGTCAACTTATTTTTCAGTCGCGTTGTGAAAATAGAGAAATAAAAGAAGCATCTTTGCCGTATTATGCTCCCTGTAATTCCACATCATTCGGCCAAATGAAGTCGACGAAATCGAAGACATCATCAAAGTCGGACCGATGTTTTGGTCGGTATTTAGGCTTCGCACAAGCCAAATGAAATCCGATTAACTTGCTACTTATTGATTAAAGGCTATCCTTTTGGAAACTCATTTTCACTAGAATAAAAATGTAATTCTCTGCAAAAATGTCACCTGAAAGAGATTGTTATGCATGTAAAGTCAATGCTCTAAAACTTCATGAAAGGTTAAATTACACCAAATAGAGTTTAGGTTATGTTGTCGATTTGGTGGAATTTTAAGGGAATGGATTGTTTTTGAGCAGTTTCCAAGCAAACAACCCACAAATTCTGATTTCTATTGTAAATGACTCAATCGACAACACAGTAGGCCTCGCATATCTTTGCAGACTCGGCAAAATATATTGAAGCTTGAAGGAGAGGAGATTCCGCATCATCTTACAGGAATTGAATGGGAATTTTTTCAATGAAAATGAAATAGAAACAGAGCTGTTCCAATATTAAGCTGAGAACGATAATTCATTCTTCCAATCTGGTATCAAAAAGTTACTTGAATGACGGTAATAGGATGTTCAGCCAAATGACACCAACGTTATTATTTGATATAAAAGATTTAAAATTACTCTCCGTAATAGCGTTTCCAAGAGAAATTTGAATTTTACGAAGGGACCGCAAATTTTAACTGTCGAAATTTTCGTGTAACTACATAAGAATGTACTTTTTGCAGGAATCGAAAATTTCATTTGAACTTTTTGCTTATGTAAGTCACTCAAATGAACTTCTTTTCAACGTAGCTGTGTTTCCAATGGTCTTACGAGGGATCAAAGTTTACTTGGGAAATTCTGCAAAGGACCCGCTTCTGGTTATCCCAACTGAATAACAAATAGAAACGTCGAATTGGAATGCCCCCTCCCTACTTAATTTGTGCTAAAAAATTGTACAACAACAGATTGTGACACATTTCTTTCTGAATATTTGATCTACATAAGTATCTCGTTATTTACTCTCAAGCACACATATATTGCTGCTAATTGCTTACCCACCACTGTGTATTTTTCTGGCAAACGGAGGCAAACATTCGATTGTTTTTTTTTTTCGTTCAAGCTTCTACCAAACCTTCTCTAATACCTTCACTTACACTTGATATTATAATAAATGTCTTTTTTGTTTGGATATTTCTTTTTTTTTTATCTTAATTATCATTTCGCACGAGATTTTGTTGGTGGTAGGGCAGCAATTGCGCGTTGTGTTCTTCGTGTAACAGTGCACGACGATAAGTGTTTACTTGCGAACATAGCTAGGTGTGTGTTCGTATGTTTAGTGTAGTTGACTTTATTTGCATGTGTTCACCACGTAACACAAGAGCATTGGTGGTTTGTGTATCTAGAGAACACTCAAATGCAACAACAATGACAACATGTGTTTTATGGCACGTTTTACAAATTTTATGCAGCCATTTTATTGTTGTTTTTTGTTGTCGTATTTGTTGTTGTGTTTCACTTTTATATCTGTTGAAAAAATCTTGAAAACTTGATGGTAGTTTACTTTTTATCTCTCTCTACTGGTGTTGCATTCGTTCATTATTTATTTGGGTATCGTTGCTGTTTCGGCCGCTTCGCCGAGATGATCGTGTCATATAAGTTCGTGCAACTGTTTTTTGTAATGCACGAGGCACGAATGTTTTTTGTTGCTGTTGCACCGTTGTTCTTCTTTTTGATAGTTTCCATTTCAAAACACATTCTGGCGGTTCTTCCAGTGGCATTCACTCGAGCTGAGTTGTGCAATCTATTACGGCTAGCGACCCCATAAATCAACGAAGAACAAATAAAATCAATCATATGTTTGGAATTCTCTAAAACCCTTCTGGGGCCTTCCAAAGCTGTCTTATGGAATTGTTTAACTGGCGGAACGAAATTATTGCGTTTGAAGCTAATTTTGTTGCTGAAATTAAAAGTTTTGTAGCATTTTAAGTAAATGTAATATTTAAGAATGTTGCTGTTCGTCTAATAAACAACATGTTTTTTGGTGAGAAAAATATCAAAAATGTTGCATTTGCTAAGAAAAGAGTGCTTATTAGTGTTCATTTTAAAAAGGACATATTTATCTCCAGCAACAAATGATGTATTTGCTACTATAGAATTGTCCATTTTTCGTTTTCCAGTGAACTTAAAGAAAACACGCATGAAGCTATGATTTCGATAAAACTTTTATTTTATTATAATGCTTGGACCCTGTCATTATGTACGAAATGTAATGTCATTTAAGTGGTCGCCTCTGGGTTACTTGCAGCAGTGGATCCTTTTGAGGTGCCTCTGACGTAATTTTTGAAAAAAATACGGCCCAATGACACCTCCAGACTATAATGCGCACCACCAAACAATCACTTATTCCGACTGCAATGTCTTTCCTACAGTCAGTCAGTCCTGGGTTCTCCGAGCCCCATATGCGACAATTTAGCTTGTTAACGTAACTACCGAGTGAGAAATGAGCTTCATCGCTGAATAAACTTTTGTTCGATTGAAAACCCACGTTTGAATCTCCACTTTTGTAGTAAGTTTTAAATATTTTTACGCGTTCTTCGGTTGTTAAACGATTCATATTCGTAAAATGGCAAACCTTTCACTAAATAAATAACACTTCAGATGCAGGTATTTAACAGCTGATAGCCTTGCCAGACCGGCGGTTTACTAAATAGATAACCTTATATTATGCAAAAATATCTGAAATCGGATTCCGCCAAAACGACAAATGTTATGGCATAAAATCGGAATAATAACAGTAAAAATGAATTCCAGCGCCGGTGGCAGAATATGTGCTGAAGTTTTACGTGCCAGTTTGATAAACAGCTTGCGTAATTAAGAGAATGAAACATTAGCTGACACAACGTCTCAGTCATTAGTCATTAGCCACATTCTTAACTCTTCTATAGGTATACTCGACCTAGGCGAATTTATGGCAATTGTTAAGGGGCTCATCTATAATTATTTTTTATCGATACATCCGGGTTGTTTCTTCACACTCCTATTTTGTGCGATAAAGCACAAAAAACCTGTTAATGACACAAGACTGTAAAACAACAGCAACATTGTTGCCTGCTCTTGTCTCAACACAGGCATATTTATAACATTACAGCAAAAAAAGTGGAAGTCATGGTATTTTCATATTTTCAACAAATCCTATAAGAGCATATTTCCGCTTCTTGAGAAGCTCTTTTTAGCTGCATCCAATAAACGGCTGAAATAAAGGCGTTATAACCGACATTCGTCGTACGAATATTGAACATTTTTAGTATTTTTTTTTTTTTTCGAGTTCGACGCAAAAACTTTGATTTTTTTTATATCTGAATACAAATTGTTTATTAATAACTTAAATTGATTAGTCTTGTACATTTCTATTAGAAGAAGAAAATTGTCTTAAAAATTATCTAAAGAGTTTTCATTGCTATAGCGGACCTGACGAAAAGGCAGTTACAGATAGTCAAAAATAACAGCCCGTGTTAAATTCATCCATGATTATCAATTTTTTCGCCGCCTCTCTATCACGATCATGGGTCTTTTTAATTTTCATGAATGGTTTTTTTTTACTGGGATATTATTGATTAGCTCTGCCTTTTTCGATGAATTTACTCTCTGAAATGCCCCATAAAAAGATTCCCTTGCATCCCATTGAAGAGATGTAGTACAGCTTCTCAAATTTAGTGAGCTTACACGCATTTTATTTTTAGATTCCCTCAATGGAACCTACAGTTTAAAGGCGATTGTGAACGTCACAGTTTGAGAACGATTTGCTAGACTTTTTTTTGTCGATAACTCGACTACTGGAAGCGTTCGTCAGAGACATCGAGGCGACCACCAGCTAAAGAAAACTATAGCTGCATCGGGGATTGAACCCACGGTTAAACGAACGATAGTCGTGTACTAACCACCGAGCTACGTTCGTTTGAGAAGCAACGCCTCATAAGGCCTTAACACTATTCATGTACCGTCTGACCTTCTTTCAAGAGTTGTGAGTATTCAACACCGTGATAATTAAATAAAAAAAAAAAAAAAAAAAAAAAAACGGTGAATATTACATGATCTTTAATCGACTTTGGCGTGGTCTTGCCTCAGTTGAGGGGAACCATTCCTAAACGTATAGATTGTTTTGCATTTGAAGTTCGAAAACCCATATCTCATCGCGCTAATTATATTTCATTTTATGAATGTGGTTCGGAAATGACTCCTTCTAGCATAACTTCAGCGACATTTAAGCGATTGAGTTTTTAAAGAAAATTCCAATCTTTCAAAGCTGCAAAGCAACGCTTTTTATGCCCAAACAAACTTGTAAAACGATACGAATTGATTCGTGAGGCATAGAATGCCTAGCGGTTATCTTTATCAAACTTAAGTGCGATATTTACACTATTGAGTTTTTGAAGGAAATTCCGTCCTTTTAGAATTGGTTAATCGGCAAGGCGTTTCATACGCAAACTCTCTTGTGAAATGGTACGAATTGATTTTTGAGGCACAGAAAGCTCAGCGGTTAACTGTCTCAAATTTAAATGATTTTCAGTCACCATTTCCTACACTGCCACTGACCTGCCAGAGAGAATCTATCTATCTTCCATCACATCTCAAGCTCGCTCTTTCGAGCGTGATATGTTTCTAATTGAAGACATGGCTTCTGTAACATTTTCGGCTATTGGGTGACGCGGGGAATTTCATTTGCAATACAAAATTTGCGACAAATTTGTTATTCGATATTATTATGCTTTGCAAACATTGCAAAGCACACATTAGATGAATTGACGTTATCGAGAACTGTAAACAAACTAAATGGCAGATGGCGCCGAAAACTCCGCGTCATTATAGCGGGTTGTGCTAAAGTAATGGCAAAAATAATTTTGACAATCACTTTAAGTGAATATTTTAAATCACCGATTCCCGTACTTTTTTTTTGACAGAATGTATGAATGACATAAAGTAAATGTCATTAATGGTACTAAAAACCATTTTATAGTCAATTAACATGTTTCGTTTTCTGCAAAGCAAAAAAAAATCTAATCATTTTAACTGCACGTATGAAGTTTCACTTCTGTCGCGTGCCTTCACGATACACTCCTTTTTTTTTATAAAAATCACAAATTTCGAAATTAAAAAATGCTGGTAGACGTATTTATTTTATCAAGAAGATACGTCTTACATGAATCAAAATTTAGCTTTACATCATTTCCCTGCCAATACTCTCTAAGTTTCAAAAGATAAATTATTTGCTGTCGCTGTCGCTGTCGCTGTATGATATATTTTATTCAGTATCTGTCAGTTTCAGGTTTTGTATAAATTGTTTTATCAAACATTAATGATACATATCTTAGTTGCTTGAACGTGTGGAGTTCATATGAGAAGAGAAGATACAAATCTTTGCCAAAATTAACAAATTCTATGATCGCAGCGGCACACACTTTGCACACTCCGGCACTAGAGTATAACATTTGGAGTTGTTCGCATGAAAACCACCGACAGATGATTGAGGTTGCTTGCTGTTGTTGTAAACTATACGGATTGTTGTTTGAAGTTCTTAGTTGTTCTAGTAGATGTGAAATGTGTGTAGTTGAAGTGGATGCCAGTTATATTTGAGAGGTTATTAATGACGTCTCGGTTAATGGGGGAATTTGTAAAAGTAAAGTCACATTTGCCAGTTTAGGTATGCAGAGCCTAACCTAAAATTTAAACAAAATTGAATTGGATACACAAAAGAATGAGAGAAAGGAATGAAATTGAGAATAAGTGAACGTGAATAATAATAATAATTGCAAATGATGGAATAAGTGAGCAATTGAATAGTTGAATCATTTCTTCATAGGATATGCGAACACATGTTAATAAAATAGAAAATGATCTGTTGTATATTTGTACAGATGAATTACATACATATATACAGTAATTTTTCAAAAAATTTCAATTATGACAGTATAATACACATCACCTTAGTGACCTCAACAATTGCAACAGTTTCTGCATTTCATACATATGTACATATGTATGTAAAGTCATTGTTTTATAATTTTTGTATTAATGTATAACCTTTATAATTCTTCTGATATTTGTACCTTTTATAGTTTCTATAAACTTTATAATATTTACAGTTTTCATAAATTCTACAACTTTTTACAAATTTGTATAATATTTATAAATCCTATATTTTTTACGATTTCTTTATCCTAATTTTCATAGCTTTCATAAATTAATTAGGTTTGGTAGGTTGTGTATTTTTTAAAAATTCAAAAATTTTAATTATTTTTATAACTTATTTTCATCACAACGTATATTTTTGGCAACTTTGACGCCATAGTTTCCATAACTTGTATAATTTTTATTATATTATTATATTATTTTTATTTTTATTATATTATTATTTTTGTTATATTATTATATTATTAATTTTATTATATAATTATTATTATTTTTATTCTTATTATTTTTATATTTATTATACTATTATTATTTTTTATTATATTATCATTACTTTTACAGTATTATTGTTATTTTTCTTTTGTTATTATTATTTTTATTATGTTATTATTATCTTTATTACACTACTATTATATATGTTATATTACTAATATTGGTTTTTTCGAAATCAAAGCCCAGTTTCTAGACATTTCAATTTAATTTTCGTACTTTATATGTATAACATTAGAACGTTCATAATTTTTGTAAAAAGACACGAAATTTGAACTGTTGCGGCGAGCTGGAACAAGAGTCTAGAACATTTGTAGAAAAAAATATTTTTAGAAAGATTTTCGTTTTTTGTACAGAAATCAGTAGAGTTTTCCTCGCCATAACTTTAGTATCTTTTTTTACAGAATAAATTGAATCAAAAGTTTCAGATAAAGCTTTTGAAGTATAATAATTTTTGGCGAAAAATAATTTTGATGCTTGAAGTATTGTTTAAATGTTTTTAATTTTTAGTACGAGTATAAATACCTACAGCTTATCCATATCTGCAATGTGATAGTTTAATACTGAGATAAGCTAAATCAAAAATAATAGGCAAAGAAAGAAATAAAAACAACAATAAAGAAATAAAATAATAATAATAACAAATACTTTTGATGTTCATGCATACATCTATTAAATATTGTATTCTCGTATATTAATCCGTTAAATTCTCTAAAACCCGTTTTCAACAAGCCCGTAAACTTTAAATGCATGAGAGCCATTAATAACAGATATATAGACAGAATTCCAAGAACACCTTATTATGATTGCAGCCCAAATTGATCAAAAAACTTACGTGATAATGCGACTCTGTCTGTAGGTTTTGGCTTTAAGAAATACATAAAAAACTTTTTTTTTCTTGATACTCAGAACTTAAATTACCGGAAAAGCATATTTCATAGAGAAATATTGTTGGCGTATTCGATTTCAGGAAAATAATAATGTTTTTACACTGTGTAGTTTCTAGCATTCGTTAAATGCACAAGTTTACAAGCTTTTTTTTTTTTTGCATAAAAAACATATCGCTTGTTGTGAGTCTGTTTGTTTTATATGATCTCCTATACTGCAGATACGATTGCGATTCAATTTTGGGAGTTTATTGCCGATATATCAAGAAAGATTTCTGTTGTAATATAATAGGAATTAAGAGGTGTAGCGCTTGCATAACTTCAATAAATGTTGCTTAGTACTGTATAATATTAAACTTCTAAATTTTTTTCTGTGTTTTTAAACTGTTGATTGGGCTGGTTTTGATAATAGGCCAATACATTCCCAAGTTGTTTAAAATTAAACAAAAGATGGAAAAGATGAAGATGGAGTGTAACTAAAATAAAAAAAATAATTTGCAATTTTCATGAAATTTAAAATTGGTATATTAAAAAAAATATATATATAGGTATATGTACATATATGTATGTGAAGGGTGTCCCAACAAGATTTAAATTTTCCGCGATTCGAAGTGTCATTGTTTGACATTTGAACAATTGTTACTGTTTGCTAGCAGAAGGTACGAGGTTAGTAAAAATGGAGCTACACGAATGAACAACGCATTCTCATTGTGAAATTGTTTTAACAAAATGGTGAAAGTTTTGCGGCTACAGTTCTACTAACAGTTCCAAAAGAGTCAACTGTAACGAGATTAATGGATAAATTTGCCAAAACCGGGTCTGTTAGTGATGTAAAGACAACAACGCGCCTTCGACCAGGTAGATCGATCGAAAATGTCGCAGCTGTACGTGATGATGTCGCTCAAACTCCGTCCAACTCAATTCGACACCGAGCTCAGCGAATTGGTGTCCCCAAATCCACTATGCAGCGAATTTTGACGAAAAATTTGCTTCTTCATGCATACAAAGTTCAATTGACTCAGGAACTGAAGCCAACTGATCATGGACAGCAAAGGGAGTTCGTTAATTGGGTATTGGAGAGACAACATGCAAATGCTGATTTTACCGACAAAATCATCTTTAATGACGAGGCTTATTTCCATCTTGATGGCTTCGTCAATAGGCAGAATTGTCGCATTTGGGGTGAGGAAAATCCTAGAGTGATTCACGAGAAGCAAATGCATCCTCAACGTGTCACTGTGTGGTGTAGAGTTTGGGCTGGAGGAATCATTGGACCTTTTTTTTATGAAAATTAGGCATGTCAAGCGCAAACAGTCAATGGTGTTCGGTATCGTGAAATTATAACCAGTTTTTTCGTGCCTAGAATTGAAGAAATGAATGTGGAGGGCATGTGGTTTCAACAAGACGGCGCCACATGTCATACAGACAGAGAAACAATTCAATTGCTGCATCAGTCTTTTTCCGGTCGTGTTATTTCGCGTTTTGGAGACCAGAATTGGCCGCCTAGATCGTGCGATTTAACACCATTAGACTTTTTTCTTTGGAGGTTTTTTGAATTCGATGGTTTACGCGAATAAGCCGACTACGACTCATGTCTTAAAAGAGGAAATTGGACGCTACATTAATGAAATTTAGCAGCATTTATGCAAAACGGTCATTGAAAATTTTATTAAAAGATCGCGTGTGTGCCAGCAAAGCCGCGGCGGCCATCTCCCCGATGTGTTGTTCCATGCATAACCTCATTCTGTCTACGATATAATAAAGTTTCACGATTTTTTTTAAATATCTGTGTTTTATTTAAAATTTAAATCTTGCGTTATTGTTGGGACACCCTTTATGAACAGGGACCGTCATCTAAACGAAGTCAAATATGAAAACGGTTTTGATTGGCTTCAGTTTCTTTAATCAAAAATATACAAAATTTGTATTCTGATTCAGACAGCCAAATCAAAATTGTATTGAATTTCATTTCTGTTTCATACATCGAAAACTAAACTACAAACGATTGTGATTTCGATTCTTACACACCTGATTTGATTTGATTCTTACACATCCAAAACACCTGAAACCTGAAACGAAATTAGAAACAATTTTAATTCTGTTCCAGTTTTATGATATGTTTTGTTTGTATTTCATTCGAAATTTTTGAATTCAAAAAAAAAAAAAAAAACAAAAAAAAAAAATTGTTTAGTAGTTGTGAAAATTTTTGAGAGTCAGAAAATAATTCATTTGAACCATTTTTATTACATTTCGCAGTTTGGCGCCAGGTCTTTTTATCTGTTAAGAGACGAAACCACATCAAGTTTCAGCTCTGATTCAGACTAAGAAACAAAATTATATGTACATACAACTATATTTTCGTTTCAGTTTCTCGAATCGAAATATATGTCTATTTATGTTTCGGTGGAAAAATAGAATCAATGTATATCAATGTAGGTATTCAATTTCGTTCCAGGCAAAAAAAACAAAAACGAATGTATAAGACGAATTATAGTTTCGAATATGAATCAGAAACAAATTTTTAGTGAGCTTTATATGAACTTAGAATATAAAAACTGAAGTGAAACTGTAGGTTGTACATTTTTCGTAAACGACTGTTAAAATCAACTACCTGGCTGGCTCTATGATTTACATTTTTCATATTTTCTAGTAAATCTTAAATCAAATCAGGAATGTTTCGTTCCAACCATTTGTTCTTTGCAACATTCTAAAATAAAATTACATATAGCCGACCACTGGTGATTTATATTATAATCCGATTTTATTTGATCGGATTAAGACCATTGCACACCGCATACATACATACATACGTACTACATGTATGTATATACATACGAAAGATGAGTACGTCTGCATTTTCTATAATAGTTGTTGCGATTCATGTCAGTTAATCTTCGTGGCTGTGGCTGTTTTTCGAAATCTTATGTGGTTTCTTTCTTAGACTCAGTAGGATATTGGAATTAAGGGGAGGCATGGACGGAGGAGGGAAGACAGAGTTTGTTGAATGTTTCGTTCTGTTACGTTCTTTTAGGATTAGAGATTAACGTCAAAGAAGACGTCAAATGTATAAGCCGTAATGAGTTTTTGATTATTTTTTTCTTATTGTATACTTATTGCTGTTGAAGGAGAAAGAATGATTATTAACAGAGAAAACAAAATTAAGGCATTACGGATAAAAACTTAGCTATTTTAGAGAATTAAAAAAACAGTGTTCTCTGGATCATAAACAGATTTATGGTTCAAAACTGATGGGAAGTAAAAATATACGTTTTTGAAATCTCTGTCTGCTGTCTGTAAGAGTTCCGAATTATGACGCCATAGAACCAGAAAGCAAATACATTATACGCTGTACTTTCTGAAGACGAAAATATTTATAATGTAAGAAAATAACAGTTTTGAATTAAGGCAGGAGGGGAGACTGGCTTATTTCAAGGAATACAAATTCTTCAATTTCAAAATGGCATAGAATGTAATATATCAGATGGGTCAATAAACCCTGGAACTGAGAAAAAAAAGTGAAATTAGGTTCTATTCGTCGTTACAGCTCCCTACAACAGTGCGGTAAGTCCAACGCTCCTCTAATATTTCTCTGATTTTTTAAAGAATTCCATATATTTTAATACGCTCGAGTTTCATATACGAGGTGTGATCGAAAAATAACCGTTTTTCAATTTTTTTTAAAAAGTAGTTATTTTTTCATCAATTTCTATTTTATTTCCTTTAAAGTAGACCCTCTCAGATATAATACACTTGTGTCAGCGTTTCTTCTTATCCTCGAAACACTTCTAAAAAGCGCTTTTTGGTATCGCCAACAGGTCCTGTTTCGATTTTTCTTTTATTTCCTCAATCGTAGCAAAACGTTTTCCTTTCATCGGTGTCGTCTTCAGTTTTTGGGAAGAGGAAAAAGTCAGCGGGGGCCAAGTCCGGTGAATACGGTGTTTGTTTTTGGCCAAAAAACTCACGCACAAGCATCGATGTGTGAGCTGGTGTGTTATCATGGTGCAAAATCCATGTTTGGGTTTTCCACAATTCTGTGCGTTTCTGACGAATTGCTTCGCGCAAACGGCGCATAACTTCAAGGTAATATTCCTTATTGACTGTACGACCTTGTGGCAAGAATTCATGATGCACCACGCTATTGCAATCGAAAAAAACAGTGAGCAAAACCTTCACATTTGACCGAACTTGACGCGCTCGGGCGACCAGGACGAGCATCGACATTGACGCCACAGCCAACATTTCAAATGTTCTTGCACATTTAATTTCATTTTTTACACAAAACATAATACAGTTTCTTTGATCCATTTTTGCGAATAGTATAAAATCGAAGAGCACATCAAAACACGACTAATCTTTTTATCTGTCAAAAACAAACTGACAATTCAAAATGGCTGATATTGTCAACATACGGGTATAAATAAACAAAACGATCGTGTATGATTAGAATGCAAATCGGAAGACAATTTAGACCAGCGAATTGGGGTGCGAAAGCAAGTGCCCGCAATAGCGCTGTTTGGCACCCTGGTAACTGCCACATGTCGCCCGTTTTCATTGAATCTACCGTGAAAAGATTTTAAATGGTGCTTTGTTACCTCGGGCTCCTAAACATGTCATTAGAACCCATTGACTGTTTCAACAAAACTCGTATTCTCCCATAAAGCTCGTGAAAACGAACGTTTTTTCCCAACTACATTTCTTCTCAAAAATGAAAACCAAGTTCCCCTTACTAGAGGCCAAAGTATCAACTAAAAATTAGAAACGGTCAAAACCCCAAAATGTTACAGTTTATTGAAAAAAATGGATTTATACGAATCCACCGCTGTAGATTTTAAAAATTATGATTTACGATTTTAGTATATTAAGGTAACACTTTTTTACAATGAATAAAGAGTTTTGGGTCAGGAGTATTTGGAATAAAAAAATAAGAAGGAAACAAAAATGAGCCAGCTCAAGAACAACTCCTTTTAAAGGAACATCTTTGTGGATATGGCATCTTTTGAAAAGGGCTAAGTGTTCTCGATCCTTGACCAATTTTGGAGACTACGACTATTTCCCATGAGAAATGATGTGGTGTTGCAAAATCGGTCAGTTCTTCTGATTATCATTCTAAAACGAAAGTCTGGAAATATTATTGGGAGTACAAATAAGTTTCCATCGTTTTTTGTCAAAAATTGATCATTTATTGTGTGTTCAAAATATTATCCATATGTTCAAAATATTTCCGCCATCATATGAATGCAGCATCGATAAAAAGTTTCACCTTTTCAAGCTACTAAACAATCAATTAATCAATTTCCACTTTCTTCATATCACAACTGTGTGTCATTGATCGGAACAAGTGATTATTGGAGAGGATAATGTCTGTTGAAAACGGCGGGTGGGTGTGAGCAATATATAATACCATAATCATACCCCACTAAATACACTGTATGAAGTTCTTTTGCATTAATATTCTTCTGTCGATCCCCATGATTTCCTTTTCGAATTTTCACAGGGGAACCGTTGTTGCCAGGTGTCCAATCTTACAATATACGTTTTAAATCCGGCAATGTCGTCCATAATTCACTGGTGGGCCATCTTTTGTAAAAAAGCGGAAGCTTATTTATAATAATAATATTTATATATCCGGCTATCGGATCTTTTTAAAAGAGACAAGTGCTTATTGCCAGTTTTGGGGAATTATTTATTTATCGAATAATGATCTGCGAGTTTGCCGTACTATCAGTTTAAAATGATCACAGGTCGCTTTAAGCATTTTACAATGTTAGAATATATTTGGAAGCCTTAAAATTTATCTATTTATCTCAAAAACTTTTTAAAAGCCAAGTGCTCTCGTTATATCAAAGGCCAAACTGTGTTGCATTCTATTTAAAATGATCTTTGTTCTTTTCATTTTGAAAACTTGGTTTCGAATCTTCCAAAAAGCTAAGTGTTCTTGATGTCAATGGAGTCTATCGTAAATGTAGACTTCTTTATATTTAAAACTTTATAATTTCATCGGGCTTTATTTGTAAATTAATTAATTAATAATATTAGGGTTTTGTATATATTATGCTAACATTAGAGCGAAACTTGGCCCACGAGCATGTGATATAAGCAAATAAGAAGGGATAAGGAAAAGAAACGGCTCACGAATTTAGGTTTACGATTTATTAAAAAAAAGGAACCACTTTGCTGCTATTAAATAGTTTTAAGAGAGTCAAGTGCTCTAAGAAATAATAAAAAAATTAATAAATAAATTCTCTTGCATTCCATGAATGAGATATGGGAAACCTTCTCATATTTAGTGAACTTCCACGCTTCCTATTTGTAGACCTGTACGCGACCTACAATCTTATGAAGATCCCGCACGTCAGAAAGTTTTGCCTATTACTCGACTACTCGAAGTGTTCGTCAGACACATTGAGGTGACCGGCATTCAAATAATGATATTTGGTTGTATGCGGGATTGAACTCGCAATTATGCGGACGACAGTAGCGTGTAGTTACCAATTTTTATTTGTAGATTAGATTAATTTTCCTAGGTTCAGACATGGATCTTGAATATTACGATTTTATATATATCACAATGATTAGCAGGTCTTGGCGTACGAACATTTGAGATTAGAAAATAAGAAGAGGTAAGGAATTGAATCAGCTCACGGATTTGGGTTTGCAGCTCATGTAAAAAGTAGACAATCTTGTGACTGAGAATCTTTTTTAGAGAGCGAAATGTTCTCGACGCTTAGATAGAACTAAAATCAATTTTTGGTGAATGCGACTCTTTTGAATGAGCAATGAGAAGGTTTCACTAAGTTGCGAGTTCGTCTATCGGTTTAAAATGTATGATTTTCTTTGGAAACCTTAATATCTATGCGAAAACTTGTTTCAGGCAGTTCCAAAATAGAAATGCTGAATGTGGGAAGTGGTCACACACCCATTAATGGGATTTGAAGGTAATTTGTTTCTTTTAGTTATTGAAAATTACTTTCCAATATTTTACGCTTTTAAGTAATATCCGGTTGATCTAGTTTCGAAAATTGCTTTCATGCCATTTTTCTTCGTCTCCGTTTTGACTAGGCCTTTTTGTTGACCATGTCGGCGAAACCAAAACCACTTGATATTTTTTATGGAGAGAGATGCAGAGATATACTGTAGAAAAATAAGAAAAAATTAAAACTAATGATTAAAAAGTTATAGCAACGTAGCTGGATTTGCGAAACCACAGCAACCAAACTCCATTTTGTATTTCAAAACCGCAAAAATGTTAACTCAGAAAGTAAGAATGACGAGCGGCGCATATAAAAATAGTTTGAGGGAAGCCAACAAAGCATAATAACAACAAAAAAATTTAAACCTCAAAAAGAAATAAATGAATATAGGTGGAGCGAAGTATTCACCAGTTTTAAGCTCCTCTTATCTGTATATATTTGAAGTACTTTATTGGCAATACAATCACGTACAAAACTAGATGCAAAAAGAGAGTGAGAGCAGGAGGGGACGATGAGTTTTGGCAATTTAATTAACTGTACAGTTGGACAATTTTTTATTTCAATTTAATTCGTTGAAACAACTTTTGAATCGACAAAATATTGAATTTAATTAAAGCCTTCGATGATGAGAAAATGTAATATTTCTTCCAATAGTTTTGAAAAACTGAAGTTAGCGGATTATTTTTTCCTTAATGGTGAACAAGACCACTGTTTATCCTTTGAGCTCTTTGACATTTTTGGTATCGTGGAGCGTATTTCCACATCAACGTCAACTTTATTAATTCCTCAAAAACGTACAAAGTTGCTCTATTTATACTAAAATTACTTATTCTAGAAAATACTACAATATTTCAGAGAACACATATTTACATAATGGGTGCAAACAAAGACAAACATATTTACAGAATAGTGTTGTATATCATAGACTTAATTCTAGAATGTTCTTATTTACATAACAAGTAAAAATGAGATAACTATAAACTATATAATAGGAGTGAGAGGAACAAACATAACTTGTTGTCGTAAACGTAATTCTAGAAAAGTCCCACCCACAGATAAAGGGGAAAAGAGATTACATATATCATACTTGAACGTTGTAGGCGCAGTTTTGATTATCTTTCTAGAGTATATACTTAGACAAACTTCACACATATACTACACATTTTAATTGGGATAAGATTGTATAAGTGGTATAAGTGATGGTAGCATTTAACAAAGAAAATTTTCATCTGAAATTTTCATCCACAGGTTGCTACTGCAGTCTTATCAAATGTTCAAAAATAATATTATGCTTACTGTTATAGGAGTCGGTTCGTATATCTTGCCGAAAATGTAACATGTTAGGCTAAAAAAAAAATTCATGAAGTAGTGGTTACTAGCAGCATCTACCAAGGTCAAAGCGCCTATTAAATTGGTTTCGAGATATTTAAAGTTTTGCGTTCTAATGAATTTCACATGATTTTTGCACTAAAGGCTGGTACTATGCTGACTTTTCACGGCGAAACTCCATACAAAAACAATAGTCTTGAAATTTTAATGAAAAATTTTCCACCGAATAGTACTATGTTTTTCACGAGTAAAATGTTTTCAAGTGGCAACGCCAACCTCTTTTTTCTCCATTTCCACCACTGAAGTTACAATAATGTACATTTCTACGTTGCAATATGTACGATCTTACGGTTGTAAATTTGAAAATGAAAAGATGCAACTTAATCATTTTACAAATACACGAGGGCGGCACCATGGTGCCATTAGTTTGAAAAAAATTATTTTGTTGAACAGTGGCAACTTTATAAAACATATGTTTTAAGTTTTAATTCGCCACGTTTAGTATTTTTATTTAAGCGATCAAAAGTAAACAATCTTAGTGAATTTTTAACATTGGAAAAATTGGCCACCATTATGTAATTAAATATTTCCACTTGAAAATTCTTAGCTCAATCAATAGATTATTACTCCGGGGGAGTCTGCTCCTTCGTTTACGACAGTAAAATATTGGGTAGCAGAGTTTAAACGAGGCCGTATGTGCTCCCAAGACTAACAATGCTGCCAAGACACGGATAAGAAAATTCATAAAATGGTATTGAATGATCGTCGGCAGTGGCTGAAGGTGCATGAGGTAGCTGAAATGATAGGCATTTTAAAAAGTGATATACATCGTATATTGACCGAAGATTTGAAGATGGGAAAGCTGTGCGCAAAATGGGTGCCGCGCTTACTTTCAATAGAGGAAAAAAACAATATCCTGAAGATATTTTAGCAGATTGTTTGGCGATATTTAATATTTAATACAAATGCATTTCTTTGCATCCCATGAATGGGATATGAAACAGTTTTCCACATTCACTGAGCTTAAACGCATTCTATTTTTGGACTTATTGGAGTGGAATCAGTCCAAATATTCTTTATAAACTATTCGATTACTCGCTTACCGCAAGTCAAATCTCATGATCTTGACGCCAAAACGTCAAATTACGCTTTCTGGAAACTTCTCATGCAATGAAGCCAAAATCGATCGTGTTGTGTAACTCCTGGCACTGTATTGTTAAAGCCACATATCATCCAGTTCATAATCTTCAGTTGCAGCCCAAAAACAGTCGGTTATCATACGACAATAGCGCTCTAAATTGAAGTTCGGATTATCTGTCACATTTTCACTAATAGAAGCGATATTTTCGCCAGTGCCTACAATGCGATGATGCACGGGCCTGACCCTGTATCTGTAACGCTTCAAGCCTCTTCAAATTTCTTTATAATCCTACCAATTTCTTGCACAGTAGGTCGATTATGACGACCATAATTACCCAGTAATGCATTGAATATTTCTCGTGTTAAAATCACTACTTTCGTAGAAAGTTTTAAATATTTTTACGCGTTCTTCGCATAAAATAAATAACACTTCAGAGGGATAACCCTGTATACTAAAAACGACGAAAATGTCTTGATTAAGTTGACATTATGGTCACAAATAAGTCTAGAGTTTAAGAATTTAAAGTACTTACTGGTTGTGGGTAAAATGCTCACATCCCACGCATACAAAATTCTTTCTTAAATCGTTGTCGATAGAACTGCAATAATCGAATATCACCGCTGATATTCCTGATAGCTACATTGATAATACTCATTGGGCTGATTTTTAATCTCTCTGCAGTAATCGATAACTTTCGATTCTTTTTATCTACAATTCATTTACTTTCCGATGCTATCATTCGCATAACTAGAGAATGCGGAGAGACACAAACAGACCACAGAGTAAATGACCAGATAAAACCTTTCCGCCATAGTCATTATCCATGCTGTAACTATAGTTGTGGACTCTTATCTCCGACTTCTGCTCCATCATGCCAGTTAGTCTCACAAAGTTAATGGCCAATAAGGTCGGTCAGTGAAATACTTTTATTGCGAGGTCATTACGAGACAACGTTGCCATTTCTGGTTGTAATAATGATGACAGCCTGAGCAATGACTGTTTATGCTGCTCTTTGCACTTTAACGTACAATATAACTTCTATCTTTGTATGTGTTTCGGTGCATACATCTCTCTATATATATATATATACACTCGTATATGTGTGTGTATGTATTTCTATATATATATAATATGTTTTTTCAAGATTATATTACATGAAAAGAAATTTCATGTAGCTTCGACGTCGTCATCAAGGCACATCATTATTGCTCTTGCAAAGAAAATTAAATTTATGTGAAATGACGGAAATTAATGGTGGCTGTAAAATGTAGATATTTTTTCATTTGTCGGTAATTTTGAAACAGGTTTTGGGAAAAATAATAAATTTCATATTGGGGCAGGATCATAAATCAGAAGATAATGCGTTTTTAGTTAAGAAAAAGCAAATGCAATACATTTATGTATATGGATTTGCGACGCTAATGCTGATAAGATTATCGTAATAAGATTTTATAGCTTTGTAGAAGGTTAGTTATAACCCGCCAATTGTTTTCCTTTATACCACATTTATTGGAATGTACATAGTCCTGCCATATGTTCTGTTACAAATATAAAACGCGATAAAAAAACCAATATTCATATTGTATTCAAAATTATTTCATTTATTAGAAGACAATATTGGTTATTAAAAAAAATTGTATTCACTCGAAATGGCCGCCTTTTGCTTTAACACAAGCTTTCAAACAGTGTGGCCATTGGGCTATAGCCGCACGTACTATTTCCATAGAGATCGAGGACGCTTCTCTGGTTAATGCTGTTTTAAGGCTTCCCAAATTTCTGTGGGGAGTCTTGCAAGCCATATTCTCCAATTCTGATCACAAAACATAATCCAGTGGATTGAGATCTGGACTCCCTGATGGCCAATCTTCTGCTGCTATAAAGCCAGGTATATTGACTCTGAGCCACTCCTGCGTGGTTTTAGCTTTGTGCGCAGGAGCAGGGTCCTGTTGGAAGATCCATCTACGTCCATTGAAAAGGGTATTGGTCAAACCCTTCACAACACCCTCTAACACATCTTTTTGGTAAACCTTTGCACCCGTTTTTACGTCCTTTTCACAGAAATGGAGGGATGTGACACCATGGTGGGAGACCCCACCACCAAACCATTATGGAAGAGGGATGATGGCCACGTTGAACACTTGGAACAACTTTTTTCGCTTCCTTAGATGAAGTGGCATAAATCTTGTCATTTTGTTTATTGAAAACTTCTTCCACGGTAAAAATTTTCTCATACGTAAACAGAATGTTTTCATGGCCATTGTCCGCGTGCCACTGCAAAAGTCGCTTCCATCTTTCCAGCCTAATTTTTTTTAGCTGAGGAGTTAGAAGATGCCCCGTGGACCGACGATAGGCTTTCATCCTAGACATGGATCTGGTTGATATATCCAATTCCTTGGACATGATTTTCTGCTTTCTAAGGGGATTTCTCCGAATTCTTTCACGCACTGCCTTTACTACCGCACTCGTACGGACAACGCGCAGGCGACCACTTTTTGGCCTGTCTTCTACTCCAGACAATTCGCCGAAGCGAGCAATAGCACGATAAACGAACATTCTTGATATTCCGAGTGGTTTTGGCCAGCACTCTTTCCGCACTTATGCAACGCTATTACGCCGACTCGATTCTCTTTAACGCCCCACTCCATGTTAATAGATTGCAAACTGAAACCAAACTGACTAGTATTCTTCACTAATCAGTGCATGTGTTCTGAAAAAAAAGTTAACGGTTCTATTCCCGCAAGAAGTTTTGAACGATAAGCGCTGGAAATTGTGTAACAGAACATATGGCAGGACTAGGTATATACATAGATTATATTATTGTCGAAACCATCGCCGTACCCCAGGCAACTATTTAAGTTTATTTAGTAATCCGATGAAACGTACAGCAAATCATACGGAATAAATAGATCTATTCCTATTAAAGCCCAAACGAAATTATCTACTACCAGTTATTATCGACTACCCAGTACCAAAGGGATATTCATTCCAAAATCGACACGGCTTTTATTCACATTGTAAACTGCCTTTTAGAGGCGCTAAAAATGTTTTCTGTTAATGTTAATATAAAGCTACATTTTTGGAAAGTTCTACTTCCTTGTTTAGAGATACGTAATTTTCGATGCTTTTTTTTTGCCTTCCGAAAATGTCCTTCATATTGCTATGAAGGTATTTTAAATGTAAATTCATATTTATGACGTTTTTTGCATCTCCGTTTAAGCTGTGCGGCCGGGAATTGATCATTTGGAAATCCCGCCTAAAGGGATTGTCGAATTTCTTTTTGTCGTTAAGTTGGCACAACTGTCGACAATTAGTTTGCCTACAGTACTCAACTTTGTCCCTTAACAAAAGCGTATAATTTTACATGATTGTTTGAGTATGAAACGCATTGCCAGTCGTCTAATTCCGAAAATTCTTTAAAAACTCGATCGCATAAAGGGCACTGAAGATATGCTAGAACGAGTCAACACATTCATCAAACATGCTATGACTGGTGATGAGATGTGGGTTTACGAGTTCAACATGCAAACAAACTAGTCAACAAGCTGAGCCAAAACCGACAAAACAATCTAGCAATCGATCAAAAGTCGAGGTAACGTTGGCTGTTTGATTATCATTATTGCAAAATTTTTGCCAGAATATCAGATGATAAGTAAAGATTGCTATTTGGCCTCGGTTTTCGAGAGAGAAAATTCGTGGAAAAAGGTCCGATTTGTGGAAAGAAAACTCATCAATTTTGCACCACGATAACGCACCATTTCACACCACCATCATTGCGAACGGATTCCTGACCATTTCAACGAACAATCACCGTATTTATCTGATATAGCTCCGGCTAACGTTTTCTCTTCCCAATCTTAAATGAATACATCGATACAGATGCGTCAGTTGATGGAAGACGTAAAAGAGAATTCGCGGCAAAAATTGAATTCTTTACCGGAAATTGTGCTTGAAAACTATTTTTATGATTGAATAATTTATTCTATGGCATGAAGCTATTATTTCGAAAGTGCCCTGCCTTGAAGGCGATGCAATAAATTCAAATGAATAATAAATAATTCAATTCAATTGGTCAATAAGTATTTTATTGACCAATTTCCGATAATTTGTTCTTTTTTTTAGTAGAAATACCGGGACGTAACATTGTCGGTTATGGTGCGATAGTTAGTACGCATAATGCGTCGTGCATATGGTTGAGGTTTCGAGCAACGACACAACCACTGCAACTTTCTGTGAACGGCCGTCAATTCCAAATGTCTGTTCAGTCAGACTTCAAGTAGCCGATTTATCAACAAATGTAGTTAAAGCTTTTCTTACTGACGTATGAACGTTGTTCGTTGTTAAGCAGCTAGTTCTATTCAGTGAATCTAAAAGAAGTGTGAGGGCTCAATGATCATGAGAAATTTTCCCGCGGGATAGAAGGAGGCTTTTTTTATAATCTTTTGACCAATTGTAACTTATTTGGACGCTTTTTACAGCTGGCGTTAGGTCCTTTCTGCTTAGCGAAATGTATTGATGGACGTGTTGGTTGGTATTGGAATTAAATTGCTCCATACAGCGTTGCAATTAAATAGCACATTCATGTCCTATTTCTAATTTTATAAAACGTAGTATCCCTTTGGAAAATATTTCTCTCAGATTAAAATTTTGCTGCATAATGGTGAGTACATTCCATAATTTTTATTATCTTTAGGATGTCAGCTATAACTTGCAAATTCGTTTCCCGGGAATAACATTCAATGTTTTTTGCTGGAACATTGTCTGATTTCTGCATCATCAGTGGACGTACGACATCGTTCAAAATCAGCAAACCGTCGAGAACTGGCTGACATTGACGGGGAAGAATTACTGTGACAGTTTCCAACAACAATTTCCATTACTCTGTTTCAACGGTGGTTTTCTTTCCTATACGCATCAATCTTCCTCTGTATATCTCTTCGCCTTTGCATAACTATCTCTCCCTCCGCATATCTCTTTCCCTTTCCATATATTGCTCCCTTTCCATATAACTCTGTCTTCCCCTTTCTATATTCCTTTCTAATATCTGTCTGGTTGCTCTCTTTCTATGTTTCTTTGTCTATCCAACTATCTATCTTCCACTCTTTCCCTCTCTTACCATATATTCTTCTATTTCTTTCTCTTTTGCTCACTTTCACTTTCTCTGTCTCTGCCTAACATCGCTACATCTCTCCAGTCGCCTTTATTTCTCCTAATCTTTTCTCTCTCCTTACCGCACTTCTCCTTTCCCCTCTCCCCGTTACAAAACGATGTTCTTTCCTCTCTCTCTTTCTTTCTCGCCTCCCTTTATCTTTCCATATCCCTCTTTTTTCATCTTTCTCTCTCCCCATATTAGGTTACCTTATCTCTTCATTTTTATACAATCATTTTATACTTGCAGCTACTTATCTTCTATCTATCTATCTGTCGGTTTCTCTAAATAGAGGATTGAGAAATGCTGCAGAAAGAAGGCGAGAAAGAAGAGGCAAAGATGTCTCCCTCGCATGTCACTTTTTTGATCCGTCTGTTTATCGTATGTCTGTCAAAATTATGAAAAAACGCGGCGTTCAATTTTATGTGGTCAAACGTGCATGTGTAAACCACATAACATTGTCATTAACAGCTGATGTTGTTATGATACAAAAAACCATTTTTTTAAAGCAATCATTAATACTTTTATTTATATTGTTAATAAATTACTTACTTTTGCGTTTTGTCTATTCATTTTAAATTATTTTTATTTTATTTTTTTTTTTTGTAGTCGTTGAACACTTGACGCTTTGTTGTTTATAATAAAACAGCTGACGGCGATGCGGTTTACATACAAAAATAGAACACGCTCTATTTCAAAAATTGCCATATGTTTTGCATGATGCATGGTGCATATGGCATGTTTGACAGGGGCCACACGGCATGCATAATTTTTTTGTATGTAAAAGTGACATGCGATATGTAAAATACATGTCGTGTATTCCCACCTTAAGGAAATATTTTGCTGCCAATTAGTTGTTTTGTTCATATTTTAAACTGGCCTACGATACTATTTTATCCTTAAAGAATGGTACTTCACGCGTTGAAACTCCATATAAAAAATTAAGCTACATTTTTCCACCAGAGAGTACTATGATTTTCGCGATAAAAATTTTGTCAACGGAACAGTTTACATTTCTGCGTCATAATGTGTTCAATAATGCTTTTGTTAACTTGTGAAGATACAATTTCATCATTTTGTAAACCTATTACCGAAATTATTATGACATAAAAACAAGAGTTGTTCCGACTTCGGTGTTGGGAACCAATACAAGAAAAACTGACAAAGCGGCGAAATTTTTTCAAAAGCAAATAATGTGTCGTGGAAAGAACATAGCGCATGGCTTTAAGAAATATAAGATTTCTTTCGGATTTTTTTTTCAAACGCCCTAATATGCATTGGAGGATCCACGTTTCTATACTTTTCGTGACTATTCAAATTCAAGCGATTATTGACAAAAATAACGCTTCACATAGTTAGCCTTAATTAGTTTGTCAGAACTTTAAGTAGAAATCCATTTACTTTTCTTTAAACCAATTCGATTGCCGGAAGTATATTAATGATATTTGTCGAGTGAGCCCCAAACCTCTCTAAATTACCATTTGAGAATATCAATTGTGGCAGAGTGGAGAGTTCCTTTCATTTCGCCCATTAATTACCTGCAACAACCATAATAATGGACGACGTAATGGCGGTTGTTGCCGCGCTGTCGTCATTGTCGTTATGTGCTCTATGTTTGAATACAACACTGTGGTACGGAGTCGGAAATGATAGCAATTAACTTTGACTTATGTTGTATGTTTAATGTTTTGCTTGTAGTTGTTGCTGCAGCAGTTTTAGAGTCAATTGATTTCACTGATGTGGTCGTTGTTGTTGCCTATTTTTGTTGCTGCCTGTTCAACGCTCAAGCGCTCGATACCATTTGCTCGTTATGCCATCGAATTTTGATGATTTTTCATTGAAACACGTAGACTCATACACGGTCTTTGCTCACTCATCGGTTCGCATCGATGTTTTTGCCTGGCATAACCCCACTTCCATTCCTCTCCTCAGTGCAGCCACAGAAGCTTTTGCTGCGTTCCTCTGCGCTCGATACCAAAAAGTTGCTGACGTGGTCTTATAAATTAGCATTATATTGACTTTTTCTTTTCCTGCGGGAAGTTCGAACCATGTCGTCGTCTGTATTGACTAAATGAATGCAGTAATAACATATTTTGTGCTGTATAGAAGGAGAAGAAGAAGGGCGGTTTTAAACCAGGTAGGGCTACTTATTACTATACGTATTTGTGTCGTCTCTTCCAGTCTTTGACTTGCATTTCTCATTTTGTTTCATAAATTATTTATTATTTCAATTTTTTTTTTTTTTATAAATTATTTATAATTTTAATAATAACCTTGTGCAGCGACGAATTGATGCATTTGCTGTGTGACCAAGCGAAAAAGGGGGGAAACGGTGTTTTTTTTTCTGGTATTGCAACTTTCGCCATTTTGTAAATGACAGTCCAAAAAGATACAGTTGACAGCCGAATGTACTGTCAGTTAGGTATTTCGATTGTCAGATAAAACTGAATGACAATCAAAAACAGTTGTTGTTTTGGCATTTTATTTTGCTGTCTCCCTTTCAGTTTTGTTTTTGGTTGAATGGATGGATGATTATGCCTGTCGGATTTTTGCTCCGTTGCCTCTTGAGGCACTCGAAGAAAAGCATCTGTTGATGGGAATTGTCTGAACTTTGTTAGAGAGAGGGAATAACACTAACATTCTTCATAACAGCAATAAATCCATAGATTTAGTTACGTCACATTTTTAAGAAATTTTGGGAGATCTTAAAATCTATGGAAATATTTTTCGCTAGGGGAATGTAGCAAAACAAGTGGATAGGCACAAGATAGATCGATTGCCTTAGCAAAAGCGTCCACTTTTCTTCATACTACATCTATTTAACTATTTTTCCCACTGAAATGTCGTTTTCTTGTGGTTTTCTACAAATATTTTGGCGATGCCATTAAAATTGCTGAAATATGACAATATGGCAGAACTTTTCACGCCTACCCATTTGTTTGTTCATTATCTCCAGTTAGAAAATTAAAAAAAAAAAATAGCTCTGCCGTTTAAGGCTTATATACTAAGTATTAATTATTTCATCTTGTTTGTACAACATATGTATAGCTGGTTTCCCCTGGTTCACCATTTATTAATCATTGTTTTCTTAAACCATATTTTTTGCAATGATCCCCACGCCATCTTTAGAGCATAATTTGTATTACTATAGGAATTCATCACAATCGGTGGAAGAATATAGTAGGTAGCCTGGCATAAATGATTTACTTTGTTAATTTCATAAATATTACTATAAACGTTTTTATTTCACCCAGTCATATCTAATAATACATTTTGCCTTCTTCTCCTTTTAGGTAAGTCCTAATATTGTAAAATGACTACACCATTTATGTAAGTATGTAAAAATTATTGAATAAAGTTTAAAATATAATGCTATTCTACTATATTTATGTACAGTAACTTTCAATTTCTATGCAGATAGTCCAAAGTTTTGCCACATTAAACAATTACTTTAAGGTCATACGTATCATGGGGTAACGAGGAGCTTTTTTGGAGCAGGTGGTTATAAATTTGTAACTTTGCCACGAATCAAAAAATGCAGTTTAAGCGCATTCATTGTCGCCATATCCTTCAAAATGTGAATCGAAAACTATAAAACTTTCAAACTTTCTACTTCTACGAGTTTGTTAGCAGGAAAGTAATGTTCAAATTGAGGCTATCATACTTTGATGGCGTCAGTGATATTAGAATGTGGAGCGTAATAGAGAACAATTATTTACTAGGCAAAGATCCACTAGTTTACGCAGAAGCAGCTGCGTAATGCAACAGATGTAAGCAGTTTCCAATATAGGCAGAATGAGATGAACGGAATTTCTTTTTGCGTGATTTCTATGGATGAGCTAGTTGCAGTTTTATTTTCAATCAGGTCTAATGCTGCTGGCAGTGATGGATTTTTCTGCTCGTATTTAACACGAATCATTTTCCTGTAGGCTAAAATACGGCCAATTAGCAAAGAGTTGGTTGGTAATTCTGCGGCAAATGTGCAGGTATCGTTTCAAGTAATGGATCATGTTTTAAAGCGATAGCTGATGGACGTTTTAGAAACTGATTATAATCTCAACTATTGCCAATGTGGATTTCGTAATCTTAGAAGCTCTTGTCCACTATTAGTACAGGGTTGCCCATATTCGACGGACCCATGTTTTTAAAAAA
>JAHXMU010000512.1:763080-787155 GCA_019455685.1 Philornis downsi | reverse complement strand
TTATGGCGTTGCCAGATGGATCCGTCGAATATGGGCAACCCTGTATTACAACTAACTATCAGCCGTTAGCGCAACTGTAATTTGATTTATTGAATTGACTCACGCGTGCGTCTTCATTAAACTTTTGGACTCATGCAGTACCGTAGTAGGGCCAGACACCAAAACCAATGTCATGACAAAGTTTTATAATAACCGGATCAATGACATAGAAACCGCCTATACCCAAGAGAAAGACAACAATAAAACAAACAAATTTTGAGTTTGTAAACAGAGTTTCCCAGAGAGAACAAAGCAAGCAACCATTCACAAAATTCAAACCCTCCTTTATGTACTCATATGTTACGTAAATACAACAGAAATTGAACTCGTCGTACCATGAAATGTTGACCCAAATATTGGAATAGATTTTTCTCCTCTGGGGAACCTCGGTGTTCAAGTCTTTATATTTTGATCCGAAGAAATAGAGGTATATATGCATAAGTCGTTTGAGCGATGTTGGTCTGTCTGCCTGGTGGACACTATAATTACCGTAAATCTTTACAAAAACTTTTAGCTTTTGGCACAGCCTTACGTTCAAATTAATCGAATTTCAGAAATTCAATTTTTCCCCCGTATCTCCACATTTGTAGACTGGAGTTAAATTTAAATCTTAAATTTTTGTCCACTGTATTTTTTTTTTTATAATACTTGGCAGAATTTAAAAAGAAAATCAATCGGCTAACCACTCCGCTTCTGATACCTGGATTCATATCCCTTACATGGTTGCCCTAAATTTCGTAAAATTTGCTCCACGTTAAGCGTTTGCCGAAGTAAGGGCTCACATTGAACATTAACAGCATTGCCACATACTCTCTAGCACGTCCCGTACAAATTGACCGATTTTCCTAAATTTAATTTGTTCTCTAATTTCTAATCGATAAGCTATAGCACACTAAGTTCTTATTCAGTACATTGACTTGCAGGCCTGAGTAAATTTGTTAAAATAATCATACTCCTTCTGGTACCCCTCCCATGTAAATTGCCGACTTAATCGACATATTTTTAGCTTCATATCTTCTGAATTTGGTCAAACTTGGTGCATTATGCGCTGGATAAAGAAAGTCTTAGAAATGGAAACGGGGGCATCGCCACGCCCCTTCTAGTACCTTCTCTGAAAAGTTTCGATTTAGTCCATAGATATTTAGCTTGATGTATTCTTAGCTGTTGTACTGCATTTAGTCAAACTAAGCACAGATTATGCGCTTGACGAAGTAGGTTTTGAAAATGAAAAAGAAAGCATTGTCCACATATTCCTGGATTCATATCTTCCCATTCAATTGGATGAAATTCAGTATAATTCGGCACACACCAGGCATTTAACAAACTTAATTCTGCTAATGAAAAATTACAAAATGACGTCCAAACTGCCATCCTCCATTTGCATTTTTGCCGTACCAAATGATATGCTTACTTACTTTTTTAGCTGGCGGCTAGAATGGACATCCTTATTTATTACATGCCGTACATAAAAAATATTTCTTCTGTGCCTCTTTTCCAATTAATCACATCAAATTTCGATAGCAAATAAAAAGCTTAGTCCTTCCAATGGAGTTTTAATTGCCCTCTTCTACGCCGTTGGTCGAGTTCTTTGTCGAAAACTTTTCAAGCTGGAGCATTTGGGTACATCCGTACAACATGATCCAACCAACACATTCGCTGTATATTGATGTGCTAGACGACGTCGATGTCGTTATATAGCTCATATAGCTCACTGTTTATATGGATCTAACGATAGTGGATCCATATATTGTCCGGAATATTTTCCTTTCCAACCATTGCTTCAGGATTCCAGGATTCTGCGCCATACAAGACAGGTGAAACCAATGTCTGGTGCAATCAGGTTTTTGTTGAGAGAGAGAGAGAGAGAGCTTTATCATTAAATGCTTAGTCCATTGCATCTTCTGTTAGCAAGCAATACTCCCCTCCTCTTAATCTTCATGCTGACATCATTCGCTTTGTTTACAGCTAAACCGAATAGATGAATTCATTCATCACTCTAAAATTATAGTTGTCAACATTCGTACAGCGTTCCAAGCGAGTATACTCTTTGTTAGTTGAAACAATTAACTTAGTTTTGTTCTCGTTTACCACCAGACCCTTTTTTCCTAACTACTTCCCAATGCTTGAGAAGACTGCAGCAATATACCGTAGTTTTTTTTTTTTTTTTGCCAATAATGTCTAACATAAGGCTTTTTTTAGATGGTACCAGTCGTGTTAACAGCAGCTTTCCTCATATTCATCTCCAAAAGTGTATTGAAGAGTTCGCACGATAGGCTGTCAGCCTGTCTAAATTCTCGTTTGGTGTAAAAAATTTACCACTAAAATGTTTGCCTATGTTTACTTCGTATCTCGGTCTCGGTCTCAGAGTAAATCCAAATAAGACCGAAGTGGTTCTGTTCACCAGGAGGTACAAGATTCCACCTGTGGATCCTATCTCCTTGGGAGGTACTGAAATTCTTTTCGAGGACCTTGATGCGTTATTGGACAAGAAGCTGAATTTCAGACTCATTCTGGACAGGGCGAAAAAGGGCACAGTGGCGCTATATGCGTGCAAGAGGGCAATAGGCAAACAATAGGAATTAAGGCCTCGCATTGTTCCCTGGTTGTATATTGCAGTGGTAAGGCCGATAATGTTGTATAGTGTTATCGTCTGGTGGAAGGCTCTTGAGAAGTCCACATACTGTAGGATACTGGACAAGGTCAAAAGGATGGCTAGTCTGTCCATCACCGGTGCGCTCCGCATCACTCCATCCGATGCACTAAATGTTATTTTGCATTTGTTCCCCCTGGACATAATTAGTAAGAGAGCTGTCACAGTGGTCGAACAGTGGTTATGGTCACAGTGTGATCCAATGATCAACATGGTGGCTGACATAACAGGCACTATTGATTACACTCTGGCTGAACCACTGTTCGGCAGAAGTATACTTATACCAGATAGAGACACCTGGAAATGTAGAACTCCTGGTACAAGACTGTATGTCGACTTCCTCACTGTCGACTCAAAATTAAATGATCAGGTAGGTTTCGGGGTCTACTCCAAAGACCTGGGGCTAAGCATAGCAAGAAGGCTACCTGGTCACTGTAGTGTTTATCAGGACGAAATTTTGGCCATTAAGGAAGTGGCAGAATGGCTGAGATATAACATCCTCACCACGGTGGGGAGTAACATATTCTCTGACGGTCAAGTTGCCATTAAATCCCTGGATTCTGTCTTCCTGAACTCAACAACAGCCCTGAATTGCCGCAGATCTCTTAACGAGATGACCCAGTATTTCAACATTCACCTTATGTGGGTGCCGGGCCACAGGGACATACCAGGGAACTGCAGAGCGGGCGAGCTGTCAAAACTAGGGACAACCTTACAGACACCAGCCGAGGTGGAGTCCGTGGATATACCTCCAGCCACTTGCAAACTCCTACTGCGAGATGGTGCATATTTAGCAGGAAATGGGTGGGCGTCTGTCCGGGACTGTAATCAATCCAGACGGATGTGGCCTCGCCTAGATCTGAAGCGTTCACACACACTGCTGTCACTAACAAGACCCGGTGTCTCATTGCTTGCGGGACACTGCCTGATTGGAAGACATGCAGTGAGATTGAAGGTGACTTCTGCAGGAATTGCAGGGATGAAGAGGAGGTGGAGTCCGTAGAACATCTTCTCTGCAACTGCCCCGCCCCGGCGAACAGGCGAGGATCAACATTGAGCTCTTATTTCTTTAGAGACCTAGGAAATCTAGACGATATAGGTATTGTCCGGCTTAAGAGCTTCTTGGGGCGCTCAGGATGGTTCAACGGGGGAAACTAGGGACACCATATCTCTAGTTTCCGTGGTATCACAATGCCACACTGAACTAACCTAACCTACTTCGTGTCAGTCAGCTTCATCTTACGAAGGCATGTAAGCTTCTCGGACGTGCCCTTATATAGTTTTTACCATATTAGCTTTACGATCGATCAAAAGATGATACGTGCTGATCTATTTTTCTTTGAGTCTGCTTCGGAATTTATCGTATTGTTAAAAAGGATGCCAAACGGGCAAATACAAGTTCCAAAAAATCGTAAAAAAATATAGTTTATTTTTCGCTTATTTTTCCCCGAAAACTATATATTAGTTTAAAATCAATATGATATCAATATGATTTTCATTACAAAAGTGTTATATGTGTTTTACCAGAAGAGTGGATTTTTTTTTTTTTTGACTGCACTCCAAGAGCTTTAGCCGCTTTTGTTTTGGATCCAGCAGCTGAAAATTGTATTTCCAATAAACAAAATAGTCCAATAAATATGAATTTTCGAAATTATTTAGTCTAAATAAGTAAGTAATCTTACGACCTTCGCCAACAAGTGCTTGTAATATAAGTGGATCGGTGAAATGATATTAATCCAAAGATCACTCTATTTCCGCTTTAAATTGCTGGAAGCCAGGGCTAATAAGAAATAATAATTTAGTAGTCGCGGACTACTAATGATTCTTAATCTGTAGTTTTTCAACATCCTCGTTCCATTCATATCCGGTTCGTTTCTGTACAAATAATAATAAATCTAAAACGACGATGCTTAATCGCATTTTTAGCTACAAAGACTGCAGAATTTCTCATTATAAAATAAATCTCATAAATTTTATAATCACTTTTGTTGTTGTTGCTGTTGTGTGGTTGTTAGAAAACCACATCCTCTGTACAGACAGGCGGTTTCTGTTGCAGCAACCCTACAGCGAAAACATAAAAAAACACAAATCGTGTTGAAATATTGAACGAAATAAATAACTTCATGTAAGAAACAGTACACAAATGCAATCTCAAGATTTATGTTGCGAAATAACAAAGTTTTATTCTCAAGAAAACAGCACACATTGACAAAAGACAAACAAAATCGAAATAAATAAAGGTAAAAAGCTATAATACAACGTGGCTTCAGTATCAATAAAATATAGAGGGTAGAGAAACAGGGAAAGGAAAAAACAAATATCAGAAATGAATATCTTGGATATTGCTATTAAAAGTTGTTTGTATTATCAAGTTATGTTCAAAGTTTATATGCAACAAAAAATAAAAAAAAAAAAAATTAAAAATGGTGGCTTTCAAAAGGCAGTGTGTTGGAAGGGAAAAGGCTAAGCTAAGTGAAAGAATAAGTGCAATATTCTACAGAGTACCCTGCCAGTTTTGTGGAAAAGATGTTTCGAAACTCGCTCAAAAGTGTACAAATAAATTAGTTTGTTTTTTTTTTATTACCCTTTCGATACCAAAACCTTACGATTACATCAATAGCCACAAATTTTTTAATTTTTTTTTCATCATATTCAAATACATTTTTCCAAAGTTATAGTTATCAAATTTTGTCTGGTATCCCAATCAAACTCCAACTTGATGTAGTTGTGTTTTTTTTTTTTTTTTTTTTTTTTTTTTTTTTATATAAAGACTGGTATTGATCTGAAGCAGAATTCCGTTCGGTCACTTTTGCCTTCACATCTACACGGACAAATTTCAGTATAGAGAAATAACGGAAGAAAGTTTATAGAAAAACAGGAAACTGATAATTTTCATTGAAATTTAATTTATTTGAGCCAAAACCTTTCATCCATCCAACGTTTATATTTATCTTTTAATGGCGCAAAACGGAAGCGTTTATGCTATGAAGTATCTTTTGGTCAAATGCGTTTCATGACTTCTTAAGTCGATTGAGGAATGTTCATCTACTCGTACATGAAACTTTCTACAACTTGGCACAGCCTCATATTTTGTCAGATCGCATGCTGGAGATTGTAAATGGGCAACATCGACCAAACATTTCTGGTACCTTCCGAACAATTACGATTAAATTATTTCCCCATAGACTGCAGTAACTTAAATTTTTCATTTTGAAACTTGGTAGAATTTCAAAAAATTTGAAGCAAAAACTACAGCGCTTCTCCTGCAAACAACTCATTTAACACTCATATTCATAATTTAGACTTAGAACGAAAATGGAGCCCCGTTACCCTCTCCCACATAAATTAGCCAGTTTTCCTCTGTCATTTCTATAAAAAATTTTCTGTAAAAATTAAAAGAAAAAATCGACAAAATTCAATATAACAAACTGTGAAAGAAAATGGACTACATTGTCACGCCTTTTAGGCTGCCTAAACTGGCTGGTACCTATACATATATAATTTCTGTAATTCCTTCAAAAATTTTTATGTAAAAATTGACAAAAAACGATCAAATTCAATATAATTTAATACTTAACAGGAATTTTTGTAAATTTAGTGTTGCGAATGAAAATGGACTACATTGTCACTCACGCCTCTTAGTCTGTAAAAAAATGAGTGATACCTGTATAATCTCTATAATTGCTATAAAAATTGAGAAAATTCGATAAAATTCAATACAAATGTAGTTCATAACAGGAATTTTTATAAATTTAGTGCTGCGAATAAAAATGGATTACATTGTCCGACCTCTGAGGCTGTCAAAAATGAGTGATATACAGGTATCTCTATAATTATTTCAAAAATTCTATGAAAAAATTGAGAAAATTCGACAAAATTCAATACAAATGTGGTTCAAATGCTATCAAAAATTGGTGGCATCTGTATAATTTATGTGATTTCTTTAAAAATTGCCTATAGAAAATTGGGGAATTTTTGCAAATTTAGTGGTGGCTGGTGTAACTTCAGACAGTTACAACCTTGCTTCTTCCATTCTGCTTTAATTCAAATTAGTTTTTGATAACAACCTATCGATGTTATTACGCTCCTTTTTCTTTAGTATCGATGCGAAAGAACTTGGGATGGAGGTAATGTGTAAGTCAGATTACCCGAATGAATGTATTTTCTGTACTGGCTAGAAAAAATTCAAACAAATAATGGGGGAAATAAAATTCTGTTTAAACAATTTTTGGGAGCTGTACTTGCACGTGTGGTTACGTTTATGCAGCTGTTATTAGTATTGTTATAACTCCTATCATTGTCAAGATATGATTCATCGAAATGTTTGGTTCAGTAAAATAGGTTTACATTTGAGATTCCTCTTTTTCAACTGCTTGATTGTAATGCCTTACTTGTATAAGGCATTAGACTTTCTGATTTCTAAAGTGCAAAACTCCAGGAGATTTTTTTTCCACAAATCAGGTCTTTATCGAGGAATTTCCACTCTCAAAAGGCTGTTTGACCTTTTGCCAAGAATTACGAATGAATTTGATAATCCGATAATCAAAAAAAAAAAAAAAAAAAAAAAAACGGTAAAAATTACCTTTTTATTTTTAAGGTTTATTATTCGGTTTGGGTTGGGATGTTTTGGGATTTGGCGCTTTTTTTTTTTTATATATAACGAAAATTAAGATTTTTTCGAAACTAATCGAGCGGCAACGCATTTTATAACCAAACCATTGTGTAAAACGGTAGTGGGTATCTCTCTCAAACTGAAATAATGATTTGCAGTTATCATTTTCCTTATTTTAATGATGTTTTTTTTTTCCAGTTGAAGGTGTTATTGGTCGACCAGAGCAAGGCAAATCTTTGATCACATCGCTACTGCTGCTGAGACCACTGAACACTCTCATGTGAACGTGTTTTCGACAAAATTCTTCGTAAACCTTCTATAACATTTTCATATTTCATACAAAATTTCATTTCCAATACAAAAGTTGGAACAAATTTTTCGTTCAATATATTTATGTATTGTAAAGATCGCAAAACCCACTTCAGATGAACTGACAAAATCAATCACTATAAACAAACTAAATGACAGATCGCTTTCAAACCCTGCATCAGTGTTGAGAACAGTTGCGCCAACTTAGCGACAAAATAGAATGTTGGCAATCTTTCTAAGAGAGTATTTTAAATAATCAAGTTCCGGTACGTTTTTCGACAAAATATAAAGGGTGTCCCAACAAGAACGCAAGATTTAAATGACTGATGCAGCAATTGACCTGGTCGAAGGCGCGTTGTTGTCTTTACATCACTAACAGACCCAGTTTTGGCAAATTTATAGATTAATCTCTTTACAGCTGACTCTTTTGGAGCATTATTTTGACCCCAAATTGATCGCAATTTGCGAACTGTAGCCGCAAAACTTTCACCATTTTGGTAAAACAATTTCACAATGAGAATGCGTTGTTCACTCGTGTAGCGCTCCAATTTTACTAACCTCGTACCTTCTACTAGCAAACAATAACAATTGTTCAAATGTCAAACAATGACACTTCGAATGGCGCCAAATTTAAATCTTGCGTTCTTGCCTGGATGCCCTTTATTTCGCAAATATCTATGAATCTCCTTCTCAGAGACTTGTTGTCCTACCTTCGTATACTTAGTGTTTGGTCTGTGACCCACGTTTTGAACTACTTTACTTTGCACTTCTGGAAACAAAATTATTTTGTATTATTATTATTATTATCATTTTTTCTTTTCTATTATATTACTTGCTCTGCACGTGTATTTTTCCACTTTTATCAGTCCTTAGGTTTTTATTTATTATTCATGGAATAAATTACAATACCATAAATATGCAATCAATGCAAATAAGCTGTAGTAGTAATTATTATTCCAACAAAGTTCAAAAAGTACAGTTTTTGAATGCCTGAATAGACAGAGGACTATAATAAAAAGAAAAATACAATCTATGACACGAAAGAAATATTCAATTAGCTGATGTCGCATGACTTTTCTATATATATCGCTCTCTCTCTCTCTCGGTTTTTTTTTCTACATATATTTATTTCCATTGAGGAATTTTGCTTTCAAAATCAATTTTTATTGTTTCCTCCATAGAAGGAAAAAGTTGCATGTTCAACCGCACTTTTTAGACATAATAAATTTGATGAAACTAATAAAATTTGTTACGCTAAAATTTCAAAATATCTCTTTTACACCCCAGTCCGTTACACTTGCAAGAGACAGAGGAATTGGGAGGGAGGACAACGAGGGAGGAGTGGTCACCTAACGAAAGACAGGTCGTTAATTTTTTTTTTGATTACCCCTCTTGAATTTTAAGTAATCATATTTTATTTTTATTTCGTTTCTTTTACACAGTCATAGAGAATAATAATTCCTATAATTTACTTTTGTGAATTTGCTATCGTTAATAGTTTTTAATGACACGACGTTTCATTCAAGGTCAATTTTAATTGCATATAATTATACGTAGCTGCTGCCTGCCGCCATAGAAAGTTTGATGGATAATTGTGATAATTTGAGTTTATTTTTGCAAAAACTAAAGACTTTATTGTTTTGAAATAAACATTAAAGGAAACAGGCATAAACAATCTGGGCTATGGCATGAGTAATAAATAATTTGATCCGCATAGAGTCCTAAAGAGTAATAGTAACGGGTTATCCATTTTTCGGTTTCAAAAGTAAAGTCAAATAATACACACATAAAGCTATGATTTCGATGAAATTTTTATTACAATGCTTTCATTATAATGCTTGTACGAAATAGAATTCCATTTAAATGACAGCCTCTGGATTGGTTACAGCAGTGGATCCATTTGAGGTAATTTTCGACCACTTTTTCGCTAATTTCGGACGCTATCTCGGGGATAACTGGACGAATGTTGCTTTTCAAATACTCCATTGGTTGTGGATTATCCGTGTAAACACGGTATTTCGCGTAGCCTCACAAAAAAAGTCTAACGGCGTCAAGTCGCATGATCTTGCTGGCCAATTGACGTCGTCAAAACATGAAATTACGCTTTCTGGAAACTTCTCATGCAATAAAGCCAAAATCGACCATGTGGTATAGCTCATGGCACCGTCTTATTGAAACCACATATTGCTCACTTCATAAACTTCACTTGGAAGCCAAAAAAAGTCTACACTTTCACCAACAGAAGCGATATATTCGTCATTGCGTGGTACATTGCAATGATGCTCAGGCACGACCACGTCTGTAACACTTCCAGTCTCTCAAATTTCTTTATAATCTTGGTACTGTAGGTCGAATATGACAACCATGTTTGAATCAATGCCAATGTTTGAATCACCAACTTTGTAGTAAGTTTTAACTATTTTTGCGCGTTCTTCGGTTGTTAAACCATCCATATTCGTAAATGACAGCACTTGAGCACTTTTTCAAAAGCCCGGTCCTTCTAAAAGAGCTTTGGTCGCTCTCTCCTGAGGCGTCAGAATTGGAGCATTTTGGTCCATCCGCACCGTATGACCTAGTAAACACAATCGTTTCATTTTTAACAATTTTAGCACCGTAATATTACGTTTGTTTCATTCCACAGCGCCAGTTCTGCTTATCAAAAGTGATCCTTTAACACAAAGTAGTACAATTTTTGACGACCTTAAGAAGTCTCCGTATATTTCTAATATAACACTGACCAAAATGATATCAAATCTCGAAAACCTCATGGAAATATGCAAATTTTTTTGTCGCCTATGTTTAGCGCGGTGGATAGTACACATGACTCTCGTTCGCATGATCGTAAGTTCAATCCACGATACAGTCACCTATCATTATATGAGCGGCGGTTACCCGACGAACACTTCGAGTAGTCGAATAATCTACAAGTCTTTTAAATGCTTCTCAAACTGCGACATTCGGAATCGGTGTTAAAATGTAGGTCTCCTTGAGTCTAAAAATAGAATGCTTGTAAGCTCATTGAATGCGAGAGGAGCGGACTCTCTCACGTCTCATTTATAAGATGCCAGAGAATTTGTTTGTAAGTTGCCATAAACGTAGGAAACACTTCTCTCGTAAAACGCTCAATTTCCTAACACAACTGAGTAAGTTTTTCATTGATGAAGTGTCAAACAATGCTGAACAGAAACAACATAACCTTCTGACGGTTTTATTTGTTATAAAAATCTTTTTGGAATAACGGTTATACAGGTACATAAGTATATATAGGAAATCGGATGCGGGTATTTTTTTTTCTTTCCTTTTTTTCTTTCCTTTTTTTCTTTCCTTTTTTTCTTTCCTTTTTTTCTTTCACTTTAACTTTAATGAAAATCTACGTCAAAAATCCACATAAACTTTGACAAAAATGGTTCAATGATTTTAAAAAATTAAAATTTTTGAATTATTTTTTTTGTTTTGCTATTTTTATGTTTTTTTGATACAGTTTTTAATTATGCTTTGATGTCATTAAATACTAGAAATACTTTTCTATTCAACGGTATCTAAGATTTCAAGCTCATATCAAAGTATTGTATTTGAAATTTGGTAGTTTCTTAGAAAACGAGGCAATTAACTATCACATTATTGGCAAACTTTATCGATTTTTTAATAATTTTGCCGTGCAGTCTATTTTTTATATCTAAGTTTAAGGATAGGAAATTTGGTAGTCTTAAATATAGTCCCTAAATTTTTCACCTGTAACTAAGTAGCGATTTTATTATTATTATTCTACTACTATTTTTGTTGACCTTTTGTAAATTATATTCATTTAATATTTAAATTTACCTGCCTCACTTGCACCGTTTATTTGTGCAAAAATACGAATGAAAATTATTTATATTTATTTATTTATAAGTACTTTCCATCATGAAGATAATATTGAAACGTCACCCGCTGTATAAATTATTGTGAGAAAGCGTCACTGCAAACATTTGGTCTGAAAAGTTAAATAAATTGCTTTGCATAAACAACAATGTAATTTTAAATGGATTTTTTTTCTTTTAAATTCTATAGGAAAATGTATATTATCTTGCGTTAAAGAAGTTTGAAACTATATTTTAAGTAAAGCCAATCCGCACTAAAACGGAGCACAATTGAGAGCACGAAATAAAACATTAATTTACACAGCGGGTGATATTTCAATGCTGTCTGCATGATTGCTAGCACGTAAATGACCATAATTTCTTTTTATTTTTAAGTTTTTTATGACCATAACCTAAAAAACGTAAAAAAAACTACAAACTACAAATCTGCAAAAGGTGCTAATTACAAAGTACAGGTACGAATTGTGACAACTATTCGTATAGATAGAGGAATTAATGCTTTCCAAATTGATTATCCTTAATCTTAATAAATAAAGTAGATATGACTTTCTTCCCACACATGGTGTCCTTTTAATATAAAGCCGGTCTACATTCTTTTCTGGGGTAGTCTGTTCCTTCATTTATGACTGTAAAGTATTGGGCGGCAGAGTTTAAACGAGGCCGTACGAGCTGCCAAGACGAACACCGTTGTGGTCGACCAATTGAGGTGTTCACGCCAGACACGGTTAAGAAAATCCACAAAATGGTATTGGATGATAATCGGCTGAAGGTGCGTAAGCTGGCTGAAATGATAGGGATTTCAAAAAGTGTGTACATCGTATATTGACCGAAGATTTCGAGATGAGAAAGCTGTGCGCAAGACGAATGCCGCGATTGCTTACAATAGAGCAAAAACAGCGTCATGCAAATGTTCCAGTAGAGTGTTTGGCGATGTTTCACCGCAATAAAGCCAAATTTTTGTTCTAACTATGAACAGGGTATAGAAGCTATTGAATATCGCTGAAAAAGTGTATCGATCTGAAAGGAGATTAGTTAAAAAATAAAGAAAATGTTTCCCACCTTTTTTGTGTTTTCTTTGTTGGGTCGGTTATTTTTGGTACCGCCCTAGTAAACAGACTAAATGACAGATAGCGTCCAAACTCTGCGCCAACTTAGCCGCAAAAAGAATTTTGACAATTCCTTTACGCGGGCTTTTTAAATAATCAACTCCTAGTACTTTGTTGACAGATTGTGTATGGTGGCGCATAAGCAACGTTAAGATTTAATCAGGAAATAAATTTTTTGTTTGTCTTTTTTTTTTTGTCTCTTGACCGAATTAACTAAATAATACTTGGAAATTTATGATGGAAAGGCTCAGCACAGAACAAAGAACAAAAGTTGCTCAATTTTACTTTGAAAGTCAGCATTCGATTATTCAGATCATATCGAAATTTTTTTCATGTTCGAAATGCTCCTAGCGCTCCAATAATTTACCGATTGGTTCAGCGATCTTCCGTGTGCTGGAAGACCTCGTGCAGTTCGAAATGAAGTGACCATTGCTCGAGTGCAAGCAAGTATTGGGGAAAACCCCGAAAATTCCTCTCAGCAGTTAGAGATGTTTAGGCGGTCTTTGCAAAGAATTTTGCATATGTTATATCTTTTCCCATATAAGATGCAATTGGTTCACGAGTTAAAACCAAATGATGCACAAGAACGCATTCAATATAATCGCCGTTAACGTTACTTATGCGCCACCATATACAAACGAAAATTAAAAATTTCTACTTTGAATGTACAATAACAAATTACAAATTTCTTCGACCAACTTTCTGTAACATAACGAACACTATCTAATTCAATTAACATTTGTGAGGGTTTCAAGGCCCCAAAATGTTTACTATCTAGGTGGCATATTGAGAAGTCTGCTACAGTATTTTATCTACAATCAGAGTTTTCTGAAATCCCCCAATTTCTCCACAAATTCCCCCTACATTACACACTTCTAAAATGTACGAGTATACTTTAAAAAAATCAGTAGATGTTTCTATTTTTTTCCATTACGGCCACTGTGCGACTTAAAGGTGTATCTATCAGTTTTGTTCTATACTTAAGCCATTTGAGGTCGATGTAAAGTTCAAAGACCTTATGAACGTATAGAATCATTTGATTTAGCATTTTCCTCACGGTTGTGTTTAGTAACGTTTCGTTTCGCCATCAATGCGAACAATATTTTTTTGTTATTGACTCAAAAAGAATTAGTAATGCTAACAAGATTTATTTTGGTTTGTGTAGAAAGAAGCTTTTTAGTTTCATAAATAATTCACGCAGAACATTGCAAAAAATGCTTTTCCGGCGAATTTCGATGCTTATGAGTGTGAATACTTTCATCCGTGAGCCATGGAATATAATTAGATTTTATTTTGGCATTAATAGGGTGAGAATATGTGGCCTTTTTTTGTATTGTCATAATCATAAATCATAATCATATACTGTAGTCATAAATCGTAAAATTGCATAAATGTAGGCCTTTTTAATGAGACAATTTTAAAAGAGGAAAACTTGATTAAAGAAAAAAACTTTAGTATCAAACTGTATGAAATACATTTTTTTTTTTTTTTTTTTTTTTTGAAAATCCGAATCCAAATTTCATATTCTCCAATTCCACTTTTTAGGCAACTTGCAGTTTATACCTTTAGAACCCAATATCTTAAAACTTTTCTGAGATTACACAACATTCCTTCTATAGCGATAAATAATGCCTGCCGCTCATTTCTAAAGACTATTGTCGGCCTCGAGCCGAATTCCGTTCCTCATACAAGATGAATGTAATTTATACATTTTTTTTCTTTAGAATTCGAAACCAATTTTCATACTATTCTCCAATGATATTTTTAGAACCCAATATCTTGAAACTTTTCTGATATTACACAACATTCCTTCATTTCTAAAGAAGAACATTCCTCGTGCGGAATTCCGTTCTTCATACAAGATGCATGTAAATTCTGTAGGCGGCATTCCGTTTACACAAATTTTGCGTAGCCTCATTCCGTGTTGCAGTGTTTAACTCATATGGAATGTGTAAACGGAAAATTGCCATTTGAGTCTAATACAGAAGTGGTTGAAGGACTGGAGACATTTTCCGTAACCTCGAAACGAAATCAAAATTCGGCTAATTATTTGGGAGAACAATTTTGGCACATGATGGTGATGCTGATTGAACAAAGATCCTCAACAAAGAGGCATAATTTAAATATTTCTTTAAATGAAGGTTTTTCCGTCTAGAAAAGAAAAAAATTTCACCAAACGGAATTCCGTTTCAGATTACTATCTTCCAAAAGCAAAATATGAAACTGTCAGACGCATGTAAAAACAATTGGTCGATATAAAGGGTGTCCCAACAAGAACGCAAGATTTAAATGACTGATGCAGCAATTGAATCGTTTCTCTGGCTGTATGACATGTGGCGCCGTCTTGTTGAAACCACATGCCCTTCACGTTCATTTCTTCAATTCTAGGCACGAAAAAACCGGTTATCATTTCACCATACCGAACACGATTGACTATTTGCGCTTGACATGCCCCATTTTCATAAAAAAAGATCCAATGACTCCTCCAGCCCAAAATCAACACCACACAGTGACACGTTGAGGATGCATTTGCTTCTCGTGAATCACTCGAGGATTTTCCTCACCCCAAATGCGACAATTCTGCCTATTGACGAAGCTATCAAGATGGAAATGGGCCTCGTCACTGAAGATGATTTTATCGGCAAAATCAGCATTTTCATGTTGTCTCTCCAATACTCAATTAACGAACTACCTTCGCTGTCCATGGTCAGTTGGCTTCAGTTCCTGAGTCAATTCAAGTTTGTATGCATGAAGATGCAAATCTTTCGTCAAAATTCGCTGAATAGTGGATTTGGAGACACCAATTTGCTGAGCTCCTCGGTGTCGAATTAAGGTGGATGGAGTTTGAGCGACATCGTTACGTACAGCTGCGACATTTTCGGTCGATCGACCTGGTCGAAGGCGCGTTGTTGTCTTTACATCACTAACAGACCCAGTTTTGGCAAATTTATCCATTAATCTCTTTACAGTTGACTCTTTTGGAGCATTATTGTGACCCTAAATTGATCGTAATTTGCGAACTGTAGCCGCAAAACTTTCACCATTTTGATAAAACAATTTCACAATGAGAATGCGTTGTTCATTCGTGTAGCGCTCCATTTTTACTAACCTCGTACCTTCTACTAGCAAACAATAACAATTGTTTAAATGCCAAATAATGACAGTTCGAATGGCGCCAAATTTAAATCTTGCGTTCTTGTTGAGACACCCTTTACAATGAAATAGGAAATAGGACAGTTTGCAGTATCTTTAAATGTTATTATTGTCCAAAAAAACTCCTTTTCAAATAACTTAACTCTTTTTGTAACGGATGACTCCACAATTAGTTAATCTGTTGCCATTACTCGAATACCCAAGGATTAGTTTCTGAGGTTAGTTTTAATTTTCGGGATATCGCAGAAAGAAACTGAACATAAATGAAAATTATTTTCGGCATTTAGCTATTGCATTTTATTTTACAGGACTATACGATAAGAGTCAATCAAAATCAAATTGAAATAAAAACGTGCAGATAGGCGAAAATTTAAATTATGAGATGAAATGTCTTCAGAGTCGTATCAAACAAATTGTGAAACATCAGTTATTGCCAATTAAGGCAAATCTTATCTGTCCCTGTACTGAGAGCTAAATTTCCCAAGCGTTTTATATGATTGTTTTTATGTTTCATATATTCCAATGTTGCCAGATCACATTAACTCTTACATTTTAACAATGCTCTACCAATTACCATTTTTACGACGCCTCTCTATATATAGAATTTTTAAAGGATCTACAACTGCATCTTATTAAATATTTTTGTTCTTATTGCTGTAGTTTCTTAAAAAGTGAAGGGAAGAAAGAGGAAAGAAGTAGTATTGTAAAAAAATGTTAATGGCTCGCATAAAATTTAATGACCACAGGGGGGCGAACGTTTTGGTACATGTTTCGTTCACATCGTATCGTATCGTATTCGAGAACTATAAAAATTTTAAATTAAGATTTTATACTTCGTAGTAAAGTAATGCAAAGAGATGGAAGGCAACAAGATAACACGCGAAATAACACAATTTTATGATGCACTTCACTTTGATGAAAAACTAAATGAAGTGAAACGAACGCAATTTATGAGAACACAACATATCCCCGATCCGATTTGATTTGAATTTTTTCGTCTATAAAGTGAAAACACATTCATAAAAGTATGCAATACTTAAATACAAAAAGAAAATATGTGTCCAATTCCGAAAGTAAACCACAAAAATGCTAATCCCACATAAAAATGCTTAAATGTTTGTTTCACTTCAAAGGTCGTTAGACTTTGTCGCTTTAAGAAGATGCAAAGTAGATTTTTTACGCCACTCAAATGGCTTCTCTCGTGGTGGTATATTTCTTAAAGCTTTTTACATTCATTGTCATGCGTCATAAATTGATAATTGTTTAAACTTTTATACTAAAGCAGCAAATTACAATTTTAATGGTTGTTTCCAAGTCGAGGAATTCCTTTTGGGCATATTTTTGCGGACAAGGAAATATCCTCTACATTTCAAACAATATTAAAAGAATGATAAGGAAGGAATAAACGTCTAATATGCATGGGCTTCGACCACTGGATGGCAAAGTTTTTATTCGTATAATATATAAACAGTCAACTCGCAAATCCCTGCAAAAAAGTGATCACTTTCCTTTTCTGCATTAGATATTCTCAAAATTTTGAAGTTCGAATAAAATTCCTACCATTTTTATGTTATCCTGAAATCTGAAATTGAAAAAAAAAAACATTTCAATCTCAGAAATCGTAAATTTGACAAAATTTTTAATTGATTTAAATGGTTTTAGTATCTGAAGATATTTGCATTTGTAATATAAATAAGATCACGACGTCATCAAAAATGAGATTTTCATTATAAAAAAGCGGTACGCTACTCTGGCGGTCCTAGAACTAACCGACCGGACATATAGATGGTGCCAGTAGTTTGAAGAAAATATTTTGGTAAAAACAGACAACCTTACAAAACATATGTTTTAAGTTTCAAGACGCCACGTTGTTTAGTACTTTTATTTGGGCCATCGAAAATAGACGATCACAGTGAATTTGCAAACATGGAAAAAATTGGTCACCATTATGTACATATAATTCAATATTTCCATTTGAAAGGTCTCAGTTCAACCAATATTAAAGCCGAGCTAGATTCTACTCTGGGGGGTCTGCTCCTTCGTTTAGCACTGTCAAACAATGGGGTAGCAGAGTTTAAACGAGATCGTACGAGCTACCAAGACGAACACCGTGGTGGTGCACCAATTGTGTGGTGTCCACGTCAGACATGGTTAAGAAAATCCACAAAATTAAGGTGTTTAAGCTAGCTGAAATGATAGGCACTTCAAAAAGTGCTATACATCGTATATTGACCGAAATTTTGAAGTTGAGATGGGTGCCGCGCTTGCTTTCAATAGAGCGAAAAGAGCCGTAGTGAATATGTTTCAGTAGAGTGTTTGGCGATGTTTCAGTGCAATAAAGCCGAAATTTTGTGTCAATTTATAACTATGGATGAGACATGGGCTCACCATTTCACACCTGAGACAAGGGAACAGATAAAGCAGTGGATTGGAAAAGGAAAATCGTGTTCAAAGAAGCAGAAGACGGTTCCCTCTGCTGGTAAGATCATAGCGTCTATTTTTTGGGATTATTTTTACCGATTATCTTCAGAAAGGAAAAACCATCAACGGTGAATATTATGCTAATTTATTGCAGAGTTTACGTGATGGAATTATAGAAACAAGGCCGTATTTGTTGAAAAAGAAAGTGTTGGTTCATGAAGACAATTATTGAAGACAAAAATTAATTAAATAAAGTTGAAATTGCTTCATCACGCACCTTATTTGCCAGGTTTAGCTCCCTCGTACTATTTTTTATTTCCAAACTTGAAAAAATGACTCGTTGGGAAAAGATTTGCCAACAATGAAGGGGAGGGAGTCTGTGGTTAATGGATATTTTAAGGAGTTCTAAAGTTCTTACTATAAACAGGCTATAGGAGCTATTAAACATCGCTATAAAAAATTGTATGGAGCTAAAAGAAGATATGTTGAAAAGTAAAGAAAAATTTTTCGATCTTATTTTTGTGTGTTCTTTGCGATCTAGGACCACCCTCGTATGTTGTGCTGTTCAAAATATCGTTCATCGCTATCCAGTTTTTCACCCTCTTTTGGCAGCATCTAAATACCGCTTCGATAGAAAACTTCATCTTTTGAGCCAATTTAGGAATTGAGCCATTTTATTTTTTGTTTAACATATAAGATGTAGTAAAAAGAAATCCATTATTTTTCATAATATTAAGGGCTTGTTTTAGCTTAATTAGAACAAATGTTGATTAATTCACATATGCCTCGTTTTGGCTGATATCTGGTTGCAATGTGATAGTAATTCTATAACTCTCTCATAGAAACCTTTGTCTTTATTGACAAATAAAACTTGGCAGAGCGATTTTCACCAGCTTCTCTTGGGGTGAATTTTTCACCAGCTAAATCATTCGTCATAGACAATAACAGCTGGTAATTGCTTGGTGCCAGGTCTGAACTATAGGGTGGGTGCATATTAACCTCCCAACCAAGCTCTTATAGCTTCTAAGGAATCACTATCGATGTGTGCGACCTGGCTTTATCTTGATGGAATATAATTCCTCTCTTATTGGCAAAAGCTGGGTGCTTCTGTGCGATTGCTTCCTTCAGGCGATCAAATGTTAACAACTCCGATTGGATGATTTCCTGTCAATCCTGTCAAACACGCGACAAACCCTTCCTGAGCATCAATTTTGGCTTGATCCTAGTTCGTGCCACCTCACCGTGATTCAACCATTGATTTCGCTTAACGTTGTTGGGAGTGATAAGCTTTTCATCACCAATAACCATTCTCTTCAGAAATGAATCAGTTTTATTGCGATTCTGCAGCTTTTCGAAGATGCAAATTCGGTCCATGAGATGTTTTTTGAATGATCTCTTGTGGAAACAGTGTTTCCAAACCATTTTTTCTGCGATGTTTAGTTCCTGAGCAACCGAAACAGTGTTTATACATGTTAGTCGGACTTGATGATTTCCATTATTTTGACGACATTTTGGACAACAATCCTGCCAGGTCGTGGTGCGCCTTTGACCTCAAAGTTACCGGAATGGAGTCGACAAAAACAAAATTGTGCGTGATTGACCTTTAAGCATGGGAATCATAAACGTTATTCGCACTTTCAGTAGGCTGGCCTGCGTTTTCATATTAATGGAAGAAAAACTGTTAAACATGACGTATTTCCTCTTTGCTGATGTCCACAATTGACACACACATTTCTCAAATAATACTGAGTCAAGTCAAATTTAAATGTGAAATCTTATCTTTCTAACTCCATCTAGCGTAACCCAATCGCACTTATACAATGCGAGATACCGACTACTATGCCATCTATTGGAAAAGAAATGGATTAGTTTTTACTGCAATTTATATGTGTATTGTAAGCTTATTATGAAGATTTTTCTATTTTCTGCAATAAATTTGTAATTTTTGGTTTAACAAAATTTCCCGGGCAAAATTCGAAAGTGGAAAAGTAATGAAATTCTAACAAAAAAGTTGTGTTCTATCATGTATTTCGTTCAGTGCAGTAAAACGGAATATTATTATGTTGTACATACAAACAATATTTCGTATAAATCTGATTTGACTTAACAGGTATTTCATTATGAAAACATGTCAACAAATTATATACTTTAATTATATTTTAATTATATGTTTAAAGTAGCAAGCAAGTTTTATTGTTTGTTTATAAAAACCGGTTAACAAAATACCTTTTTTTTAAATCGGGTTTATTTCTACAGAAGTTATCGCGTTTCATAGAATTTACTTTTTCAGCTGACTAATTTGCTGCCAAAGTCAGTGCGCTGTTGGACACTCAATTGTTAATAGATTGATTCGTTTTAATTTTAATTAATGATATAAATTATTTAAATATAACAATATATTTTTGTTTTAATTGATGCAAGTGTTTTGTAATCGTATTCAACAAAAAAAAAAAAAAAAAAAAAAATAAATAAAAAAAAATGGAAGGAAAAACAAATGACAGAGTCAGAGTAAATTAATTCGATGAACTTGAAACTATTTAAATTTTGCCACTCATTGAATTCTCGTGTTTTTTTGATATATTCAAAACGACTTTGGTCGTTGAATTGATTTTCTGTGTTAATTTAGAATTGTTGATGGATGTATGAACAATAAATAACAATTGTTCGGTATTATTGATCAAGGTCAAAAGTGATTATTATTAGTTTTCTACTTTAGCATTATTTTCATGCATCTGGGAGTGGTGGATTTGAGATTTTAATTTAAATTTTTTTTTTATAGAAAATTTTTATTTTTCATGGACCAATATTAAAATTTGCCAAATTATGTAACCTATTTTGAGTGGAAATTGTTCGTACTAAATAAGACCCTTCGTTTTCGGTCGCTGAAGCAGTTGTTCACATAAGAAACCCAAGTTCCTTGCTTTTGAATCATTCCCAACGCATGCAATCGTTTGGAAATGGCTTGGCGTTTAACTCCCAATACTGAAGCAAGCTCTACCAGCTTTTGACAAGGATCCTCATTAAGCAACGTCGTTAATTCAGTGTCTTCGAAGATTTTTTGTATTCCTTCACGCGAACGGTCGGCAACATCAAAATCACCGTCTTTAAAGCGACGGAACAGTCTCGGCACTTAAAGCAGCATTTCCGTAAACGTTTTGAAGCTCTCGATGAGCTTCAGCCGCCGTTTTCTTCGATTGAAAGAAAAAAGTCAATACTTGCCTTATATGACGATTATTTGGCACAAAATCATACATATTTACACAGCCAAAATAATATGACGTCAAAAGCAAATCACTATTGTATCGAGGCGGTATGTTTACCATATGCCTAAGCTTGCTGATGCCATCTATTGGCAAACAGCGGGAACTTAGTTGCGCACCTAATAATAATTAGCCTTGTCTGTTTTCTGGTAGTTGGTTAACGATTTATTTGAATCTGAGTAGATTTCTCTATATTTCGCCTGTTTATGCTTGAAGCATTAACTTTTATGGATTTTCCAATAGAAAATTGTCATGAAAGACAATTTTCGTATAGAAGATTGTCATGAAATAAAATTTTCATATAGAAGATTGTCATGAAATAAAATTTTCATATAGAAGATTGTCATGAAAGACAATTTTCATATAGAAAATTGTCATCAAATACAGTTTTCATATAGAACATTGTCATCAAATACAGTTTTCATATAGAAAATTGTCGTGAAAGACACTTTTCATATAGAAAATTGTCATGAAAGACACTTTTTATATTAGAAAATTGTCATGAAAGACAATTTCCGCATAGAAAATTGTCATGAAAAACAATTTCCATATAGAAAAATGTCATGAAAGACAATTTTTGTATAGAAAATTGTCATAAAAGACAATTTTTGTATGGAAAATTGTCATAAAAGGCAATTTCCGTATAGAAAATTGTCATGAAAAACAGTTTTCATATAGAAAAATGTCATGAAAGACAATTTGCATATAGAAAAATGTCATGAAAGACAATTTTATTATAGAAAATTGTCATAAAATATAATTTTCCTATAGAAAATGGTCATGAAAGTCTATTTTCCTATAGAAAATTGTTTGTCATTGTCATGAAAGACAATTTTCTATAGGAAAATTGTCATTAAAGACGAGTTTCATATAGAAAAATGTAATGAAATGCACTTTTCATATAGGAAGGTATCATGAAATTTACTTTTCTAATAGAAAAGTTTCATGAAATGTACACACAGAAAATTGTCATGATATGCATTTATCATATAGAAAAGTGTTTTGAGATCCGCTTTTCGTACAGAAGTGTCATAAAATGCACTTCTCACCTACAAAAGTATCATGAAATGCACTTTTCACATAGAAAAGTATCATGAAGTGGACTTTTCAAATAGAAAAGTGTGATAAAGCACACATCCTCATACAGAATAATGTGATGAAGCACACTTTTCATATAGAAAAAAACAATGGTCTATCCCTTCTGTAGATTGAAAATAAATAACTTAGATAGGGAAAACAGTTATATTGTCACATACCTTCAAAAAATTGTACTGCGTTTGATTTTCGTATGCTTATAATAATTCCAAAACAGCAGATAACTGTGTTTGCAATTCCATCAATAAAAAGCTTCAGATCTACTTACAAAGTAGTTACCAGTAACTAAAATAGATAATGGGATGCCAGGTTATGGTTAAAATTGTCGGATGAAAAATATCAGCTCGGACATCCAGCAATATCATAACCGTCAAAAATTTCAGAGATTTTGTATCAGCAGCACATATTTTTTTTGTTGTGCGAAAATGTCGAGTTTTAAGCAGCGTCAACTGAGGGAACTTTTGGTTTACTTTTTTAAGTTGGAGAAATCTGCGGTTTGAAAAATTATACAACGATGGGTTTGGTATTGAAGACAAGCAATGTAGTGGAAGTTTGAAGGTGTGTCAAAGCGCGAAATTCGAATCATTATTGAAAGTTGAATTGTGCGAAACGCAAGAAGAACCTGTGGTTACATTAGGAATGACTCAAACAAACAATGCGATATCGTTTATAAGCGTTGGGCATAATTCAAATGGAAGAAAACTGGGTGCCATATGAAATATTGGTTAAACTTTAACATCGACAGCCCAGCCAAATATTCATAACGAAAAAAGACATGTTGAATCTTTCGTGAACTTTATGTCCTGTATTATGGTCTGTTGAAACTGAACGAGGCCATCATTCATGGGGCTCTCTACCGAACACAACTGATGAGATTGAGCCGGGAAAGGGAAAATGCGGCCATTACTAGTCAAGACAAGGCAAAATTGTACTACACCATGCTTTCTTATCGTATAGGCTTATCCATTTTTCGGCTTCAAAAGTAAAGTTAAGTAAAACACACATAAAGCTATGATTTCGATGAAACTTCTGTTTCATTATAATGCTTAGACTTTGCCATTATGTGCAGCAGTGTATCCTTTTCAGGTTCCTCCAGCATCATTTTCGAAATAATACAGCCCAATGAGACCTCCAGATCTTAATGCGCACTAATTTTGCTTGTTGACGTAACCTCCGAGCTTTATCTCTGAAGAAAATTTTGTTCGATTGAAAGCCTACGTTTGAATCACCAGTTTTGCAATAAGTTCTAACCATTTTTCGGTTGTTAATCGATCCATATTCATGAATTTCACTAAATAAATAACTAATCATTTCAGATGACAGGTATTTACCAGCTGGCAGCCTTGCCAGACCGGCGTTTTGAAAAAAAAAAACTACTTAAAAATCCTCAACTGGAAACTCTACCGCGTCTTCGGATTACCATTTGTCCCGGTCAAGTGATAATCCTGAGCAGCTCTTCACATCATATGAAATAACCAAAAATGGATTCACTTGAAAAGTCTCGAAAGATCAAGCTTTCTACGGGGTTGCCCATATTCGACGGACCCATGTTTTTTAAAAAAAAAATCAA
>JAHXMU010000512.1:745507-758080 GCA_019455685.1 Philornis downsi | reverse complement strand
CGAATATGGGCAACCCTGTATAGCACTTTTTGAAATGCCTATCATTTCAATTTGCTCACGCACCCTCAGCCGACAATCATCCACTAACATTTTATGGATTTTCTTAGCTGTGCCTGGCGTGGACACTCCTCACTTGGTCGGTCACTACGGTGTTCGTCTTGGCAGCTTATAAGACCTCGTTTAAACTCTGCTATGCAATATTTTACTGTCGTAAACGAAGAAGCAGAATAGAATCCCAGAATATAATCGAACTTGGCTTTGATATTGGTTGGACTGAGACCTTTCAAATGGAAATATTGAATTACATAACGGTGACCAATTTTTCCATTTTTACAAATTCACTGTGATCGTTTATGATGATGATATTGATGATATTGATGGCTCAACTAAAAGTGCTAAACAACGTGGCGGCTTGGAACTTAAAATATGTGTTTTATGAAGTTTCCATTTTTCATCAAAATAATTTTTTTCAAGCTATTGGCACCATCTATCTGTACATCATGTTGTCTAGATTTGGGACGTATTATGCCATAAAGACATAAGTTGCTTCGATTTTGGTGTTGGAAACAAATATAAGAAAAGCTTGCTGCAGTGTCGCGAAATTATTTCACGAGCATACAATGAATGTCTAATGGAATTGTTTCATCATGATAATAATATAGCGTAATATTCAAGATTTTCTCGAAGAATTTAGACCTTTAACAATTCTATGAAACTTTGGTTTTAATACTTTCACTTTATTCATAAGTAAGAAAATTATTGATATCAAAAATTCAAAACATGCGCTGATACGTCAAATTCGTTCAATATACCAGCTGCAGCGCTTATCAGTTAAATTTAATCGAATTATCGTAGGATGAGGGTATTCGTATGGAAATCAGTGTTGCCAATTTAGTTTTTTTCTCACTAGATTTAGCTTTCATTCAACTCTGCGGGCGAATATTGTTTTTTTTTTTTTTCAATTTAATGGAAAACGATGTGATACGATGTGTGCATAAAAAACACTGCACAAATTCTAATTTAGTGATGGGTAGCGAATCAGACTATATTTCATAACGCTTTGTTACTTTAAAAATAAGATTGTTTCACAAATTTTTAAATATTGTTGGGATCTTTAAATACTCGTATATTATAACCGAAATAATTATAACCGAAACAAATAACCTGCTAATCCAAAGATGCGCCTGATTATACTCTCTCGGGCCTTAAAAACTTTTCTCGTATTGCATCGTTTTGGATACGCTAATAATAAGTTTTAAAATTGTATTCAAAATCAACTAAATCTAATGGGAAAAAATTAAGGGAGCGGTGTTGACTACATAAAGATTACACTTTTTATAATTCTTATGAATTCGTGAATCAAATAATATATCTCGAAATATATACGAGTATACAACGTTATTTAGCAAGAATTTTAAATATGAATAAAGCTTACACTTCTTAAGTGTGAAGCTATAAAAGTAAATAAATATTAATGTACAGTAGAACTCTAATTATCCGAATCAATTGGGACCGGACCACATTCGGATAATCAAAAATTCGGATAATTGGATTTTTTCTGAAAAAAGGGGATTTTAAAGTAAAAGAGCTTATTTTTGGCATTGTATGCATTAGTAAAGTAAAAAGAAGTAAAAGTACATTAAAAGAATATATAAAAGCCACGCGCGTATCGTCCTAGCTTCGCGGAACGAAAGACAAAAGCGATTCGGATAATCAGCGATTCGGTTGATCGGAGTTCGGATAATTGGAGTTCTACTGCACGTCAGTTTCTTACAAACGCTAGCATTTTTTTTGTGGCAACACTGGTAGCAATGGATTTTCAAATATTTTATTGTATTTTTTTATTTTATTGTATTTTTTTTTTATTTTATTGTATTTTTTTTTATTTTATTGTATTTTTTTATTTTATTTTATTTATTTTTTTTATTTTGTTGCATTTTTTTATGTTATTGTATTTTTTTTATTTTGTTGTATTTTTTTTTCTCTTATTGTATTTTTTTATTTTATTGTATTTTTCTTATTTTATTGTATTTTTCTTATTTTATTGTATTTTTTTTTTTGTTTTATTGCATTTTTTTATTTTATTGTATTTTTTATTTTATTTTATTGTATTATTTATTATTTTATTTTTTGTTTTGTTTTTATTTTATTGTATTTTTTTATTTTATCGTATTTTTTTTATTTTATTGTATTTTTTTATTTTATTGTAGTTTTTTTATTTTATTGTATTTTTTTTTTATTGTGTTATATTTATTGATAAAGCAAATTGGAAAACAATGAGCTTCGTGCCGTAATTGTAGAAGTCTACAGATAAATGATTTTAATGGATCCGATCAAAAATGGTGACCATCAATGAAATGAAATAAAGCGGGAAGATAATTTTTAGTTTCTGGCAATTTACAGGGGATAAAAAAGAGAAGTGTTATTATGCCACTCCAGTGTAGGGCAACCTTATATTTTGGGGCTGTCCAGGAATCAATTTTTGGTTCCTCCACATAGCATGAAGCGCTCACTATTCTCACAGACGATGTTTCTGTCACTGTCATGAACAACTCATATTCGAAAAGGGAAATGTCTAATGGAAACGGAGTTTGAGCGTTTATAATTAAATGTAATAATTTTGTGATGTCTTGAATAGTATAGGGAGTATTTTTCATTTAGTTTTCGATTCAATTTCATCAATAGCGCTCGGTCGTGGGCTCTAGTAATGGTTTTACTCGGTTTGATCAACTTCGTTTTTTCCATTAGATGACTTTAGTGATCTACATCTCGTGCTGTGTAAGTGCGATCGGTTTACGCTAGATGACCTTGGAAAGATAGGAATTCGCGTTTAAAAAACTAGTAAATTGAGAATTTTCCATTGAGCGCTCGGTTCGGCAATCTCAACAATAGTGTTCTGCAGAGGGTCCCAGTAAAGCGATAGTTCCCTCTGACCAACTTATATGTATAGTAGAAAGAGTTACATTATTTTTCCAATAGATGGCTTTAGCAATTTGTATTTCGCGCTGTGATCGTGATTTTGATTGTGTGATAGGATTACGCTAGATGGCGTTAGAAAGATAAGAGTTCGTATTGAAAAAAAAAACTACTCTTGTGATTGCATAACTCAAGATAAACACCAGCAAAGGTAAAATACGCATTATTTTGCAGTTTTTTTCTTCGATAAAGGCGTAAATGCAAGCTAAGAGCCTGTAAATCAGAATAGTGTTTATTGTCCTGATACTGTAATAGCCAATTATGTGTAGTTTTCGTTTCTTTCGCTCCGTTCCCGTAATATCTATGTTAAAGATGCGCCGCGCTTTTATCAAAAATGTGGGTAGAATAGTGTATATCGTCAAGTCCGACATCCATGTAGGGATTGTTTCAATTGTCCAGCGTATAAACATTGCGCAAAAAAACATTGAGAACCGATTGAACGATACTGGATACAAAAAAAAAGAAGCTCGATATAAGGAAGAAACACGAGTTAACGAAAAAAAACCTCATAGATCGAATTTTCTTCTGCAAATTGCCGCTGAATCGCAACAAAATCGATTCATTTCTGAAGCGGATGGTGACTGATGATGAAAAGTGGGTCACTTATGGTAACGTCAGGCGAAAACGGTCGTGATCGAATCATGGTGAGCTGATGCAAACGGCAGCCAAGCCAAGATTCACTGACAGTAAAGTTCTGGCTGGCAGAATTGACAGTGAATCATGTACTGTAAACTGCTCAACTACAGTCAAACTCCTAAATCGGACCTGTTTCGTCTAAAATTTGACTGCCTGAAGAAAGCAATCGCCCAGAAGCTACCAGATTTGGCCAATAGGAGATGAATTGTATTCTATCGCGACAACACCCCCGCAGACACATTGATTGTAACTCGCTAGAAGCTCCAAGAGCTTGGTTGGGAGTTCCTTATGTATCCAACTTATAGCTCCGGTCGGGCGCAAGTGCTTATCCCCTGTAGCTATCCGTTGCGAATGATGTTCCTTGTGAAAAATTTGCCTCGAAAGAAGTTTGTGAAAATTTATTGTCCCAGTTTTTTGCCAATTGCAATGGGGTTTCTATGAGAGAGACTAAATAGTATTACTTTCAAAATGACGGGATGTTTTTGAACAAAACGGTGAATATTTGACTTAAATTGAATCATTCTAACTACAGATAAATAAAGTCTTCATTGCGAAAATAATGGATTTCTTACACCTTACACCAATAAATACTTAGTTGTTTGTTTGTTGTTTGACGAATAAATTGAACGATTCGTTTTATGGAAACAATATAAGTTATTTATGTGTAAGAGATTTCTAAAAATATTTCCAAACTTTTCGTACAAGAATATATTCTTTGTTAACGAGTAATCGCATTTTGCTTTTACTAATACTTGATAAAAGGAAGCAGTTCGTTTTATGGAAAATTTTTCAAACATAAATATTCTTTGTTAATAAATATTTTGAAACGGCATTTTAAGGAGAATTTTAATGGAGTAAAATTTCTGTAATGATTTAGCATGGAAAAGGATACCTTTCAAAACCATTGTATCAAATTTTCCCCTGTAAAATGGAAAATTTCCTCTTGGATGTCTAAGTATATTTTATTTTGTTAATTACTGGATCCATTGTGTGAAAAATGAAAACCAATTTATTTTTAATGATTCCCTTTCATGCCATAGAGCAGAATGTACACAGTACAAAGCCATCATAACCGCCCCGGGCATAGAGGTTGGGATAAGGAAAGGAGGAGGATGATGTTGTCGTTGAGGTCGGTGCTGTTGCCGGTGCTGGTGGTAAGGATGGTGGTGGTGGTGTAGTAATGTAACACTTTGTAATATTTCAAAGGCTTCTTCAACTACTTCTACTACTCGGGCGTTATGTAACGCTGTAATAAGTTTTACATATACACATACGTGTATGTATGTGTATACCTATATATAGGGTGATTTTTTAAGATTTAAGTTCCGGTTGGCAGCACTGGTTGGTAATGGCGTCCAAACTTCATCTGTCAAAGTGAAAAGTGTACAGTATACTCTGCCATTTCATCATGGAAAGACTAACAAACGAGCAACGATTGCAAATAGTTGAAATTTATTATAAAAATTCGTGCTCTGTGACAAATGTGCATCGTTTGATACGACCATATTATGATCATCATAATCGACCTGCTGAATCAACAATTCGTGCTGTTATCTCCAAATTTCGCACCAAATTTACTTTGTTGGGCATAAAACCATTGACTCGCATGCGTAGAGTGCGCACCGAAAAAAATATTGCAGCCGCAGTGATGGTCGTGGCCATTTGGTCAGTCGCTTGGCTTCCCTTGTTGCCAAATACCTGTTGCAAAGTGGCAAAGTAACTGTTATCCGTTGCGAAGAGTGTTAATGACGATCGTGAAATGCCAATTCGTTGCCGTTCTCAGCGATTGGGCATGTGTTACTCAACCACAAGGAAAACACGTCGATTTGGGTTTGAAAGCCTATAAAATTCAACCCACGCAAGAATTGAAGCCGAATGACCTACCACAACGCCTAATTTTTGGTGAATGGGCCTTACAAAAACTCAATGAAAATCCGCTGTTTTATCGAAAAATTGTGTTCCCCGGTGAAGCTCATTTCTTGCTGAACGGATTCGTAAACAAGCAAAACTGTCACATCTGGAGTGATGAACAGCCACATACCATACATGAATTACCGATGCATTTCGAAAAAACGACAGTCTGGTGTGGTTTATGGGCTGGTGGCCTCATCGGTCCATTTTTCTTCAAAGACAACCGTGGAAGAAACGTTACCGTCAACGGCGAACGATATCGAGCCATGATACGCGATGGTTTTTTTGCCTCAATTGGCTGAGTTGAACTTGGTTAACATGTTGTTTCATCAGGACGAAGCAACATGCCACACCGCTCGTGAAACAATGGATATGTTGAGGGATGAATTTAATGAGCAGCTTATCTCTCGATTTGGCCCTGTGAGTTGGCCTCCAAGACCTTGCGATTTAACGCCTCTTGATTATTTCTTGTGGGGTTATGTCAAGTCGTTAGTCTATGTGGACAAGCCAAACAGAAGTCCACGAGGGTTTAACGTGAGTCTCGCCGTGAAGGCCTTACCCACGGTGTGCGACACACTGGGCATATTACAATGCGATTGCCAACGCCCCCCTGGGATAGCCAAGTAAACTTAGCTATCTAGGAAAAGGGGCTGACAATTGTGCTATTAACACATATTGGCAGCCCTTTCTTCGCAGCCAGGAGATACCAAATTGATTATGCTAGTATGGAACATAATTCCCATTGGCGGAGGTGAGGCCTATCTTACCACCTCTGCTACTCTATGGGTCTGTAGCACCCGGTTGCAATGCAACTCCACATTCGAGCACAAAGTCTCTACCAGCGATTTTGGTATCAACCACAATCCGCGTGATGCTCCCACTAGGGGTCCTACACCAAATGATCAGGCGGGAACTCAGTCCCGGGGCCTCCTGATCCCCACGCTACCGGCCAAACTCACCGATTGGAGCTGCGCAGCAAAGCAAATGGCTAAGCTACTACCAAATCGTGATTTATACACCATACTTCACGGGAAACAAGCCGAACACTATTGAAGCCTTGCAGGATAACATAACACGCGAACACAGAACACACGAAAAATTGTATCTTCCGAAAGGACATTTTGAGACGGAGCCGCGGACAAAATTTACATGAAATTATCTTTAAAAATTAAATGGCAAAGACCAATTTATCGATTCCAATAAAAAGTTTTAATATATGATGCAAATTTGAGTGTTTTATTTGATTTAAAAAAAAAACTAAGATTAAAAAATCACCCTATATATTATACATTAATATGTGTATTGTGCACATGATGCTGCATTTCTCTCCATAAAAGTCTGTGTATTCTGTATCAAATTTGAATTGTCATGGTTATGTGAACGAACATTAAATGCTGATGATAAATATTTATTCATCAGCATATTTTGAGCACGTCCGTCGGTATCTCTGTGCATTTGAGTGGCTGTCTGAATGGCTGACTGATTTGACTGTCTGTCCGCCTGTTTGTCTGTCTTTCATACATCTTATTTTGCATTGCATTGTATGCATTTTCCTGCATCTCTCCCTCACTCTCTCTCTGTCTGTCTGTCTGTCTCTCTCCTTTTACAACATAAAGACATTCTACTAACGCCCTTTTACAGCTGCTGGCTCGTTTATATCTTTCATTATAATCCACCTTCAGTTTTTATTTTCCATCGGTCCCTTTTATTGCCTTTACTTTGTGTTCTTCTTATCTGTTGTTGCATGTTTGGTTGTCGTTTTCGTTTTTTGTTCCTTTCTTTTTTCGAAAATTTTAATTTTATTTTTATGCTGTTGTATTTTTTGGAATCGTTTCAAATATGAAAATCCTTTTAAGTTTAATAAATAACTTGGCCCAGAGGCACAACTGAACATTTGGCCCACGACAACAACGTTACGATAATGTTTATACGGCTTTGGGGATTTTCTTTAATGCTTCATGTTGTTGGATTAAACCTGCTTCCAAATTGTAGTAATAATAACGTTATTGTAAAATGATAATAAAATAATATTTATTTCATTTTTTCTGGGGCAAGGTGAATGAAGGAATGGATAACGCCCTTTTGTAATTTATGTTAGGAAAATGTTCGTTACAGTATGAACTTCGTGGGATATTACAATTTTGTTGCCCATATGAGCCAATCCAGATTAAAGCTGGTGTTTTCTTTTTTGCTGATTTCTCCCATTTTATCAAAATTAGCCAGACGAATTTTTGGTTTAAAAAAGATATTGGGAGGTATTTTGTTTTTAATTTGTAAAAAAAAGTAAGTTTATGTAAAATGTTTTAAATTTCACACCATATAACTATAGGTAATTTGATCCATTTTTGTGACGAAAAGTCATTTGTTGCAATTTTAAGCAAAAAGATTTTTTTATTACAATTTGATAAAACATAAAACGTTGAACTAAATGACTGCATACTATATTTTTATAACAATCGAGTAACTCATGATTTCTACGTCGTCAAAGTTATTGTTTACTAGCAACGCGTTACAGGCAGTCTATGCAGTAGTATTTAATGTGAATTTGTAATATGTTCTAAAAACGTTAAACAAAATGTAATAATACAACTTAAATATGGAAAATAAAAGTGATGGTATGCACATTACAGGTTAGTCGACAGATTTGAGTTTACTTTTTGATTTAGTGCGAAAAACTAGTTATTGTGACTTAACCTCAAATAAATTTTTTTTTTCTTAAAAATGCGGTTTGGATAGGCTTTATAAATGTTGACCGTATTTGGCCGTATTTTGACTATCAAAAACATGTTAAGTGGACCATTTTGAGTTTATTTCATTAATATCACGTTGCGATTTTTTGCGTTTTTTGAGTTATGTTGTTTTTTCGTAGGCGACCTTCGTTTGCAGTATAAAAACCTTGGATTTTAGTTTGGAGTTTGGATTGATGTAAAATGCAAAGAGGAGAAGAACGATGCTGTATTCACTTTTGTTATTGGCCAAGTTGGAAATATAAATATTTTGAATGAGGAAGAATCATCTCTGAAAGAGAGAGTCCGAACTTTTTGTAAAAATTTGGCTAAGAGATGGAACAAGTCCCACAGAAAGATAGAGGTCTTCCAAAAACAAAACGCTCACTGGCTTACAATTGATTTTATTTTGCCAACTAAGATTGCCCCTTCGAAATGCTTAGTAGGGCGTCCAAAAATAAAGTTTGTGGATAAATCCGAACGCACAAAGAATAGAGAAGCAAAGGACCTATCAAAGAAAGTAGACAACGAAACGGAATTGCTAGTTCGTGCTTCGATAGCGGCTCGAGTTCAACATAAAGCAGATATGGCAGTGGTTCTCAGGCAGACAATTGGTAGTCCAACAAGAGCTTGCAAGATGAGAAAATTAGCGCACACTATTGATAATCAGCCAATTCGCTTCACTGCAAATAAAGCACTCGCATATTTGTTAGAAAACAATTTAACAAAAGAACAGTACTTGAATACAAGAAAGGAAAATAAAATTCGAAATGCTGACATATATCCACTTTATAACGAGGTCACCAATTCTAAGAAAAGTTGCAGACCAGTTGGTATTGAAGTCAATGAGAGGCAGGCAAATGTTTCCCTTCAATCATTGTTAACGCACACTGCAAATAGAATTGTTGCAATGCAGAAGGAAGTCATAGTCTCATTAATGACAGAAAATATTAATTTTCTAAAGGCTGATCTGATTGTTAGCTATGGATTTGATGGCAGCACTGGACATTCCTCTTATAAGCAAAAATTTCAGGAAGCATCAAAATCCGATGATTCCGATTATTCCTTGTTTGCAACAACAATGACTCCTTTAAGACTTGTGGATTCAGTCGGTAGACCACTTTGGAATAACCGCACAAATCAGTCTATAAGGTTTTGTCGTCCCATAAAACTGGAGTTTTGTAAAGAAACAAAAGAACAAATTTTGCTTGAGTACAATAATTTAAAACAACAGATAAATGGCTTAAATAGTTTAAAAATAGTTATCGATGTTGGAAAAACCATTGAAATACACTTTAAACTATTTCTTACGTTAATTGATTTGATTTGATCTTTGAAACTGAATTAAATTCGATTAATTTAGATAGCGAAATGTAAAATAAAACTTAAAACAAAATACATATCTATATTCAAAATAAATAAAAAATTCGCAAAAGTGGGTTACAACTTTATAAATTTCAAAATCTTTTTAATTTAAACTTTTCTCATAGCTTATCTCTACATAAACACAAAAAAAAAATTCCAAAAATATTTTCAGTTTAATTGTTACTAATTTTTGTCACAAAAATGGGTCAAATTACCTATAGTGCATATGCTCGTAGTTACCCCTATTCAAATTTTTAGTTCTTCTTTTCCCTTTGACTTATATAACTCCCGCTGAACAAGACACCACTTATGCCACTTTATATTTTAATTAGAAATTAAGTTTATTTAAACAAAAGTAAACACTTCAATATGTGGACTTGTTATACTATGGTGTAGCAAAAATAAATCCAATAATTTTCCCATAGATGTCTATAGTAATCTACATCCCGCGTTGTATAAAGTTTACGCTAGATGTTTTATTAATCAATTCCCCCGACTATTTTAACAGAGAAAAGGTGAGTTTTTAATCGTAGTTTTTTTTTTTTTTTAAATGGAATAAAATTCAAATTTGCACCATATATTAAAATTTTTTATTAGGATCGATAAATTGGTCTTTGCCATTTAATTTTTAAAGATAATTTCATGTAAATGTTGTCCGCGGCTCCGTCTCAAAATGTCCGGACGCCATCTAGCGAAGGTCCAATTGGTCGTTACTTTTTCGAGCATTTCGGCCTGTATTCCGCGAATAACGCTTGTTATGTTATCCTGTAAGGCTTCAATAGAGTCCACATAGACTAATGACTTGACATAACCCCACAAGAAATAATCAAGAGCCAAGATGCTCACCAAATTCATCCCTCAACATATCCATTGTTTCACGACCAGTGTGACATGTTGCATCGTCCTGATGAAACCACATGTCAACAAAGTTCAACTCAGCCAATTGGGGCGAAAAAAAAACAAAATCGCGTATCATGGCTCGATATCGTTCGCCGTTGACGGTAACGTTTCCTCCATGGTCGTCTTGGAAGAAAAATGTACCGATGATGCCACCAGCCCATAAACCACACCAGGCGGTCGTTTTTTCGGAATGCATCGGTAATTCATGTATAGCATGTGGCTGTTTATCACTCCAGATGGGACAGTTTTGCTTGTTTAAGTATCCGTTCAGCAAGAAATGAGCCTCATCGCTGAACACAATTTTTCGATAAAACAGCGGATTTTCAGTGAGCTCTTGTAAGGCTCATTCATCAAAAATTAGACGTTGTGGTAGATCATTCGGCTTCAATTCTTGCGTGGGTTGAATTTTATAGGCTTTCGAACCCAAATCGACGTGCAAAAAATTCCTTGTGGTTGAGTAACTGAGAACAGCGACGAATTGACATTTCACGATCGCCATGAACACTGGTCGCTACGGCTGCAGTATTTCCTTCGGTACACACTGTAAGCATGCGAGTCGATGGTTTTATTTCCAACAAAGTAAAATTGGTGCGAAATTTGGAGATAACAGCACGAATTGTTGATTCAGCAGGTCGATTATGACGCCCATAAAATGGTCGTATCAAACGATGCACATTTGTCACAGAGCACGAATTTTGAATATAAATTTCAACAATTTGCAATCGTTGCTCGTTTGTTAGTCTTTCCATGATGAAATGGCAGAGTACGATGACGTTTGGACGCCATTACCAACCAGTGCTGCCAATCTAAAAAACTTAAAACTTAAAAAATCACTCTGTAGTATGGGCTCAATTTTTTCTCTTTTTTTTTGTCTTTTTGTCTTTTTTTCTTTTGTCCTATTTTTTCTTTTTTTGTTATCAAAAACTGGATGGCTTGCAGAAAATTTATGTTTTTTCCTATTAATGTGTTCGTATTAGAGTTATTAGCATTGGATTCATCAACCAGATTGGTTATGACATTTTAAAGCAAGTTTTTAATATCCTTTTATTCCCAGCAAATTTAAAAATTCAGTATGCTAGAATTTACTCAGCAATTTTTTTTCCAGGACATAGTCATGCAATTTATATCTACACAATTTATTGTTAACTTTTAAATTTTGTCTGTCTAAATGGTTCAGATCTTAGACTGTGTTTCAAACATTGTTATGTTGTGAATGCATTTATTTCTCTATAATTATCAGTGTATTTTATTGAACCCCAAACGGCAACATGAAAACGTCGTCCTCATCGCATAAGATAATTTTGCTGGAAAACCCAGCAACCACTCATTTTTGTTTCATATTCCATTCAACGAATTTCGTCTTTCCAGCAGCGTTGCGTTTTTCATAACTCTGAATTGCCAGCTGTCACGCAATGTTTTTGTTCAACGACAACATTTTAGTTCACAATAAATCTCGAGCGACTTTTTGTAGTAACCAAATTGTAGCGGGATATCGTTGAAAATTTAAATACTATCATTTTTCTAAAGAACAATTTTTTCCCAATAGAACAGTATTTTCTAATTTCATAATTTACTCAGAATATAAATTCCTATACTCGTATTTCTTTTTTAATTGGCATAATATGAAATTTCATAATTTCTTCCTAGAAAACTCTTTAGATGTACGGAGTTGTTTCTACTGTTTGTAGCATTTCTGGGAATAATATAAATGTGTTTTTTGTGTCAAATAACTTTACTTTTTTTTATTATTATTGTTTCATTCTTGGAAAAGCGATTCACAACCACAGTCTTAAAGTCACCACTAACATAGGGTTTCTAAAAAAATGTTCCTATGAAATTTCAAAATGTTTTAGCTGGAAGATATTTTGTGTCACTGAATATCGTGTTTTTGTTATACATTTAGTTGAATGATTAATACCTGATGTTTGACATCACCACTTGGCTAAGACATTTGTTTAAGATTTTAAAAGCCATCTGGTGTCTCATACGAGTTACGGAATACTTTCAAATTATATACAGGGTTTCCCATATTCGACGGACCCATCTGGCAACGCCATAA
>JAHXMU010000512.1:728025-745107 GCA_019455685.1 Philornis downsi | reverse complement strand
TTTTTTAAAACATGGGTCCGTCGAATATGGGCAACCCTGTATATTTATTTATTTACCTGCTTCTCTGGCCGATTCCTTAGACAATTTTTCGGGGTCCAATTGTGCATACCAATTCATACCCATTGCAAGATCCTTTCGAACGTATTACATGAAAAACTAAAGCCAATTTTATCCGATTTCATTGGATCTTATCAGGGTGTTTTTCGAGCATGATGAATCATCGACTGACAGACAGACAGTCAGTGCTAAGACAACTAATTTATAAGGTAAAAGGATCAGGAAAAACAGTCCCGTATAAGCAATAAGGCATGCTGAAGAAATGCACGATAGGTTGCCGACCTCTCTGGACATCTCGTTTAGTGACTTCTATAGCAATTCTGCCTTTAGTCACTGAAAACTGTGTCGATCATTATCGTCCCACAGAACGCTTCAGCTTCGCAATAATGTGAAAAGGATATACGTATAGGATTGTCGAATCATGTATCGTACTAACGAAGATTCAAAACACGCATCAATTCACTTCCTTAGGTATGTAATTTATATTTGACATGCGGAAGTAAAAAGAACTACTTAAGTGCCAAATTAGGTTTGAACCGCGGACAAACCATCAATTCCATGTTTTGAGTGCGCTGATAAAGTGAATTTGGTGGAAAATGTTGCTTTTCGGCAACAGCTTAGCCTACTTTTCTAAAGGCTTTGACCGCTATGCTTTGCTTTAATGTTACCCTGTCGTCTACATTTCAAAGCGTTTCGTATGCGAATAACTTTTGCTAGATGTGGCTCATATCAAAGGCCCTTGTCGGATGCCGATGACAATTTTTAGGTATATTCCCAAGTATTGCCACATTTCAAAACGTAAAAAGCAAATTTCCTAATACACTCGAATGAACTTTGCATGCAACGGCTAAAGACAGACCCCGGTGCAGTTAACAAACGCTCACAACTTTTTTTGAAGACACCAGAACCTGCAGCTTGATTTTGGTGCTTTGAAATCACTTTGACTCGGCGTTGGCGCTGTTAGTGAAAACGCAGCGTCATATATGAAAAACCAAATAAAAGTTTGATTTCAGTCTCTTCGTGTCTTGGTCAATCTTCCCCGACAAAAATTATAAAGTAACGTGTTTTGTATAAGGTGAAGTAGAAAGAAATGCATTATTTTTTCAATAGATGGCTTCAGAAATCTACATAGGGGGATAGGAGGATTGGGGGATGGAGAATAGGGGATAGGGAGATAGTGAGATAGGTGGATGGGAGGATAGGGAGATAGGGGGATAGATGGATGGGAGGATAGGATAGGAGGATAGGTGGATAGGGGATAGGGGGATTGGGGGATAGGAGGATAGGGGGATTGGGGATAGGGGATAAGTGGATAGGAGGATAGGGGATAGGGTATAGGTGGATAGGGAGATAGGGATATAAGTGGATGGGAGGATAGGATAGAAAGATAGGTGGATAGGGGATAGGGGGATACGAGGATAGGGGTATAGGTGGATGGGAGGATAGGATAGGAGAATAGGGGATACGTGGATAAGGATAGGTGGATTGGGGGTATAAGTGCGGCTGTGTTCAGCTACATGGCGTTACAAAGATACAGTTTCATACATAATAAACTACTCAGTTAGTTTTGTGATTGCTTTACACAGTATTGTTTGTCACGGTGCAAAAATAAATCGCATCATATTTTAACATTTTTCTTCGATAAAGTCGAAAACACGTGTCAGTCGGCTGAAAATTTGAATAGCGTTTGCGGTCCTGATACTGTAACAGCCATTTACGTGCAACAATTTTGGTTTCATGGATTCCGTTCCCCTAATTTTGATGTCAAAAATGCACCACTCTCTGAAAGCAAAAATGGGGACATAATAATTGAAATCATCAAGTTTGACCATCATGTAAGCGCTGTTTCGATCGCCTAGGAGCTAAATATTACATAAAAATAGTTTGAAAACTCTTGAGTAATGTTGAATACAAAAAGAAGTTCGATGAAGGGGAGTGCCGCATCCCAGTAAGAAAGTGGATTCAGAGAAGTTAAAAAGTTGCACTGATTTTGTTTTAGGAGTGGTGAAAAAAATAGATAATCATCCACAAATTTAAAATGGGCTTGTCTTGTCAGAGGAGGGAAGCTGTTGTTTTTTATACATTTTCACTACTTTTTCACCAGATCCTCTAGAGCAATGAAAACTCTTTAGATAATTTTTATGACAATTTTCTCTTTTTAATCAGAATCCCCATAACTATTTAATTTAATTTATTAATGAATAACAATTTTATACGCATGTTAAAAAAAATGTAAAGTTTTTGCTTCAGAAACGAAAAAAAAATACCAAAAATGTTTAATATTCGTATAACGACTGTCGATTATAACGCCTTTATTTAAAAATAGCTTACCTAGAAGCGAAAAATATGCTCATATAGCATTTGTGGAAGCTATGAAAACACCACTCTTTGGAATGACTTCCAATTCTCGGCCGAATTTCCACTGGCGAATCGATTCTGAATTGCAATTAAATGTTTCTGAAGCGGATGGTGACTGGTGACGAAAATGGATCAGCCATGAACAACGTTAAGCGAAAATGGTTGTGGTCGAATCGCGGTGCGCCGAGGCAAACGATGACCAAGCCAGGATTGACATTAAGAAAGTATTGCTGCGTATTTTGGTGGCATTGGCAAGGAATCATCTACCATGAATTGTTCTTCTAAGGCCAAACTTAATTCTTTAAATCTTAATGCAGGCCAGTACCGTCAACAATTGGAATCAATTCCAACTGAAGGAATTAATCATCCAGAAGTGGCCAACTTTGGCCAATAAAAGAGGAATTGTCTTGCATCAGGACAACGTCAGGGTACACATACATATGTTGGTAGTAATTTTCCACAAGCTTCGTGAACTTGGTTAGAAAGTTTTTATGCATCCACCTGGCAGCAAGTGATTACCACCCGTCTATGGCAAATGATTTTGTTAGTGAAAAGTTCGGCTCAAAAAATCAGTTTTTTTTTTGCCAATGAGGACAAAGGTTTCTGTGAGAGAAACATAATGGAATTACCTTCCAAATGGCAACAACTTATAGAACAAAATGGTGCATAATTTTCTTGGTAGTGTATAGAAGAATGTCCACCAAGTTAGCTGTTAGGTCAAGTAGATATTTCCAAATTGAAAATGCTTTTTAAGTATTTGGTTGCAGTAACAGCGAATTCAATAATCGCACACCAACAAGGATGATGCGTTTCGGGCCCCTTGAAAAGTCCATCTGCTGATCCCTTTGAGCATATTTAATATAAATCGGATCGTAGTAACTATGCAAAATAAAGCCTTTGTTGTCATACAAAAATAATGGATTTTTATTCCTTTGACAGCTTGCTTTCCCCGTCATTGTTTTTTCTTCCAATATCTCTCTGCCTCTTCCACTGTACTTCCCTAAATTAGGGTTAATCCTTTATTGATTTAAGATTGTAAACATTCTTGATTGCGCTTTTATACTCTCTGCCTTTTAAATTTGAATCACAAAAATTTTAAGAAATGTCCCCTCGCAACAGCACTTCCATCTCATGTTAGTGAAAACACAAAAGTAAATTGGAATGGAACTACCCTCATTAAGAGTAACATAAACATTTTTAAATGAATCATCAAATGCTTTGTATGACCTGAGTCCTTTTTCCTGTATCAAAAGCAATAAAATTGTGCTCAGACAGCAATAAAATTATGCACAGATAACAAAACCGAAATCCATAAAATTTAGCTCTAGAACAATAAAATGATGGCCACGTTTTCTTTTTATTACGGTTTTGAAACATAAATATTTGCATTTAAAATGTTGTTGTAATCATAAATGATGCTTTACAAAAGTCTGTACTTGCGGCAAAATCAAATTTCGTATTAGTATTTGACTATACGAAATTGGGTACAGTTGTACGTCCTTAAATGCGGTTACATTCTTATGTTTTATCCGTTCGATATGTGGTTTTTTTTAACATCGACTAAAGCTTACTATTCAAAATGTTCTAATTAATAGGACATTATTGCGAAATTTGCCAAAAATGTTTCAGAAATATGCAATATTTCAAGAAACATTTGAAGGTGCATAAATCGTGCACATTTTGCTGCAGTACGATATAGTGCATCCAATTTCTGAACTTGGTGATCTTATGCGAGGACATGAAAAGCACCTCAAACAACGGATATGTGCCGCAACAATGCCAGTATTACGAACGGCAAGACCCGACATTCAAACACGATCAACATGAAACATTTCAACATTATCAGCAAGAAGTATTTAAACCCCAACTTCTTCCAGACAATGGATATCATCAGAAATGCCAACAATATAAATTACCTTATCAAGAATCACCTATAACGTCTTTAGATGGAAATCAGATTCATCCACAACGACAACAACGAAATATGTCTACATACACAAATGGTCAAAACAATAAGTACACCCTATATTTTTCTTTGTAAAGTCTCGTAGACGAAAATTTATTTAAATTAAAAGAAAAAGCAAATACTAATTTCTTTTGTTATAACATTAGAATTAAAACAAATACTAAAAAAAATAAAAAAAAAACAAAAATTAAATTCAGTATTTTTCAAAAAGCAAGAAATTAACGAAAAAACATTGGACAAAATAATAAGTACATTTAGTTAAAATAAGCAAAAAAAAAGTAAAAAGAACAAGCTTTTTTCTGCTAAATTGGCTGAGTTTCGTTAAACGCCGGTATATCCACCTTAATTTTCAATTAATTTGTTGACTCTTTTTGGCATGCTGGCAATCCTGCAGCTTCCTGCAGGTTTCTACTGGTATTTCATACCAAGTTTTTTGAGCAAAATGTCATAACTTATGCTTATTTTTAAGAACCTCCTTTCCAATTCTTTGTTTCAACTCTCCCCCAAGATTTTCGATTGGATTTAAGTCCAGAGATTGACTTGGACAATCAAGAAGATCAACATTATTATATTGGAACCAATCCTTTACCAAATTAGAAGTATGCTTCGGATCATTATCCTGCTGGAATGACCATCTAAGAGGCATACTTTCCACAGCATAGTTTAACATCGTATTTTCCAAGATATCTTTGTAGTGGAATCTGGTCATAGTATCAGTAATTCAATGTATCGGATCGACACCATGCCACGAGAAACAACCCCAGACCATAATATTGCCGCCCCCCGTGCATGACCGTCTTCTTTGTAAAGTGAACATGGAATTCCTTTACCTTAGGTCATCGAACATTCAGGACACTGTCGTTTCCAAATACATTACTTTTTGTTTTATCGCTCCACGAAATGTTTCGCCATTTTTTTCACCGTCTCCTCTGCACCAATTGGAATGACTTCTTGTAAACGCCAATCTAGTCTTTAAATTTGTTCGTCTAAGCAAAGGAACTTTTTTGGCTATCCGTCATGGTAAATGTGCTTCTTGTAGTCTACGACGAACCGTTCGCGATGAAATTACATTTCCAATTTCCGCTAAAATCGCTCTTGAAGACACAAAGGGGTCCTTCTTTGCAAGTGTTACAATACGAATATCTGTTGTTTTTGAAGTTTTTTTTTGGGTCTTTCGCGAATTTCGACTGGCTTTTTAGACTCTAAAGCATTTTGTAGAAAAAAATAGCGACCGATTCATAGTTTCTGCTATAGAACGAAGACTGTGACCACTTTCTCTTAGTCTTGAAACATATTTTCTCTCCTCCGGAGAACAATGACTTTTTCGACCCATGGCTGATTTGTTTACTATATATTTTGTGTTATGAATAAGGATAAACAACAGTAAAATAACTAGCCTTTCCAAAAAGACTACAGCAGACTGCGAAAATATTAAAGCATTGAGCAAATTGTATTTATTATTTTGACCAAGTACTGTAGTCATACCTGAACAAAACTAACTCACAGTGAAAACAACGGCGAAGCCCCAGTTTTGCTTTTACTTTTAAAGGCTCTACCATATTAAAGTTATTTAAATAAAAAAGAGTTGCAATGTTTATTTTCCGTTAAAGTAACTAAAGCTAAACATAAAACAAAAATAACCAGGTGTACCTATTTTTTCAACCATATGTGTATCTATTAGAAGAACACCATCAATGGAGGTATCCATCAGCAGAACAAGAAATCAAAAATAATACGCAAATTCATCATTAACCAGAGGAAGTTGCTGACGAGCAATAATTTGCTATGACATCAATATAGTTGGAAGCCTCAGAATTACGGCAGACACCAACATATTTCTTAGAAAATGTTTAGGCGCAAAGTTGAACTGGCGATATATTATAATTGGATCGAGCCTAATTCCACAATTACAGTTTGGTCTTTGAAAACCGAGTACCCTATTTTTTGCTTTTAGAGGCAGTTTTTTTAAGTTGTCGTTTTTCGAATATCGAATAAACCAGATATTTGTAGTCAATGTCGAATATTTGAGGCGTACTTTTGCTCCCACGCTAAATAGTTCTTTGGTTCTTATAAACTTTGTAATGGGTGTAACACATGCTGGTGTGTTCCCCATGGATTTTAAAGGCCAACAATATATAGTTTTGCTTCCTATCAAAAAAGCGCATCTGAGGCAGTTGAAGTTCTTCGTAATTTTTGAAGAAAAGTGGTGAAAATTTGCGAAACCACTAATGAATTAATGGTATGGAATTTTATGGTATGTCTTCTTAAAATTTTCATAAGAATGATTATAACAATGGAAAAGCAGTCATTTTGATGGAATTTTTCATTTGACCAAAGAAATTTTGTTTTTGGACTTGAGTTTTCAGACTGAAATTAGATCGTGAGACAGTGTTTCTATTAAATGTGATTATGTGGCAGTCGAATCGAAACAAATTAATAGTACAGGGTGTCCGTCGGGAAGGTATACTACTTCGTTTGCTTACAATTTATGATTAAATGAAAGAGAGCGGATCTTTTACTGATAAATGTTTTATTTAATATCGGCAATTATGTATGGAATACAATATCAGATAAATGTCCTTTTGAGCACATTTTTCCTAATATTCTCACACATTTCACGCGGTATTTCATTAATTTCATCACGAATATTTTGTTTTGTTCGCATAGACCTTGCTTTTCAGATATCCCTACAAAAAGAAGTCCGGAGCAGTCAAATTAGGTGGCAATCAACATCACCATATCTTCAAATAACTTGTTGTGGAAAGAGGTCTCGCAGTAATTCCATTGTAATCCTGGCTGTATGCGATGTGGCACCGTCTTGTTGATACCACATGTTAATCAAACCCAAAGCATGCAGTTGTGGTGTTAAATAGTTTTCAATCATATCACGATATCGCTCCCCATTGACGGTTTCCATTACACCGTTTTCAGTTTCAAAGAAGTAAAAACAGTTCCAAATACACCAGACTGTCACTTTTAATGGATGCAAAGGTGATTGATGAATAATTTGAGGGTTTTCCATTGCCCAGAACCGACTATTCTGTTTATTAACATATCCATTCAAATGAAAATGTGCCACGTTACTCATTACGATTTTTTCATTTCACATCGTCACAGTAATCTATGATTGATTTTGATAAAATGTTTTAATGATTGAAACACGTTTGGTTTATTGAATATTTTTCCATAATAAATTTGCCACATCTCTACTTCACGACTGCCAAATATGAACTGTCAAGACTAATGTTTATCAAAATGGCGGCTAAACAAAGTAGTGTACCTTCCCGACGGATACCCTGTACACAATAATTGTCCACAAAATTGTTGGGGGGTTCTGGGAATTGCACAGTCTATTAGTTTTCAACTGCAATCCTAGAAATTTGTAATTAGTATTGAAAGTTTATTGTATATAACGTGTAGAATTACTATTACTGTATGCAGTATAATAATATCATTGTTCTCATTCTCTTAATTTCTTTTTAAAATTCTGAATTATATTCTCTTCTCTTCTAGGTAAGTCCTAATTTTATGTTAACTAAAGACATATGTAAGTATGTAATTGTCAATAAAATTCTGCTTGATATCAAAAATTATAGGTAAGGATAAACATCAGGTATTTATTTTTAGAATGTTTGTTTTTCAGTTAAATAGCTAATTTATTTGTTTTCAATGGTCGGGCACGAAAATTTGCTGCTATAGTTTTACCCTTTGCCTAAGAAATGTTATTAAAATATGCGGAAGATACTAGAAATATTTAATAATATTTAATAATTTTAATAAATATTTAAAATTATGGGGATATTACATATTTCTAATTGCTGCAAACAGGTTTACAAATTTAACACACTGCCCATCTAGAGATAGGGTGGCATAAAACAAATTAGGAAATGCCGAAATAAATATCTGTCAAAGTAATAATTAATTATACAAGTTTATGAATAATGTACTCTCTTAGCAGTTGTAAATAATTGCTTGTAGAAAAATTATTTTGAAACAGAATTATGAACTTCAAAATCTACCAAATAGAGACCGAAAAACATAGAAATACTCGCAATAAATCTATTAAAAAAAGAAATTCATTATATTCAGAAAATATTCAAAAAAATATTATTTCGGTGAAACATGATAACCTTATAAATCAATGTTTTAAGTTTCAAGGCGCCACGTAGTTTAGTATTTTTATTTGAGCCATCAAAAGTAAACGATCTCAGTGATCGGCATGTTCCAATTAAGACGAAATAAAAAAAATTCATCAAAGTCGATCAAAAATCATGGTAATTATGACTTTTTTCTTTGATTATCGCGGGTTAGTGCACTCAGAATTCATGCCAGAAGATCAGACGGTAAATAAAATATATTATGCAGTCGTTATGCTGCGTTTAATTCATCGAAAAATGTCGCATTCATAAATAGATAATGACTGGTGATGAGATACGACCTACAAACCACTCAACAAGAATGGCGCCCTCTAATTAAGCCATAATAATTAAAAAAAAAATACATCAAAGTACATTAAAATCCATGATACTTATGACCTTTTCCTTCGATTATCGCAGGGTAGTGCACTCGGAATTCTTGCCAAAAGATCAGACGATAAATTAAATATATTATGCAGACGTTATGTGCCGTTTAAGAGAGCAAATTCGTCGAAAAATGTCACATTCATAAAACACATAATGATTGGTGACGTGGTGCGACATACAAACCACTCAACAAGAATGGCGCCCTCTAATTAAGCCGTATTCACAAAAAAAAAAAAAAAAAAAATACTTCAAAGTCGATTAAAAATTATGATGCTTATGTCTTTTTCCTTAGATTATCGCAGGGTAGTGCACTAAGAATTCATGCTAGAAGATCAGACGATAAATTAAATATATTATGCAGACGTTATGTGGCGTTTAAGAGAGCAAAATCGTCGAAAAATGCCATGTTCATAAAAAGCACAATGACTGGTGATAAGATATGGGTTTACAAGTTTACCCTATAAACCACTCAAGAAGTTTCGCAATGGCACTTTCCAATTATGACAAAATCGGAAAAAATACATCAAAGTCGATGAAAAAGTCATAATAATGTTGATTTTTTATTCGATTATCGCGGGGTAGTGCACTCGGAATTCATGCCAAAAGATCAGACGATAAATTAAATATACTATGCAGACGTTATGTGGCGTTTCAGAGAGCAAATTTGTCGACAAATGTCACGTTCATAAAAAGCACTATGACTGGTGATGAAATATGGGTTTACAAGTTTAACCTGTAAACCACTAAAGAAGTTTCGCAATGGCGCATTCCAATTAGGACGAAATCGAAAAAAATACTCACAAGTCGATTAAAAATTATGCTGCATATGTTTTTTTGCTTCGGTTATCGCAGGGTAGTGCATTAGGAATTCACGACAGAACATTAGATGACAAATGAAATATGTTGTGCAGACGTTATGCAGCGTTTAAGAGAGCAAAAATGTCATGCCTTTGGAAAGAAAACCTAAGGATTTTGTATCACGATAACACGCCTTATCACAAGCCTATCACTGTGAACGCATTTCGGATTAAAAATTCAACAAATATCATTGATCAACTATCGTATTTACCTGATATGGCTCCAGTCTGTCTTTTTTTCACATTTCAAATTACCACTTGAGAATTGTTGACAAGAATTGAAAACTTTTCCGAAAAATGCTTTTGAAAAATGTTGTAAAGACCGGCATAGGTATATAATTTCGGAAGGGGCCTTTTTTTTGAAGACGGCGGTATAATAAGTTTCAATGAATAGTAAATATTTTCGTTTTTTTTGGTCGGAATGTTTATATCATGAAATGTGGCCCACTGAAGACATCTGAAACTTCTTAGAACTTTTTTTACTTAAGCTAATATTTTATGTATTTAGATGGCCGAAATGCCCTAAAAATGTTGGTCTTTATTTCGGCCTATAATTATTGTTACCCAGCGTAATCATATTCCGAATACTAATATCTCTCGGTCTTCATTGCTTTTTAGGAAATTAATCTAATTACTTTTTATTCATTTCCAGTTGCAGCTTATTTACTTAATGACGTCATTACCCAACTTTCCCGCTTCCAATTACCGCTGAAAATTGCGTAATATCATGTTACATGAATTCATTTAATTACATTCTCAATTATAATCCAATAGCAATTTATATACCAAAAAAAGGAGGCAAAACTATAGGAAACATTGAATAAGACAATGAATGTTCAGAGTAGAGAAAATGAACGACAGACTAAAATGCAAAACTGAAAATCGAACCAAATTTTCATGGGAACAACAACGAGGGGAAGCCAAACACTCGCACAATGTGTGCAATTATCCTTTTTTTTTTGAATTTAAATGACTTTCATTAAAAATAATTACAAGATAAATGTTATTGTGTTGTGTATGCCAAGAACTTTCATATAACCATCCCAATCAGCCAACCACCTATGCTGAATGGTCGACGTATTCTCTGGCCGCCGCCGCCACCAATTTTCTCAAACGTCCAATGTTTTCTACTGCGTTAACGTTTTCACTTTTAATGAACCAAGTCAAAGCTAATTAACTTTTGGGATTGTCTCTGCTTTTCGCGCCACCACCTCCCCCGTGTTCCATTTACCCGGTGGCTGTTCGGAAAAAAGGGTAAAAATGCTGACATTAAAAGTTTAACAGAGTATCAGAGTTTATCCTGATGCGATTTCATGCAATTTGCGTCACGTTACTTTTTATATTTGCTGAAAAAGCAGCCACGGCGTAAACTCGTAAGACGTCATCGCCGCTATCGCTGCCGCTATCATTAAAAATCAATTTGAATTGATATGTTTTAATACTTTCGTCCATTAGCGTTATAACAATCCAATAGAATTGTATAATCAATCAATTAGAATGTAATTTAAATGTATAAATTCAATGAAAGTTTCCGGCTGCCATTAAATGTTATTCCCTAACCAAAGTTTTTACTTTATAGCCATGTTTCCTCTCTTCCTCATCTCTTCCCCGCCATCTTGAAAAAAAGGGAATAAAATCGATATCTTCACCACATTGTAGTATCTTAAATTATTTGTTTAATTTTTTTTTCTGTTTTTTTCTGCCATCAGGTGAAAAAAATTTACCAAGAATCAGCGAAATATAGAAAAATTTTGTACATCTGTGTGTTCGAGCCAAAAAGACCGAAAAGAAACCCTCAAACGTGACTATTCGTAATCTGTTACAATCACGATTTCACATTTCTAATTACGTGATTCTCTTACCACGATTTTGTTTTCGTTATGTTGCCATGCTCTACTGTGTGTGTGTGTGTTTTCTTCTTCTACACGCTTAATTCTGATACATTGTTTGGAGCCTTTAGCATGTATTAGGGGAGCGAATAAATTTCGGGCATTCTCAGCAATCCTGCTTCACATATATTTGAGGACATTTATTTGTATTTAATTTATGAGTATAGGTATACATATAAAAAAAGTGTCTTGGCAAATAATTTAATGATTTTTTTCAACACACAATCTAATGTTGACTAATGAATTCAGAGCTCAAATACCACCAATATAATTATTCGTTATGGATGTTTGAGCTATTAAATGTGCGAATAACATAAATGAAACTTATTTATCTCAGTTTTGTAAAAGGAAATGCCGAAACACGTGTCCAATTTGTATGGAATTCATTTGGGGTTTTGTATTTTTATTGGGTTATACATTTTTCGGTTTCAAAAATAAAGTTAAATAAAGGGTGTCCAAACAAGAACGCAAGATTTATATTTGGCGCCATTCGAAGTGTCATTGTTTGACATTTGAACAATTGTTATTGTTTGCTAGTAGAAGCTATGAGGTTAGTAAAAATGGAGCGCTACACGAATGAGCAACGCATTCTCATTGTGAAATTGTTTTACCAAAATGGTGAAAGTTTTGCGGCTACAGTTCGCAAATTGCGATCAATTTGGGGTCACAATAATGCTCCAAAAGAGTCAACTGTAAAGAGATTAATGGATAAATTTGCCAAATCTGGGTCTGTTAGTGATGCAAAGACAACAACGCGCCTTCGACCAGGTCGATCGACCGAAAATGTCGCAGCTGTACGTAATGATGTCGCTCATATTACAAATGCTTCATATTACAAATTTTCGATATAATATTTATGAATATTTTCTAAAAACGATTATTAGATTATTTTCTAAAAACGTTCTATACAAAGATCGAATAATATGTTCAATATTTTCGTTTTTTTTTTTTTTTTTTTTTTTTTTAATTCAATTCTCATGTAATATGCCGCTTATGATTACAGCAATATTTCAAACATACATATATATAGGATTTTAGACAAAAGATTTGCACATGACTTTGCCAACTCTGTGGAACTTACTGAGAAATATTTAACATTTTCACACTGACAAAGGTTAATGTAGAAAAAAAAATCAGTCCAATCTGCAAGACACGCTAGACTTGGTCCGGTGATAAAAAGTTCGGCTCGCCAAAAATAAGATCCGGCAATGGCTGGATACTTTAGTTTAAGATAGGATTAAGATTTGAATACTTATTGTAAATTTCAAAAGAAAGATTCAGTAAAGAAAATGAATGAAAAAAAAAATGTTTCAATTGATCTAAAATGTTTGTTTTAACTTTTTTTTTTTAATTTCGAGAACTTTTGAACTTTTTAAAACATATGGAAATCCAAAGGTCTTAATACTTAAAAAAAAAATACCGTCAGAGAATGAGAATTGAACCGAAAACAGTTTTGATTTGTTTCAGTTTCTGGAATGTAACCAATCCAATCTATAAACTATTTTCAATTGATCTAAAATGTTTGTTTTAACTTTTTTTTAAATTGAATTCTAAAGGTCTTAATACTTTTCAACAAAGCCCTTCAGCGAATGAGAATTAAAGCCGAAAATAGGTTTTGATTTGTTTAAGTTTCTAAAATATAGCAGCATGTTTCCATAAAACGTTCAAAGCTGTAGACGAACGAATCGTCTATGAACGGGAACATTATTTTTTTTTTATAAAACGTACGAAAATTGTCGCAAACTATTAAAGTTAAAAAAAGCGATGTTGCCATTACATATTTTTTCAACATTTCTTCATATTGTTTCGTAAAAAACTAGTTTTATGGTAAGTTTATTTAATAAAAAATACAGGTTTTTCAAAACGAAAATCTATTCTAATTACAATAACTAACGAACAAAGATCCATTCTCTTTCATTTAATCAAAAATTATAAACAAACAAAGTAGTATACTTTCCCGATGGACACCCTGTAGGACGTATTGAGTGATTCGTTTCATGAAAACAGATTGTAAATCAAAAATATACACAGTTTTTATTCTAATTCCAACAATCGAATAAAATTTGCATTGCATTTTCTTTCTATTTCATTCAGCAAAACCGGAATTACAAACAACTTTGATTTTGATTCTTACACCCGAAACGTAACTGTAAAACATTTCAATTCGGATTTAGTTTATGAAATATTTGTTGTTTTGTTTGTATTACATTTAAAAATGAATTAAAAAAAAAAACAGCATTTTTGAGTAGCTATGAAAATTTTATTCTGATTCCAACAACCAAATCAAAATTGTACAGAATTTTGTTTCGGTTTCATACATCCCTAACTAAATTACAAACAATTTTGATTCAGTTTATTAAAACTTTTGTTTGTATTTCATTTAAGAAATTACAATTTGAAAGAAAAAAAAATTTTTTTTGAGTAGCTGTGAAAATTCTTGGAACCTGGTATCGTAAATTCAGAAATTAAATTATTTGAAGCATTTTTACCTTTCACAGTTCGGCGCCAGACTTCTTTTCCTATGAGGAAATGAAACTACATTTGCTTTCAATTCAAATTCGGACTAAGAAACGAAATTATATACAAGTTTTCGAATCACAATATAATCGTATATTTCATATGTTTCGACAAATATATAGGTATTATTGAATCAATGTGGGTTTTAAATTTCTTTTCATGTACAAAACCAATCAATGTATGAACTGAGTTGTTATTTCGAATATGAATCATAAACAAATTTCTATTGTGTGTGCTTAACAGTATCCAAACCAAAACGAGATTGAGCTTTCATAAGGGTCGGTCCCTGCTTATAAAGTGTTCAATAACATTTGCACCCACTGTATAAAAGCAGAGTGGGTAGCAAACGATAGCACAAATTCTCTACTACATATACATATATATAGCGGTGTATATACAAATATTGTTCTGTAATTGGCGAAATTGGTGTCAATTACGTCTTTTTAAAATACAATATATTAATTTCATTGTTCTCAATGAACTGAAGAATGCAATTTCACTATGATATCATTGACATTGTAATAAGACCTGTAATTAGCAGACATTTTAAACGAATGTAATTATCGTACAACAAAGTTAGTTATTGAACACGTATTTGAAAAAAAAAAACATTATCTGCATGTCTTTTGAACTCAAAATTTGTTTAGAGCTTTACTATTGTTAAACCAAATAGGCAAAGTAATACGTATTCGAAAAATGATTGTTAGTTGAAGGTCTTTTGAAATTAAAAATTTTTTTTAAAGATACACATCTTATGCCAATTTCTGAAAATGTAATTAATATTCCAAGAATATTAAAACCAGAGGGCCTCACGAAAGTGTTTAGTTTCGTTTCAGTTTCAATAATTGTGAATTTATTTAAAGCATATTTTTTTTCATTCATTTTCTTTATTGAATCTTTCTTTTGAAATTTACAATAAGTATTCAAATCTTAATCCTATCTTAAACTAAAGTATCCTGCCATTGCCGGATCTTATTGTTGCTGAGCCGAACGTGTCCTTTCTTCTTAGCCGTATATGACCGGGAAGATGTTGAAGGTTTTGAGCGAGTGGGTTTGAGTGGGAGGACAACTTCGATATATATGACCTGCTTAATTTTCTTATTTCCTCGAAAATATGAGGAATGTTTGAATCCTTGTGTATGTTATCAATTCTAATATACTGTGGGGCACCACAAATTTGTTTCTGATTCGCATTCGAAACTACAATTCGCTTCATATATAGTTTCGCGTTTTAGTTAAACGAATCTATTGATTCTATTTCTTTATGGAAACACAATGAATATCTTCATTTGAAAAACTGAAACGAAAATACAATTGTAGGCAATTTCGTTTCTTAGTTCGAATCGTGGCAATTGCCACGCTCTGGTGAACAGGCGAGAATCAACACTGGGCTTTTATTTTTTTTAGGGGCCTAGATGATATAGATATTGTTCGACTTAAGAGCTTCTTGAGGCGCTCAGGATGGTTCAACGGGAAAAAGTAGGAGCATCCATATATCTAGCTTCCGTGGTATCACAATGGACTATACGGTTTAAGTTAGTCTGTCCATTCAGACTGCCGCACAGACCTAACCTAACCTCCTTGGCAGAGAAAGAAAGTCTTTGATATCAGGCTCTCAGAAATTTTCACAGCAATTCAAAAATTTCGTCAGTTTTGATGCGAATTGAAACATTTTTAATGAAACGTTTCATAAACACAAATTGTATGTAATTTCCTTTATGTTCCGAACTTCCCATTAATTTTGCACAAAAGAGTAAAAACTGAAAATCTCAATTTCAATAGTGCGTTCCTCAATTTGATTTCATTTATTTAACAATCTTGTAATTTAAAGCCATTTGGCTAATACAGGGTGGCCCAAAATGACCGAAGTGGTGTGAATTGCTTATAACTTTTTCTTTAAGACATACTTTTTTAATTTTTTTTTTTTAAATACAGTAAATTTATGGGGAATATTTTCAGATTAGTTATTAAAAATGATATCCCGCAAGTGGTGGCCATTTTCTGCTTTGCACAAATGTGCTCTTTCCAACACATTTTCCATGACCTTTCGCAAAATTTCCGGTGTTATGTTGTTAATTTCGTCTCGAATATTGGATTTTAATTCGTCAATAGTCCTGGGCTTGTTAACATAAACTTTCCCTTTTAAATAACCCCAAAGGAAAAAGTCTGGAGCGGTTAAATCCGGGGAACGCGGAGGCCAATTAAAATTGCTTGTACGCGAAATTATTCTTTCACCAAATATGTCGCGCAAAAGAGCCATTGTGGCCCTCGCAGTGTGCGCTGTGGCTCCATCCTGTTGGAACCATATTTGCGGATGGTTTTCCACGGCTGGCCTTACAAAATTTTCCAACATGGCCCGATATCGATCAGCATTGATGGAAATGGCAACACCTCGTTCATTTTCAAAAAAATATGGGCCAATGATCCTTTCTGAAGAAACACCGCACTAAACAGTACCCTTAACTGGGTGTAATTGTCGTTGATGAAGTACTCTCGGGTTTTCCGTAGCCCATATCCTACAGTTTTGCTTTTTAACGAACCCATTTAATTGGAAATGGGCTTCGTCACTCATAACTAAGTTATGAATAAAATTAGGATTCTCTTGTGCTTTTTGCTGGAAATAAATTGCATAGTCAAGTCGTTGCTGGTAATCTGTCGGTATCAATTCTTAAACAATTTGAATTTTGTATGGAAACATTCTTATGCTATGCAAAATTCGCTGCAGCGACCCTCTTGAGATGCCAAGTTGTGTCGAACGTCTCCTGGTTGATATTTGTGGATCATCCTGAATATTCTCCTGTACCACTTGAATATTGTCATCCGTGTGCACCGTTCGTCGTCTGCCAGCACCAGGAAGGTTCCTTACTGCTCCTTGTTCTCGAAAATTTGCAACAAGACGGTTTATTGTTGACTGA
>JAHXMU010000512.1:635402-713025 GCA_019455685.1 Philornis downsi | reverse complement strand
AAAAAAAAAAAAAACTTACACCAATTCCTTTTTTAACTGCTTTTTTACGGAACCGTAATGGGTCCGTGACGTATCCTCAAATTAAAATAAAACTTATTCCGTTTTTTAACCTAAAACGGATCCGATACGGATCAGAAACGGATCCGTAAAATGAAATAAAACTAATTCTGTTTTTTAACCTGAAACGGATCCGATACGGATTCGAAACGGATCCGTAAATTAAAGTAAAACTGATTCCGTTTTTTAACCTACAACGGATCCGATACGGATCCGAAACGGATCCGTAAATTAAAATAATACTGATTCCGTCTTTTCGACCTAAAACGGATCCGATACGGATCCGAAATGGATCCGCGTCCGTTCGTGTGCACACTGGGTAGGCACAGAGAAGTGTCTGTGTGCTGGCTGTAGGCTCATGTACGATTCAACGCTTTCCATAGAAATCTTAACTAGTCCTTGTTTACGAATCTGCGGTGGTTTCAAGTGCATCCAATGGCAGGGAAATATTCCATACAAATATATAGATATATTTCTATCTGTCTGTTATAGTCAAATTTCGTTTACTTGGCTGCAATGAAATTTTTGCATATTGTTGTTTGCATGTATGGGATGTTTTTTACTGTGTAGAATTTGCATACGAGCGGTCACTTGCGACTAATTCAAATAAATAGTACTCTTATGAAGATGTGAAATTCCGTAAAACGTAACGAAAGCGCTCTAAACACACATTTCCACTAATAACAACAATTTGTCCGGAAATATAACGCAATATATTTAGATATACATTTTTCCGGTAAGAATTTGTTGTTGCAGTTCAAACTATGAAAGTGGGTTTGTTCTGATTGTTTGAAATTTCATCATGGATAAATTTAGCACGTTCAAAGCCTCAGGTCTTGACAACATTTGGTGCCAACCAAAGCGGCACTACCAGCTACATAACTCGATAATTCATGGCATTATTTCGTGATTAATTAATTTCTTGCTGCGTTGGGTGAATTGACCGTCTATGTCACGAGGTATCACGCCTCTGAGCCTTTCCTTTTGATACTACGTAATGTCGAAAATCTGCTTGGGTAAGAAAATAGAAGCGGTCAACGTTAAAATCGCGCCATTCATCAAATATCAATCAAATAGCGTGAATCAAAGGGTGCAGTTATGGCCCATATTTCGAAGAAATAATCTGTAAAAACCCTCGTGTTTCTTTTGTGTGATTATAAAGAATACCCGTTTAATTATATAAACATTTTCCAATGATTGTATTTAAGTCAGTTTCATCATGGGATTAATCCGTATACAATGCGTAGTTTTTTTTTTGTTTTTTTTTCCAGATTTTGATTTTAGTTACCCAGTTCTTCTATCAGCTCACATTCCTAAGAAAATTGTGGTTAAAGTTGAAAAAACATATATTTTGTAATTTTTGTAAGTCTACAAAAAAATTCGAAGTTCTATCAAAAAAAAAATAAATAGTGTTTGTTGATTTGCATGTGCTTCTTTGGTTTACGAGATAACACCACTAAAGGAAATTTCATAAATGGGATATTTATATATGCCTGTAGCATAATAATTATAATACTGGTCAGGATTATGAATGCCAAATTTGATATTAGGGCGAAAGCGGGCAAAATTTATGAATTTTCCTTTCAAAACGTCTCCTACATAAAGAAAATTCAAGACGACTACGTCTAAACTAATCTTAAAGAAGCATGCTGTGCGGTTACCTCCTTTGTGGGTGCATATTACAGTGTCTAAAAGTCCGACTAGTTTCCGATTCATTTCATTTTAAATTTTTATTGATCAATTTAGTTAAATAAAATAATTTTTTCAAAATTGGTTGCACTGTGACAGACGTCTTCTGTGCCAAACTTCACATCATAAGTGCTATTAGCGTTTAAGCTGTTTGTACAAAATTGCACGGATTTTGTTAAAAAAAAAAGTATTTACAAGTGGCATAAACAGCTCAAAAAAGTGCCCTAACTGGTTAAGAACAAAGAGCGCCATAGACGTTCAACGACGTCAACCTCTGCCGATGAAAGTCATGTCCAAGAAAATCGAGATGTGCTCAAACATCGTCGACTACCAATTAGAGAGTTTACTGATGATGCCATAGTTTCAAACGGATCAGTCAACACCATTCTAAAAGACATTTTTCAATCATCCATTCAAAAATGTTAAATTTTTTTTTTAAGTGGAAAATACCATTTCGTTAGGGAAGAGATGAAGACCTGGCTACCAGGTCGTCATTAAACGCATTTTTATAGGAGACGAGATTTTGATCTGTGCTTATGATCTGGAATCAATCGAATAATTGAATGAATATCTTGCTCACGGTGAAGCAAAATCAAAAAGATCACACCAAAGTCTTTCGAAAATCTAGATTAAGCTGAAAGTTTTCTTCGGTTATCATGGTATTGTGAGTATGAATTTCTTTTGTAATTTAAAAAAAAAAATGTTCGTAATAATATGAGATGCTGCAGTAATCCGCAGACTAAATGTGGATTCTGAATCATAAATGTAAAGGGTGTCCCAATAAGAAAGCAAGATTTAAATGACTGATGCAGCAATTGAATTGTTTCTCAGACTGTATGACATGTGGCGCCGTCTTGTTGACACCACATGGCCTCCACATTTATTTCTTCAATTCTAGACACGAAAAAACTGGTTATCATTTCGCGATACCAAACACCATTGACTGTTTGCGCTTGACATGCCTCATTTTCATAAAAAAAGGTCCAATGATCCCTCCAGCCCAAAGTCCATACAATACAGTGACACGTTGAGGATGCATTTGCTTCTCGTGAATCACTCGAGGATTTTCCTCACCCCAAATGTGACAATTCTGCCTATTGACGAAGCCATCAAGATGGAAATGGGCCTCGTCACTGAAGATGATTTTATTGACAAAATCAGCATTTTCATTTTGTCTCTCCAATGCTCAATTAACGAACTCCCTTCGCTGTCTATGGTCAGCTGGCTTCAGTTCCTGAGTCAATTGAACTTTGTATGCATGAAGATGCAAATCTTTCGTCAAAATACGCTGCATAGTGGATTTGGAGACACCAATTTGCTGAGCTCCTCGGTGTCGAATTGAGGTGGATGGAGTTTGAGCGACATCATCACGTACAGTTGCGACATTTTCGGTCGATCGACCTGGTCGAAGGCGCGTTGTTGCCTTTACATCACTAACAGACCCAGTTTTAGCAAATTTATCCATTAATCTCTTTACAGTTGACTCTTTTGGAGCATTATTGTGACCCCAAATTTATCGCAATTTGCGAACTGTAGCCGCAAAACTTTCACCATTTTGGTAAAACCATTTTACAATGCGTTGTTCATTTGTTTAGCGCTCCATTTTTACTAATCTCGTACCTTCTACTAGCAAACAATAACAATTGTTCAAATGTCAAACAATGCCACTTCGAATGGCGCCAAATTTAAACCTTGCGTTGTTGTTGGAACACCCTTTATGTACTTCATCATGTGAATTGATCTCAAATTACACTAAACATCCTTCGTTCTTAATCTTGTGCATTTTCCACAATGTAGATTCTTCGATTTCTGACAATTATCCCTGGTATACAAATCTTAAACACATTTATGGCTTCTTTATGCATCAGCTTGTACATTTAATAATCTTATTCGTACATTTACTCTGCCCCGTAAATCTATCTAAAAGCAATATTCAAAACATCAATACAACATTTCATTTTCTACAAATCGCAAGCAAATTTTGTTCGGACTTAATTGAGGCTACAAACATGTTGGATTATTGCCAGAATCCATTAATTAAAGTCTCGTTTCAAATCAGCTGCTGCTACGCAAAAACAACTTTTATATTTCATTTACTTCTCTCACAAGAAGTTTTTTGTGTTGTTTTTTATGTTTTCAAAAACGTATTCATCATTTCACGTCAATGTTCGTAAAAGTTTTTAACTACAAGTACTGTATCCATCACTGTCATTTTCCTCCCCTTACGCGCTTCATTATTGTTTATTGTTTAATAGGGCCACAGATGAATTTGGAGTGGCAAAAAAAAAAACAAAAAAAGAATCAGGAAAATAAGACAAATAATCATAATAGAACTTTTGAGATGACTGACATTAAGATGAATTTCTTCGTTCGTCCCTGTTGTCAAACAAAAGCAAAATTATTTATACAATTCGGAAATAGTTATTAATTAAACTAGAGTTTTTAATTTAGATACACATGTTATTCTTTAATTATTCTTAAAGCTTTTTACACCCTTTTACTTTGTCAAACATATTTCCTAATTAAATGATTATCCTAAGAATAGATATTGGTGGATGGAAGTCAAAAATGTCAACATAATAAATCACATTTTTTTTCAACTTTTATGATTTTTATAGCATCACCCGAAAGAATAAAGTCTCATATATGATTTGATGCGGCAAAAATGTTACACCAACAAGTTGTCTTTCGATCTTTTGATCAAATGTGTGTCATGACTTCTAAAGTCGGTTAAGCGAGGTCCATCTGTTTGACTGATAAACACGATATTTGCAGTAGATCTTTATGAAATCTCTTAATATCTGGCACAGCTCATTATTTTGCCAGATCTCAGCCAGTGATTGTAAAACGGCTATATCGCAAAATCGTTTCTAGTACTGCTCCCATAAAATTAACCGATTTTCTTCTAGTATTCAATGTTTTTCCTTCAATTCCCAACTCGTTAACTGTGGTAACCTACCTTCTTGTCCGTTAAATTAACTTAGCGTAACAAAATTTGTAAATATTCTTCTGATATCTCGCACACAAATAATCGATTTAATCCAAAAACACTTAACTTCATATCAGAGTACGCATTTTGTGTGTAATGGATAACCCACTGACAGAATGAATAACTCACACACATTGCTGCAGTGGGAAATGAGAGATGACTGTTTACGCACTACCCACCAGAAATGAGTAACGGAGTCGTGAGATTAACCATAGGTTGCCCATGAGTTACCCACGCCTGTGTGGTGTATAAAGTTGCACATTACTCATGAGAAATGTGTAGCCAAAGTGATTAAATCATAAAGGCTAAATTACGTATTAGAAAAATCATCTCTCTCATTACTCATGAGAAATGTGTAGCTATCATGAATGAGTAAACCATAGAGCTTAAGTTACCTGCTAAGGAAATGATCTCTCTCTGCGATCTAAAAAATAAAATTTTCGACAAGTAGGCTCAAGCAGATTTTTCTTGTTTGATAGAGTTTGATAGCATTTTGGTTCAAGTACATGTTATTTACCGTTCTATCAGTCAGATGAAATCAATGGCAATGGTCTGTATAATAACACCATTGCGCACTATCAGGCTTAATATAAATCTTCCCCTCAAACATTGGGGACATTTAGTTAGTTCAGTGAGTCTATGGAGAGAAACTAAGGTGAGCAAGTTCGTTTCTCTAGGTAATTTAAACTCTATGGCTCATTTCCCACGACGATATTTGTGGGATTACTGATGGGTGGCTAAATGCGTACTCTGCTTCATGTATTTCTACTAGCAGTTGCATAGAATTAAGTTAAATTTGGCACACATCATCATGCATTTGATGAACATCATTTTGAGCATGAACAAATGGACGGTATTGTCCGTCCCATTCCTACTTGTATCTCTCATACAAATGATCGATTTTACTCATACATTCTTAGATTCATATACAGGGTGGGCCATATGAGTGTTGGCGATTTAATTCTTCAATTTCTCGGTAACGCGCGGCGCGGGGTGACGGGGGGATATGTTATTCGCTGCGCCGCTTCCTGGAAATTTAGTCGCCATGAAGCCGTACACGGGAGTGCAGCGTGCATTTTGTGTCCAAGCGTATTACGAAAACAATAAATCAGTGATTACTGCACGACGTTTGTATCGGCATGAACACGGTTTACACGATTTAAGTGAAGTTCTAAGCGCCAATGTGATACGAAAATGGTACCAATTACGGTTCGTGGTCGCCCAGTTTCTGCAAAATCAGCCGACATTGTGGAGCGTGTTCGTGTTCCAGTTCAGCGAAATCCGCAACAGTCAACACGTAAGAGAAGTCAGTCTTTGGATGTCAAAAGAACAACTTTACGACGAATTTTGAAACGTGATTTGCATTTGAAGGCTTATAAGATTCAGATAGTCCAAGAATTAAAACCCGATGATGCCAATAACCGACTTAACTTTGTCAATTTGATGCTAGAGCGGTTCAACAATTTCAAAAACGTGATTTTTAGTGATGAGGCCAATTTTCACCTTAATGGCCAAGTGAACAAGCAAAATTCAACAATTTCAATAACGTGATTTTTAGTGATGAGGCCAATTTTCACCTTAATGACCATGTGAACAAGCAAAATTGTCGGTTCTGGTCCGAGACTAATCCCCGACGCTTGCATGAACGTCCACTTCACAGCCCTGAGCTTGTCGTGTGGGCTGGGATAACGTCAACCGCTATTATTGGACCATACTTTTTTGAGGACGAAAGAGGGCATGCGATGACGGTTAGAGCGAACAATTATTGCAACATGCTAGCAGACTTTTTGGTGCCAGCTTTGCAAGAACTTCAAGTCAATACCTCGAGGATGTGGTTTCAACAGGATGGGGCCACATGTCATACGGCTAGGGTATCCATAGAGCTGCTGAAAAATGTTTTTCTTGGAAAACTCATTTCGAAAAGGGGGGATATTGAATGGCCCCCACGTAGGCCCGATCTCTCTCCATGCGATTATTTTCTCTGGGGCTACCTCAAATCGGTAGTCTACGAGAATAATCCGAAAAATTTAGAGCAGTTGAAGAGGAACATTATTCAGGAAAGTAACAAAATACCGAGAATAAATTTTCAACGAGTTTTCCAAAATTTGCGACTTCGGTTCCAAGAGTGTCAAGCAGCCGAGGGAAGCCATTTGGACAACATTATTTTTAAGTCTTAAAAATTCCCATGCTTCTACTTTTTAAAAATACAAATATATTTTTTTTATGTTTCGTAGTTTTTTTTTAAATTGAATATTTAAACCGCCAACACCCTTACGGCCCACCCTGTATTTTAGTTATTTTCGCTGAATTCGATCAAATTTGATTTACGTTAAGCGATTCTGAAAATGAAAATGAAATTTAATTATTAATTAATTTAATTACTACGTCCGGGTTTCACCTATTGCTAATTATTTATACTATCTTGCAAACTATTAGCAATATGTAGACAACTTGCCAACCTTTCATGCCAATCCTGGTGGCTCGTATTTAGTAAATTTATTCAAAACCAAATATAACTTTAAAAATCAAATAATCTTTAATACATTAGCTTATTTGAAAACCAATATCGAAAATTGTATACTAATTTAATGAATGCCATGAGAACTTATACACGAAATACATAAATCCATTAAATTAAATCTTTAAATTGCTTGTTCCAACCACTATCATATAATTCTAAAGATTCGGTATACTTTTGTAAATGTTCTTGAACTTTTGAATCACATACGATATACCAGAAATGGCACAATAACTAAATTTGTTTTCAATGTGGAAGTTGGAATCCAAACCCCGTAAATACCGGGATCCATTTTTCGGGTTCAAAAGTAAATTTAAATAAAAGACACAAAAAGCGATGACTTTAGTGAAATGTTTATTTTATTATAATGCTTAGACCTTGCCATTATTTATTATATGAAATACAATGTCATCTAAATGACCGCCTCTGGCCTGGTTGCAGCAGTTCCTCAAAAGTGTAGCTTTTTCGCACATTTCGAGCAATATCACGGCGATAACTTGACGAATTTTTGGTTTTCAAATGCTCCAACGTTTGGGGATTATTCGCGTAAACACGGTATTTGACGTTGCCCTACAAAAATAGTCTAACGGCATCAAATCGCATGACCTTTATTGGCCACATGACGTCGCTAAATTGTGAAATTACGCGTTCTGGAAACTTTTCATGCAATAAAGCGAAAATCGGTCATGTTGTATGGTTCGTGGCACAGTCTTGTTGAAACCACATATCGTATCATATCATATATGTATAGGTATATAATCTTCAATAGCAGGCAAAAAAAAATGGAATCATACACGGCCATTCAGAACGGAATGGAAATTCGGATTATCCGCCGCACTTTCACTAACTTACGCGTTCTTCGGTTGTTAGACGATCCATATTCGTAGAAGGCAAAGGTTTCACTTAATAAATAACACTTCAGATGACATGTATTTAACAGCTGATGGCCTTGCCAGACCGGCGGTTTTGAAACGACTAAGTGGATAACCCCGTACGTATAAATTCTGTTTCCCATAACCAAACTAAAATCTTTCCGTTTAGATTCCGCACGCGAAATGGAATTGTATGCGATTTCGATCCTTGTTTCGGCATCAGCATTAAAACCATAAATAATTATCTTTCAACAACATAAGATTTGTTTATTCTAACATTTAAATTGCGTATTTTGTGATGTGATAACAGCGCTTGCTTGACTACTTATCACGTTGCAGGAAGGATGAACTTTCGGAAGACTTCTCCACATGTGTGCCAATCATGGAGATCACTGTCTGTCTGCCGTGAACTTTGAAGTACACAAAGATAACAAATTTATTGAATTAAAACTTTTTTGAAAGCTATAAACATAAATTTAACGAATCTAATCTCAAAAAAAAACATTGTTAGATGATGATAAGCGCAATTAATGATCAATTGGTTGATTATCAATTTTTTGAAATGGGAGATATAAATTAATAAATATACGAGTATGATTATCATTTACGATGAAGATAAGATTTTCAAATGTTGTGAATATTAAGAATATTCTGTAGCAATTTGATAAGATAAGCACAGCGGTCGGGACATGATTGGTATTGATCAAATAATATTTATATATATATATGTATATATGTATATATATATAATCGTATGAAGTTCGGAGAGGGCAGCTAAGGATAAACTATAGTTAAAAAAAAATATATATACATATATATTATATATACATACTTGTATATATTAACTATGTTTACAAAATATATTAATATATTAACTATTTAACTGTAGATAAAAAAAATATATATATGTATATATACATATATATATATTTTTTAACTGTAGTTTATCCTTAGCTGCCCTCTTTGAACTGTTGTCATGATATATCAGTATGATTGAGTTAGTCTTCTATTTCCATATTTTTCCTTTCATATATGTACTTAGTTGCTTAATCTTTTTTTTTTATATGCACATAAAACCAGCCAGCCTGCGCTGCCATTTGTTATTGTACATTTCCTTATCTATTTTATATAGCACAATTTTTCATTTCCACTGAGATAACCACAAAATTTATGATGGCTATAAATTTCACATAAAATAATTCTGTATATCATTTCCATCCAACAATGGGAAACGCACAAGCAGCGAACATTGAACATAAAATTCAAATGGCTTTTGACCAGACGTATCTCTTAGGCGAAGAATGAATACGACGCATACGTTGAACATTTATATTTGTTGCGTATAGGTCGATGTTATATGAGGCAGGCTAGAAAACTATCCAAGCTCATCACACTGAAGGACTATAAGAAATAACGATCAAAAGATCATAAAAATTTCTTTATTGGAGCACAAAAGAGCTCCTGATTTCATGCAAATCTTTTGTGACGCTATTTTTAGACTCAATAATAAGGCCTACTGTTCAAAACCGCAGGACAATATGGAACACATTGAAATTTTTGAGCATTTAAAAATTGGGTTTAAAGGAGTTGTCAACATTTCTTTTGTCGCTAAATTGCCACAACTACTCTCTATGTTCACTTGGGGTTCGAGTGCGATCCGCAATTTAGTTTGTTTACAGCGCTCGATTTTGTCATCTCAAGTCGATTTTTTGACTTTATCAATGAATAAGTCGCAAATTTTGTATTCCAAATGGAATTTCAGACGCCGAATGACTGAAAAAGTCACAAAAATCTTACGATGAATCGACTTTATCAAAACACATACATATGAGTGGTACAGTGCATTCAAAAGACGTTGAGATGTGACGGAAGATTTATCTTATTTTGCTCGGCCACCAATGCCTGCAACTGAAATTAACACCGATAAAGTAAAGGAAATGCTCGTTGGAAATCTTCATTTAAGTTTGTGAGAGAGACAACCGCATGAAACAATGCCTGTCATTTTACATTGTTTAGATATGAAAAGCGTTATCGCTCAATTAATTGCAAAAAAAACTGAATTTTCTTCAAAAACTCAATCGCATAAGGGTCCCTAAGGACTTCCTAGAACCAGTCAATTTCAATTTTGACGCATTATAATAACGGCTGGTGAAGCATAGAAGCATAAATTTGACATTCCGACCGAACAGAAACCGAAAAAACCATATCAAATTAGATAAAAGTTAAACATAACGTTGACTGTTTTCTTTGATTATCGCGATGTTGTGCACTCGGAGTTCTTGTCGGAAGATCAGACGGTAGATAAATAATATTATATGGGTGTTATGTGGCGTTTAAGAGAGCAAATTCGTTGACATCGGTCATATTTGTGAAAAGAAAACTTACGGATTTTACTCACAAATTTGACAAGACATTTGATATTCCGACCGAGCGAAAACCGAAGAAATCACATCAAATTAGATAAAAATTCTTTGATTATCGCGATGTTATGCACTCGGAATTCTTGTCGGAAGGTCAGACGGTAGATAAATAATATTATATGGGATTAAGAGAGCAAATTCGTTGATATAGGCCACATTTGTAAAGAAGAAACTTACGGATTTTACTCCACTGTTTTACGCCATCTCCTAAGGTTATCATTGTAAGTGAATTTCTGACCAAAAAGTCAACAAATATTATCGACCTCCTGCCCTATTCACCTGATAAGGCTCCAACTTGTTCTAATTTTTGGCATTTTGCCGAGCATTATTGATTATTCGGCGATTAAAGTGCCACCAATTAAAGATGATGCAATTGGCAATTTTGATTCCTTTTTTTACTTAAAAATTTCAGTATATCGTAAGAACATTTCAAATTTCAAGAAACAACATCGATAATAGCATCGAGTCTGTCCGGAAAGCTTCACGCGCTGCTTGAATGTGGCCTGATGGTATTTTATCCCATTCTCGGCGAAAACGATTTCTTTAAGAAATGAAGCTGGGAACTTTTTCGTGGGAAAAAACATTGAATTTCAAGGCTTTGTTATTGTTCGATGTAGCCATCTTTAGCGCCGATAATAGCATCGTGTCTGTCGGGAAAGGCTTCACACGCTGCTTGAATGTGGCCTGATGGTATTTTGTCCCATTCTCGGCGAAAACGATTTCTTTAAGAAATGAAGCTGAAGCTTCAAGGGCTTTATGGGATGGTGCGGAGTCTTGGTGAAATTTCCACTGGTTTCTACCGAATTGTTTACGTTCCCAAGATAACAAAGCATTATTTTAAATCTTATCGCGATAGATTTATTGACTTACCTGTACGCTCTGTACTCAATGAAAACGAATGTGAGCATGCTCTAAAACTGGTTTCATCAGAAAAGATCAAATGCCCAAGATTGCGAACTGCTAACTAAATTGCGGCGATCGTTCAAATTGCATAGGAAGTACCAGAAGGGACGGACACAGTCCGATAGGTTTAAAAAGTCATGAAATATAGACATTTTAGTGCTTTCAAAATCGCCGTCTGGCAAAGCTGTCAGCTGTTAAATACCTGTCATTTGAAGTGTTATATCTACATAGTGAAAAGTTTGCCATTTACGAATGTGGATCGTTTAGCAACCGCAGAAACAACAACAATCAGATATAACTTAGCACAAAGGGGGCGATTTAAACCTGATTCAACCGACGCCAATTGGCCACCAAAATCATGCAATTTGGCGCCGTCAGACTTTGTTGTGTGGCCACGTTAAAGACCATGTTTTCGCGGATAATCCCCAAACGTCCCGCTCGAAATGTGCGGAAAAGTGGTCTAAAACTACCTCAGCAGAATACACACTGCTGCAGCCAATCCAGAGGCGACATTGTATTTCATAATGGCAAGATCCAAGCATTATAATGAAATAAAAGTTTCATTGAAATCATAGCGCTAGATGTTTTATTTAATTTTACTTTTGGAACCGAAAAATGTGTAACCCTATATTTGGCCAAAAAATACTTGATACTTTAAACGCATCCTTCTATGTATTACATTTCAGCCACATCAAATAATGCACATGTAATAATTCTTCTCATCATTAGAATGCGTTTAAATATGATGAATATAAGGATATCGTTCCTGTCTCATCGCTGAGATGTTTACTTCTTTTGTTCACCACGAAAGTTTTCCTTTGACATTTTAGTAACCTCTACATGGACGATCTCAAGTTACTGTTCGCTTACAACTTCACTAAGGAAGAGACATCATCGTTTCCAACCGTGTCGCTGGCTGCATTCTTATGCTTTTTTCCTGAGTGTAAACTCTTTACTCGCGCACACTCACTCACACTCTACTGACTATACATGTGTTTACGCCATTTTGTGGATTGTGACAGCTTAAGATTGATTAGTATTATCTGTTGTGAGCTTGTTGGGGTACTCGCTGTCGTGCTCGTACATAAATCTTATTGATTGATTATGTTTCCTTTTATTTCATACGGGGAATGTTCGAGTGCGCAGAATGATACACACGCACGTGGGTACATACAGAAAGAAATATCGTACGCTTTTCAACAAACTATTTACGGATTGACGTTAAATGGGCCGTACTAAAGCAGAGCCAACCTAAAGGGAAGCCAAACTACATTTAGAAAAGAAGACTCGCAAATATTTCTGCTCTCTCTCTCTCTCTCGTTCAGATTTTCTGTTCTGTTGGCAACAGTTGCGGAAATTTGTAATTAAAAAATTTGGGTCACAAAACTGCTTAATTCACAAATATTTCGTGTTTATATTATATAAAAAGGTAAGAGAAGAGCAATCAATGCTTTATTTTCTGCTTAGTTAAACGTCAAAGTTTTAAAAATTTCCGGCTTAGTTCAGCTGGCATTATTTTATGTTTTCTTTGTAATTTGATTTAGATTTTTTTTTTATTTTTGTAAACTTTAAAGACGTCAATGACTTGCCGTAGGCTGTTTAAGAATCAGGTTATATGAAAAAAGTTGAAATCTGCACAGTGATGACATCGCTATCCGTAGAATTGGATTAGTTTTTGGTACAACTCCTCTCCTTCTCAATAGGTTTTTCCTTTTTCCGTGGTGTTGTATTTCCTAAAACGGTGCGACTAATTATGGTCATAGGAAATGGCGGCAATATATAATTCAGATATTTAATTAAAAATTAACTTTCGTTTTGTAAAAAAAAATGAGAAACCAACTGCGTGAGACATACTTTTCCAGGAAAATAGCATCAACGACCAAAAGTGAAATCAACGATAATACCTTCTGTCTAAAAATGGACCGGAAATTGGTCAATAAAGAACTTTTTCAAATCTTCTCTAATAGTAGAACTAAATATTTTATGAATTTGTTAACTTTTATAAAAACTTACATTTCTATATAAAGAAGAAAAGTATAGAAATTGATGAAATACGTAGCTGTACTATTAGAAAAGATTTTAAAAAATCTGTACAAAAACCTTTTCCGTTCTTTGAATGCCCTTCAACCAACCAAATCAAAAACAAAGAGAAACCAACTGCGAGAGATATACTTTTCCAAAAAAATAGCATCAACAAACGACCAAAAGTGAAATCAGCTATAATACCTTCTGTCGAAAAAAGGGTCGGAAATTGGTCAAAAAAAATGCAAACTATCATTCATTTATTCAAATTTATTATATCGCTTTCAAAGTAGGCCCCTTCCGAAGTAAAACACTTATCCCGACACATAATCCAATCATCAGAACATTTTTACAAACACTTTTCCGTAGAAAACTTCAGTTCTTTTTTATGTCTTATACACTGAGAACGACTGACTCAAAGTGATAATTGAGTTTTGGAAAAAGATAAAGTAATCAACCGGAATTATATTAGAAGAATACGCTGAAATTAGTTCACAATGACAGTCTTTTGAGATGGTGCGTTATCGTGAGGAGTTTTCTTTCAACACATTTGGCCTTTTTCGTCGATAATCGACCGGAACTATATTAGAAGAATACGCTGAAATTAGTTCACAATGACAGTCTTTTGAGATGGTGCGTTATTGTAAGGAGTTTTCTTTCAACACATTTGGCCTTTTTCGTCGAATTTGCTTTCTCAAACGACTCATAACGATCAGGTGATTTTGTTTCTTTGTCATCTGACCTTCTGGCAACAATTTCGAGTGCGCAACATCGCGATAATAAGAGAAAACACTCAACATTGCCTTGAGTTTTAATCGATTTTGACGTGTTTGTTTCGATTTCAGTTTAGCTGGAAGACATCATTCTGAAGCTTGCTGAATGGCTTGCATGTTAAAATCACAAACTTATGTGTTTTGTGTATAAGGGTGGTTGGTCCCATTCTAACATGACTTCAGCTACCTTTGCGTGATTGAGGTTTTGATGCAAAACAGCAACGCGTCTCATACACAAAAAACAATCGTGTAAAATGAAACGAATTGATTAGTGAGATGCAGAAGGTTCAACGGCTGTCTCCCTGAAACATAAATGATGACTTTCAGCAACCACTTCCTTTACTTTATCGATAATAAATTCAGTTGAAAACGTTGATGGCCGGCCAGAGCATTGCAAATCTTTCGCCACATCTCGACTGCTTCTGAAAGCGCTCTTAGATTTGATAAAGTCGTTTCATCATAAGCCTTTCGATTCATCTCACGAAATTTCTTTTGCAATACGAAATTTTTGACATTCTTTGTTCGATATTTTATCCATTGTAAAGATCGCAAACCGCCCTTGGGATGAAATGACCAAACCGAACATTGAAAATAAACCAAATGACAGATGGCGTTCGAACTCCACGTTAGAATGAAGGGTAGTAGTGCCAACTTAGCGACAAAAACATATTTTAAACGATTAGTCTCACGAAATTTCATTTGCAATACGAAATTTGAGACATTATTTATTTGATATTTTATTCATTGTAAAGATCACAAATAACCATACCGATCATTGAAAACAAATAGCGCTCAAACCCCATGGCAGAATAGAGGGCAGTAGTGCCAACTTAGTGACCAAAAGAGTTTTGACAATCTCTTTAAGCGGGCTTTATATTTCCTATTTGTATTCCGCGCTTTATATAGATTGCAGAAACATACAGAAAAAAACCCACACTATAAAATATATTTATTTCGAATTATTTGAAGTTTCTGTTGATAAATTCAACAAACTAATTATAAATTCATATTATTATATTTCGTGGAAAAGTTATTGCGATAAGAACACACAAAACACACTAAATTGGGCATATGTTTCTACTCAAAATTACGTCATTAGGCGCAACGTCATTCATCATAATTTAGTACGATTGACCAACTGAAATACACCCAAAATATATCAACAATTGTTGCCAAATTTAAATTTACTGCGAATTTTAAGGCTAATTTTTCCTGCGATGTATATTTTCTGCTGCATCATTTGACAGAATTCTTATAATAAGATCATAATTAATGCCAATAAATGCCACTTGTAATTGTTTGTTAACTTTTTTAGAATAGTCTTGCTATAGTTAACTGATCATTGAACTATTTATTGCCTATAATGTGGCAAAACCGGTTATCTAATTATTCTAGAAAAAAAAAAGTTCTGTCAAAAAAAGTGCGGATACTTGATCTTCTAAAAAGCCCGCTTAAAGGCAATATCAAAAATTTATCGTCGCTCATTTGACTCAACTGTTCTTTGTACTGGGTGCGGAGCTTGAGCGGAATTTGTGGTTTAATTTGTTTACAAAGCTTGATTTTGTCAGTTCATTTCAAAGGTATTTTGCATTTCTTACAGTGGATAGAAATACCGAATGAAAAATTTCAATTGCAATTTCATGTACCGAATCACTAAAAATGCTACAGGTGGCTTACGATGAATTACTTTATGTAAAATATGTACATTTGAGTGGTACAGTGCATTCAAAAGCAGTCGAGATGTAGTGGAAATTTGCCTCGCTCTGGTCGGCAATCAATGTCTTCAACTGAAGCTAACATCGACAAGGTGAAAGAAATGGTCGAATCGTCGTATAAGTTTTAGAGAGAGAGAGACAGAGCCGCTGAACTTTCTACGTCTCGCGAATAAATTCGTTCTATTTTTATATGTCGCTCGATCAGTTCCGAAAAAACAAGTTCTTAAAACCGCTCGACCAGTTCTTCAAAAATTCAATGGGTAAAGATCGCTGAAGACAAACTAGAACGATTCAATGGCGAACCATTAAGGCAGCATTAAGGCAGTGTTGCCACCTCAGAGCCCTATGAAATCTTTAAATCAATTCTAAAATTTCCTTTTATTTTGGAAAGAAATCCCCCTTTTCTGGTTGACAAGAGACATACATTCATAGAACTTAAAAAAGTTTTTTTTATCCAAATGCGAATTAATCTTCTCTAAGTATTTTATGAATTTGTTAAATTTTATAAACACTTATGTACATTTCTATATAAAGAAGAAAATTTAAGAAATTGATTAAATACGTAATTCTACTATAAACGATGATTTGAAAAAAAATTGTACAACAACCTTTCCCGTTTTATGAATGCCCTTTAATCTATTTTGGATAAGTATAATCTCAAAAAATCGTAAATTTGTTCAAAAAAACTGCAAAACAAAACAGCATTTTTTTTTATAGAGATAATTAGATCATATAAAATCAATCTAGCTTAGGATTATCAATGGATGGAAACAGAATATTTTACAGATATTCATAAAACAAAGCAATCTGGTTCGTTGAGATTTGTAACGTATATTATAAGACGGCAGTTAGGAGAACCAACGTTCAAGACATGAGTCAAAAATAAAAATATATAAATAAAAATATATATTAATATACCGTAAAACCATAACAAATTAATCGAAAGTCCAAAATATATTCAATTGATATTTAAAGACATGCCATTGCTAAAGAGAATATTTAATGAGAAAGTAGAAGTATAAGTAAAAAAAAATATTTTTGGATTATCAGTTCAATGAAATCTCCACGATTGGAAATGTCCAAAAAGGTGGCATCGCCTATAGACCTCCTTTACAAATTGTGGTGTTTCAGTCGTGATGCTGTGCAGGAAGTATCTGCAAAAATCTCGCAAAACTAACAACATCTTCCTTTATATCTTTTTGAGACAAAAAAAATCTATAAAAAAAAGGAAGTGCCGCTTCCAACCACACCGAAACCCAAAAACCTCTACATAGTCGATCACAAATCAAGGAAGCGTAGACATTTCTCTTTGGTTGTCGGTTCTCTTTGTGTTATGCACAGGGAATTCTTGCCACATGGTCAAACGGTAAATAAAGAATATTATTTGGGCATTATATGGCGTTTGAGAGAGCAAATCAAATGAAAAAGTCCAAATTTGTGGAAAGAAAATACCTGGTTTTTGCAACATCACAAAATTTAATTGAAAAATGTTATGACAATTGGATTATTCGTTTGGTATAAAAGTACTATTTTGAAAGGAAGCCTAATTTGAATTCAATTTAAATGAATATAAACTATTTAGGCTTTTCTTTGACCACTTCCAGGTAGTTTTCATTTGTAGACAAAATGTGCTGAAAACAATGCAAATATAATGTAAGAGAAATTTTAAGTTTATACTAAAACTTGTGTTAGATAAATAAATTCAAAGTATTCGTTTATGGAAAAATATCCGAAAAATACGCTATAACAAATCAACGTCGTTTGATTACAAATTATCTATAAAAGTTTAAAAAAACTGATCGCGCCTATTTTAATTAAAATCATGCACACCACGGAAACTCAACTGCACTTAAAAGTATAATTGAATCGAAAGAGAAACACGTGGAAATTCTTATGTTTAAATCCTTGTAAAAAGAATTTTTAAAGCAATTTTTTTGAAATATGGGAAAGCTCCTCACATTCAGAAGGCTTACACGCATTCGATTTTTAAGACTCACTCAACGGAACCTACAGTTTAAGAACGATTCCGAACGCCACAGTTTGAGAAGCGTTCACAAGACTTCTCGACTAATCGACTACTCGAAGTGTCCGTCAGAGGCGATCGCCGCTTATGTAATGATAAGTGGCCGTCTGCGGGATTGAGGCCGAGATCATAGGAGCGATAGTCGAGTGTAGTAACTATCGTGCCACGTTCGGTCACTTCCACCCGAAACACATAAGTTAAAAATAGTCTAAATCTAAGCTAAAGCTTAAAATAGATAAGTCTTATCTTATCGTCTCTTATCTATCTATCTCTTATCAAATTTTGGAAATCTTAACTTGTTTGTGCTCGTTCCTTCTGCTCTTCAAAGAAAGTCCTCGATATTTATATTCAAAATGTTCTAGTTATAATCTGTATGGAATATATTTACAATATATCATTGTTATCATCGCGCACAGTTGTGACCTGATGGTGGCAACTATAATTGTCTACTCCTCTTTAATGATATTATTCTGCTTAATTGAAATATCGATGGCTGGAATCATTATCAAAGTCCTTTAGATAAGATAAGATATAGCAAAATTAAACAACATTAACAAATTCAAAACTTTGTTCACGCTGTTATGTTATCAAACGCTTATATAAATTGTTTTTTTATAAGTCCCCGCTAAGATAAGATTATTTAACTTATAAACGTTATCGCTCTTGTCCCTAACTACACTATAGGGTTGGAAAAAACTTATCACAGTCATAAGAGGGTAATTCATTTTACAGCCATATGCAACTCACTCACTGTGTCCATATATTTAGAACTTATCTAATCTAAAATCACTTTCAAATCCCCAAAATTGCATCACACAATTATCTCTGACAATAATCTTTATCTTTATTTTTCTCTTCCTCTCCGCCCTCATCCCGTTACAGTCGGAATCCACGTCGACATCGATATCATCGAATAATTCCAAACCCATTGCCACTAAATGCGTCTTTTGTGCACAAACATTGGGCATCAATGATCGACCCAAGTTGCTGGAGTGTTTGCACGTGACCTGTTCACAGTGCATGAGTACAAAGTTCGCCGAGCTAGATCGCACCATGCCGCCGCTGATCCATTGTCCGATGTGTAATATGGCCTCACAGAATGAATTCATCATCGATAATCAATTCCTCATCGAACACTGTACAGCGGGCGAGATGCTCAACGATCCGAATGATTCGGTGGGCGGCACAAAAACCTCGGCCTCCATACCCTGCAGCAGTTGTTCCGACAACAATGTGGCCACCTCGTGGTGTGTCGACTGCTCGGAGTACATCTGTGATAGCTGTGTGCAGGCCCATCAACGTTTGAAGATCACCAAGGATCACACAATCAAACCCAAAGAGGAAGCTAACAATGAGCAATCGCCCAGTTCGGCCGTGGACAAACTGCACATGTGCATACTGCATCCCCAGGAGAAGTTGTCTTTGTACTGTGAAACCTGCGAGAAACTAACATGTCGAGACTGTCAGCTGTCTGATCATCGGGATCACAAATACAAGTTCGCCCACGAGATAGCCACAGAGACTAGACAGGCCATCAATTCCATGGTGGCCGAAATAAATTACAAACGCTTCCTGCTCTCCTCAGCCATGCAGGTGATAGCCGAGCGCCAAAAGGTCATATCGGACAAGAAAAAGGAACTAATCAAAGAAATCACCGCCATGGTGGTGACCATCACCAATACAGTGAACATGCGGGGAAAACAGTTGGTGATGCGCCTGAATGAAGTGTGCGATGGTAAACTGAAGTTGCTGATCGATAAGCGCGACTCCTTGATATCGCTGTCAGACAACACAGACTACTGTATTGAGTTCATCAACAATGTGCTGGACAAGGGCAGTGACTATGCCATCCTGTCGAGTAAGAAGTCGTTGGTGCGTCATTTACAGAAGCTCAAGTGCCAACGGGCGGATATACCAAATCCGGATATACCATTGCGCATCGATTTACAAATGTGTCAAATACAACAGTTGCAAAAGGGTGAGTAAAAAAAAAAAAAATAAAATAAATTGATTAATACAAACAAAACGTAAGGGGGCGACAATGAAAATGGTTTGTTAATTGCACTAATTGAGATTGTATAAATTAAGAAGTAAGGGGATTATTCATAATAACTTTTACGAGGGTGACCTGACAAAGAAGACACAAAATTTCAGCTCGATACAATTTTTTCAGCGGTATTCAATAGCTTATTTACCCTGTACCCTATACCCTATAATAAGAACTGCCAAACTCCTTAAAATAGCCATCAACAGCAGGCTTCACTTTTTTATTTTTGGCAAATCTTTTACCACCGAACCAATTTTCAAGTTTGGAAATAGAAAATAGTTCGAGGGAGCTAAATCTGGCGACTAAGGTGCGTGAAGAAGCAATTCGAACTTTAATTCATTAACTTTTGCCATCGCAATAGTGGATGTGTGAACTGAAGCATTGTCTTGATAAAACTACACTTTCCTTTTCGCCAAATGAGCGCTTTTTTCCATAATTTCATCACTTAAATGCTGCAGTAAATTAGCTTATTATTCGCTGTTGATGGTTTTTCTTTTCTGAAGGTAATCAATAAAAATAATTCCATGCGGATCGGAAAAAACAGATGTCATGACCTTGCCTGTTGATAAAACCGCCTTTAGCTTCTTTGGACACGATTCTCTTATTCCAGTTCTCTGCTTTGACTGTTCCTTTGCTTCAGGTGTAAAGTGGTGGACCCACGTCCCATCCATGGTCACAAAACGACGCAAAATTTCGGCTTTATTGCAGTAAAACATCGCCAAACACTCTACTGAAACATCTTCACGGCGCTGTTTTTGCTCTATTGATAGCAAGCGCGGCATCTGTGTTGCGCTCAATATACGAAGTATCTTCGGTCAATATACAATGCATAGCACTTTTTGAAAATCCCATCATTTTAGCTAGCTAACGCACCTTTAGCCGACGATCATCCAATAACATTTTGTGGATTTTCCTAAACGTGTCCGGCGTGGACACCTCAATTGGTCGACCACTACGATGTTCGTACGGCCTCGTTTAAACTCTGCTATCCAATATTTTACAGTCGTAAACGAAGGAACAGACTCCTCCAGAGTAGAATCTAGCTCATTTTTAATATTGGTTGGACTGAGACCTTTTAAATGGAAATATTGAATTACATAACGGTGACCAATTTTTTCCATGTTTACAAATTCACTGAGATCGTTTACTTTTGATCTCTCAAAAAAAATATTAAAAAACCTAAAGAATATGTTTTATAAGGTTGCCACTTTTCACCAAAATATTTTTTTTAATCGATCTACTGAATATGAAATAAGCATTCTTTTGAGGCACTTTATATCTATAGGTATTAAAACATAAGGATATTTTTTCAATCTTAGGGTAAAAATTATCAAGAGGTTTTATCTTGTCAGGCAAGAAATACAAGTTTGCCTAAACCTTTAATTTTATCGATTAATTATAAGAATCTGCAAAAGATTTTTACTTCTCACGTAGGTAAAAGTATTGTGGGCTTAAAAAACTAAGTAGAAACCCGTACTCGATCACATTTTTTCTAAACGAGTAAAATGTGAACTTCGTAAGTATAGCATTTAAAAAACTACAATATATCGAAATTCTAAGCAACTAGTTTTAGCTTAGAGTCTCAACCTTTTTCATTGAATATAATAAGACAGTCGTTTATATAGAAACGTTTCAAGGCCTCATATTCTAAGAGGCCTTTTCCTAAAAGCCTGGTAACAGGCTTACCTTTGACTTCTAAAAGACCAAACACACATCCGCTTCCCCCTCTGATTGGTGTCATTTTTGCTGATCTAGAAGACGAAGTAGAAGGTATAAGTTTATGATCCTAAATTTGCTTTGGTACTTTATTATTATTTTCTTTATTATAAAGTGTAACAAAAAAGATTAAAATAACAATCGTGAATAAATAAATTAAATTAATGTGCGGCTACGAATATTGCCATTGCATATTCAACTTCTCGGGGGAAGTAAAAAGCTTTCATTTGAAGCGTTGGTGCATGAAGTTACACATATCTGGTTTTGATCACTTCTAAACCATTACAAATATCATGAAATATTATATAAATATATATAAACAACATCAAAAAAGTTATGTAAAGAGTATACGACGGAAAATGGTGTTTAGAGAATTTAACTGAGGGGTCCTGCTTGAAGAGTCAAGAGCCCGCAGAAATTGCTAAAATAAGCCCCAAGCAAAACTTGAGAACTTCCAATACAAGTATTACAGTGCAGCACAATTTTTGAAGATAATTCTTCCATCTATTTCTCTCTCTATTTTTCTACGGACGTAAGAAGTTTTAATAATCCTACCTGATGTCCGAAGTAAATTAACAAAACAAAGCTAAAAAGTTTATTTGATCTACTACTCGTTAGGAGGAAAACGTAATAATAATATTCAGATGATTTATTTCAAATTTAAAGCGTCCCCTTTGTCCTTCTTGTGAGAACTACCAGAGCATACCTTACAGTTGGTGGTTTAAAGTCTTCTTTAAATTTTATTGCACTTCGAATTTTGCTGGTTCTTTTGAAAACAAGATTAATCTATATTTCCCATGTTATTTTTGCGTGTTTTAAAATCATGTCTCAAAGACTCAAAGCATCTAAATAGAGAATTTTGTATGTAAAATATCTTTGTATTTCGTTCATCATTGTATATCACTTATTACCACTTTCTGCAAGGTTGTTTTATTCCTTTTCTAAAACAAGGCTGCATTGAAATGTGTAACAACTGAGCTAATATATTTTGGAAATATGTTGTGAGAGCGAAAAATGGAGAGTGCCAATTACCGATGATTGGAATCCTTCACCTTTTATTTCCGTATAATGTAATCCTTGTAGTCCTTTCTAAAACAAGTTCCTCTGAAATATAAGGTGTAGTAAAAAGAAATCTATTATCTTTATTTGCCGTAGTTAGAATCCGATCGATCCGATTTAAGTCAAATATGTGTATGGCCTGGCGTTGTCCTGATGCAGCACAATTCCTCTGCTACTGGCTAAAGCTGATTCCTTCTGGGCATTTGCTTAAATCATCCTCAAATGGGCCCAATTGAGGAGCTGCTGACAGTATATGATTCCCTGTCAATTTCACCAAAACCTTCCTAACAGTTAATCTTGGCTTGGCCACCGTTTGCTCACCATGATTAGACTACTACCGTTGACGTTGCCGTAAGTGGCTCACTTTCTATCGTTAGCCACCATTCGCTTTAGAAATCGGTCGATTTCATTGTGATTCAGCAACGATTCGCATACGAAAATTCTGTTAATGAATTTTTTGCGTTCACTCGTGTGGCATCCATACATCGATATTCTGTTTGTGTCTAGCCTTATTCAAATAATTCCAATCGGTTTTTATGTAATCTCTAATTCCTGGGCAATCGAACAGTTCTTTAATGCTAGTCGAACTTGACGTTTTTTCATTATTCTACCAATGTCAAACCTGTGCGTGATTGGCTATTACTGTATTCTCCTTTATCGAAGAAAGCCTATTAAAAATGGCGTATTTTGTCACAAAACTGTTTGAGTAGATTTATGTTATGTTATGTTTCAAACGCCATCTAGCTTAGTCCGATAGCACTTATACAACGCCAGATACAGATTACTAAAAACAATTATTGGAAAAATAATAGATTTCTATTTACTGTAAATTATATGAGAGCATTGCCTCAACAGTTTATAAAACGATTACAAAACGTTATTGCATTCAAAATTTCATTGTTAATCCTTTAATAAATTATTATAAATAAGACCCTTTGTTGTTATTGTCCGTATTTGCATAATTTCATATTTACGAGTCTTTAAGTATAAAATGAGATAAAATTCATTAACATTTTGTTTATTTGTCATTATTATAACTCATTCTATTTTGTTATTTTATTATTTTATTTACTCATTGGTACTTTTTATGTACAGGACACCACTGTCTATTTCATAAATATTTAAATATTGATGCAGATATTTCTTGCAATAAATTTTCGTCTACAATAAATGTATAAATTTATATGTTCTTTCTTTCACCTTCTCTTAGAAATTTCCCGTCTCGGTAGCATTCTGGTCGATGGCAAACCTTATCCCCCGCAACCCTCACCACCACCCCAACAGGTCCGTCAACAGCCCAGTCCCAATATGGCACCACCTTTACGGCCTGGCTTGCCGCCCGGCATGCCAGCAGGAATATCACCGGGAGGACCACCGCCTGGAGCATTTGGTCCACAGAATGGTCCTGGCCTGTATAGTACTAACTCGCAGCAACAACATGTGCACAATATGCAAATGAACAGACAATTTCCTGGGGAGGGACCAGGTAAGGGTAGGCAACAAAATCGTTCTCAAAAACACTTTTTTAGTATCTTTCATGTGCACAAAACAAATTTTTGAAAGAGAATTTATTCTAATTAGATTTGCATTTCTTTCTTCCTTTTCCTTCACAAAATGTTCAACACAAATCTACAGTGCGTTACAGTGGATTGCCGCCAACGTTGACAATGCAAAGGCAAGGACAACCTCATGTTAGTTCCTCAACACATCCACAAAATATGGGTAAGACTGAACCACTAATATAGTTATTAAGAAGATAAACTGTTAATCTACTATTAACTACAAACTTTACTCTCCCTCTCTCCCTGTCTGTTTGCAGATATAAGCCTTCGCGGTTTATTGAATAATCAAGCTGCTCAAAGTCCCAATCAACCGTCTCACATGCCACCATTTAATGGTCCCCCAAGTTACCCCGGCGGACCGCAAGGAGCTCCTTCACCACATCAGCAGATGGGCCCTCAAATGCGTCAGCATTTTATAGCAGGTCCACCGGGTCAACAGCATCAAAATTTCCCACCAACGCCGCCTGGTGGACCAAGTAATCCCAATTTCATGAACAACAGTGCCGCAGCCGCGGCCGCAGCTCGTTTTCAAACCTACCAACGTATGTCCAGTCATGCCCAGCAGCAGGCGGCTGTAGCAGCTATGGCCTCGAGTGGCAGTGGCGGTCAAATACCCTCACCGGGGGCTATGCAACGACCACAAATGCATCATAATCCTATGCAGAATGTAAGTGAAAGGAAAATGTTTAATTTGCATATAAGCTATGAATAGGTTAGAATACTTTTCATATGTCCACTCCAATTTTCTTTCACAGAACTACGGCAATTTGTCAAAATTGTCAAATTTTTCTATGCAAAAATATCCCAGTATGTTACATACATGTGTAATGACGACAGTTATTATGTGTAACGTATTTATTCGATTATTCTTTGAAAATTTATGCGTTTTTACACAGCATATCGTTTTCGAGTTTGAGATTATATATTGTCGTAATGTGTAGTAAAGGGCAAAATATTCATATTAATAAGATGCAGATTCTGTCAAAAAAGTATCGCCCCCAAACAAAGTACGTTCCTACTGTTAGACTTCAGTTCTCGCCTGGAATTTTCTTTTGCGTCTTCTATCGACTGAAGGCGAGTGTCTCGAAGTAGTTTCGTTAAGTTCTAGAAAGAACAAAGCCGGAGTTGTATCAGATGAATAAGGTGGTTCTTCGATTATATTTATAGCTGGGTTGATTTCAATTCTAGTTATTTAATTTTTTAACTCATTTCAATCTAACTTTATATATCTTTTAAGTGCCGAAACTTTTCTTGCCATTTATGATATAATTACTTATATAGAAATTGTATTAATTGTATTCCTGCTTTTATTTACAGAACATGGGGTTTCACGGAAGCCAACCTGTCTATAATTCCGGTCATGCACCACAAACTTCACCGCAATTGAGTGGGGGAAGCGGTGGCAATTTACACATGGCTAAATGGCATATACCTCAGTCGGCTCAAAGTAATATATGCTCTTTTCTTATCACCTGTTTTCTGATATAACCTAAATATGTGTTGCTTCCCCTCCCATTTCTTTTGCTTAAGGTTGTTCCCAACAAGGTCCCAATTTGATGGGCTTTGCCAATGGTCGCCAAACAGAAAATTTCAAAATCTCGTTAAAATCACCAAATACTCTCAAGAATACTACACCTCCCACAACAGGTAGTTCAGCTGGTCATGGTATGCCTGGTGGTAGCGGTTCTGTGCCAGGTGGTAATTCTCTAATAAATGCTGCTTCATTAGGTTTAAGCCCAGCCGTTTCTATCCTGCCAAATGTAACCTCGACAAATCCCAAAACGCCGAGTCCTAGTACACACGAGGTAATTATAACATACCACAAAAGTTGAATGAAAATATAATTTAAAGAATATTCTTAATTTCTAAGAACCCCAAGGATTTCACCGAACCTATTGATAAAGTTCGCGACGATTCCATAAATGATTTAATGGCCACCATTGCCAAGTTGGATTCGAACGGTGTTCAAGTACTACCAGAAGGACGTACAAAGACAACATCGCCCCAGGTCCACAGTTCTACTGACCTATCCAATACACAAGAAGGTATGTTCTCTTGTTTCCGTACTAGACCTCCTGCTTTGCTGTTATTGGTTAAGTTTCATTAGTAACACCATCCACTCACCCACTTGCCATCCACCCCGTTTTGGTTATTCTACTCTATACAACAATAATACTATCATTCTTTAGTTCATAACTAACACTCTATATCCCACCCTGGTATTATCAATCGTTTCTCCAACAAACGCATAATTAATTTTTAAAAACTAACTTTTCTTGAAATTTTTTGGGTTCTTCACAAATCTTTTAAACAATGGCACACAATTTGTTTCTCTCAAATTCAAAGTTAACAACACTTTACTTTCGATCTTCCTTGAACATCCAACTCAATGTTTTTGAATAACTTAACGTAACAAATTTAATTATTTAGCTGCTGGTAGTTTTTTGTATAATTACTTGTAACTTTGCTTTGTTCTTTATTTCTTTTCTCGAAAATAATCCAAAAAAATTAAAAATCATTGTTGATAACCAATAAAATAAACGAAAAACAAAAAAAAAAAAAAAAAAAATCTAATCCATATTGTCACAAACCTAAAAACAAATCTCAAATCAAATCTCATATAAATAACCACATATAACCAAAACCAAATCAAAATCCCTACGAAATTGTTTTGAAACACGTAACTAATCAAAAGTTCATAATCAAAAAACTACCGAAAAAGATGATCCGAATGAAGATTGGTGCGCTGTTTGCTTGGATGGCGGCGAGCTAATGTGCTGTGACAAATGTCCCAAAGTTTTCCATCAGAATTGTCATATTCCTGCCATCTCCTCGCTACCCGACGAAAGTGAAAGTTGGCAGTGCCTGTTGTGTGTCAACCTCAAAGAGTTGGCCAGCAATCCGGATAACATGCAAAAGAATCCCGGAGAATTGAGTCGTTTGGAATTACAAATATTACAGCGCATATGTTTGGAATTGTTCTGTCAGTATGAGCAAAGTTTACACTTCCGTGAACCGGAACCACCATCGAATACAACCTACTATGAAATAATATGCAAGTGAGTATTTACAATATATAGGATATTTTTGTATTGTTATACATTGTGGATGTTATTAAATCCTAAATTCCTATGCTTTGCTTCGTTTCAGTCCCATGTCTTTGGATGTTATACGCACACGTTTGGATCCCTCGAGTCCGAATCATTATAAAGACATTGCTTCTTTTATAGCAGATGTTCGCTTGATTTTTAAGAATACTTATCTATTCTATCAAGTGAGTAATATGGTAATGATATTTTATTTTTTTATGTTTTTGCTAAATGTCTATCCTTCTCAACTTCCGCTATCTCTACTCCTCTCCACTTGTTCTCATTAAATATTCTTTGATTATATGAAGTATTAAGAATTTGCATGAAGTTTATATTATTTGTATTTATAATTTTGCTATCTGGCATATAGCAAATGTACACAAATATGTATGTTCAGTTGACTGTTTTTTTAGTGAATGGCTTTAAACTGCAAAGAAGAGTACATTTAGGCTAACGAAACCTAAAATACCACGATATACGAGTACGAAAATGGCTTAAATTACTTCCGCTATGAAGTTAAGCTTAACTATAAAGCAAAGTAGAAAGAAATACATTACTTTTCTAGTAGTAATCTGTATCCCGCGTTATATAAGTGCGACCGGGTTACGGTAGATGGCGTTAAATAGATAAGATTTTGTACTCAAAAAACTACTCAGTTTTGTGATTGCTGATTTCAGTACTGTTTTAAATCGAAAATGGACTGCAACATAGAGTAGAACACCATATTTACAGTTTTTCTTGGTTAAACGCGAAAACGCAAGCAAAGCGACTGAAAATGTAATTAGTGTTTATGGCCCTGACACTGTAACAGCCAATCAAGTGTAATATTGGTTTCGTCGATTCCGTTTCAGTAATTTTGATGTCAAACAAGTACGACGCTCTGGAAGGCCAATTGTCGAAAATGTCGATAGAATAAAGGATATCATCACGGTGCGACCACCATTTAGCACTGTTTAGATTGCCCAGGAACTAAAACTGGACACGAAAGAAGCTGGATGTATGAGCACCAAACGAGTTAGCGTAAAAAATCGTTATGGAATTTCCGTCTGTAAATAGATGCTCGTCGCAATAAAATCAACCAACTTCTGCCTCAGCCTCACATATCGATCTCCAAAAACTGTGGGAGCTTGGTTGGGAGGTTCTTATGCATCCATCTTACTACTACTACCAATAGGAACAATTATCCAACAAAACGGTGCATAAATCGGAACATTTTAAATAAAGAAGAAGATAATTCCTAAAAAAGATAATTCCTAAATAGTCACTGTGTACTTTTTTCATAAAACCGAAATTTTAGTTGCTTATTTCAAAAATATAATTGCAATTTATCGATTAAGTAGGCCGAAAAAACGTCTTTTGGCATTTGCCAAAGTTGAGAATACTAATTCTGAATGCAGATTCCTACACTGATTTCAGAAACTACATATAGCGAGTCCTCGTAGGAAGTTAAGGCACTTTTAAAATTCGCAGACCTTTATAATGACCACCATATAAAATGTATTTTCAAACGTAGAATGTTTCAGAATGAAACGTAGATAAAGCTCCTTATTGTCATTTTCTATATTTGATTGCGTTATGTCTCGGAATGTAAGGAAGATACAAAAACATTTTTCACTATACCAGTCCAAAAGCATTAACGAAAGAAGATAAAACTAGCAAAGTGGGTGAAAACGTGAAAACCTGGGACAGAATTCCCAAGATCGATTTGAATCGTTAACGCTATTTAGAATATGTCACATAATAAATGTTTTAAAAGACTTTTTAATGAACTTTATATGAATCTTCCAAGATAGAAAAGATTGAATTTTGGCTAAAAAATTAGTAAAATATATGGTATCTCGATAACCGAACTTTCGAAGTCGAATTACTGCCAAAATTTGGGCCTTGTTTTCAATTTAGAGGTTATGCAAAATTCTATAAAAAAATTCCTGTCAGTAAGCTACTATTACTCGAGTTATGCGATCAACTTTTCGTCGGCGAATAATGAAATGATCAATAGACCAGGTACTATAACTGAGAAATGAATCCTCTTCTGTGCTGGATGGACACTAGGATTGAAATAGGAGCAATGTAAAAAGAATATTCCACCATTGGATTTATTATTTTATCATTTCCATTTTGTATAATCTACAATATAAAATGTTATATTTAAGCCTTAAAAAAAATTCAGTCAACAAAATGTAGATGTATGTACATTTTATAATTTCCTGCCCTCTATCGTTTTCTTTCAAGAAACAATAAAATCGCTCATTTCTTTATCTAATCACATAAAATTTTCAATTTCCTTTCGTTTAGGAGGATTCCAAAACATATACAAATGCCAAATATCTGGAAAATTTCTTTGAGGAGCAATTGATCAAATGGTTACCTAGTTATGCAAATAAAAACCACACCAACAATACCAGCGCTATCCTGGGGAATAATCTTACAAATGGCAGCAGTAGCAGCAACGGCCCCTCAACATCAGCGTCACCAGCACCGGGAGCACCATCACCATCCTTAGAGAATGGCGGCCGCAAAAGTAACAGCTCCGCCATACTCAACATGAATACAAACAGCAACAGCAGCAATGCATCGACACATCGTTCGGGCGGCGGTGACGAACACGAGGATGGGTGCAATCCGGCCAAGAGACAAAGGAAACAAACAGAATAGGGTAAGATTATTGAAGAAAATCTCAATATATTTATGGAAATACTACAGAAGATATAGCATTATGCCCATATGCAACCGAATGCAAAATAGCAATAACTAACTAAAAACTTTTATTAAAGCGAAATAGTATAACGGAAAAGGGAAAACGATTTGGAAAGGTAATACAGCTATATAAAAACAAGATAGAGCACATTCAATACGTAGAGATGTACAAGCTAAAGTTATCGATATTGAAGCTGTTGCGAAAGAATTCGAATGAAAATGTTTTAAATTTGTCTTAAGCTCAGACTATATATGAAAGCCACAAGCTAGACACGAATAAGCAAATATTGCATTATTATCGGTTGCATAAGCAGGGCTTTTAGATAACAAGCCGATCGGTTTGATGTGTAAATTTACATTAAAGAATTTCTCTAACACGAGAACAAATAAAAATCCAACTCAAACAAACTCCAAATGGAAAGACAACAAGTTAAACTTATTTTTGAAAATCAAACAAATCGAAGATATTTTTCTGCAAAGTCTTGAAATCAGCAAACAGAAAAAGACTTGACACACACCATATTGTATAAATTAATAGAGTAAACAAGTAAAATAAAAAAGAAAAACAATAAATTAACATAAGCAAAACAATAAATAATGAACAAATTTAAGCATACCGTAAAAAACTGTTTTATAACATTGTACATATGAACAGAATAAAAAAGAAAAAGAAAAGAAATAACAAATAAATACAACAAAAAAATAATAATAATTACAAATAAGTTAACTCTAACTTATAAAGAAAGTTTCGAATTGGAAAGAAATGAATTTTAATTATAGGCGTAGATATTTTGTAAGACCAAACACAACAACAGGATAAAAATAATTTAAATGTTCTACGTCTTTAGAACTCTTAAAGATTTATCATTACAATATAAATTGAACACGACAATTTTATTTAACTTTTATGAAGACAAAAACATTTGTTTTCTTTTCGATTTTGAGCCGAAGAAACGAAATCGTTTATTTTCGCTACTAAGCTGTTTAATTAGATTTCGTTTTTATTCCAATTATTATCATTTAATTATTATTGTTATTGTGATAGTTTTGCAAAGAATTACAAAACATACAAAAAGTAAAATGTTTTTAAATATTAGAACTTTTAATTTTATGAATTGCATTGAAATGAAGGCGTGAAGCAGCAAAGTACTAATAAAAGAAGATCGAATCAAATCTGAATGTATACGGTTTACGATAGAAGACATTAATTATTAAGAAAAGGATTTATTTCATTACTTTTTATTATTCGCTTTATTGTATGCTTCATTTTTATATGTTCTTAATTATATGCATATAGAGAAACAACAAACTTCTGTATTATCAACAGCAATCATTTTACTCTGTAATAATTAGTAGTAATGCAAACAAATAATTCATATACACCTGTAGAAAGTAAACAAAATCATGACAGTTATTTTTTTTTTTTTCTTCTTAATTCGACAGCACAAACATATAGTTTGCATATTCATTTATTAATTTGTGAAAATATTTAATTTATGTATAGTTTTCATTTCAAAATTAAAATCTCTCATCAACAAAAGCACCAAAACTATTTATTGGAATTCACTTTAATGATTTGTTTTAATGCAGAATGAGTGTTTTTGGTTTATACTGAAGATTAAGTGAAGCTAGCAGTGTTATTGCATAAACGTTTTGAATGATTGGAGTTGTATTGTGGTTTGGACACCGAACGATCTTGAGATTTATGCCCAAATTATCTATGAATCATTATGAAGGTTATTATAAACGATTGAAGAAGTTGATATGATTTGGACATCGAAGAAGCAGTTATGGTTTGACGCCAAATCAACATAATATTTGTGAACAAAATGTGTACCTATCAATATAAAAGTTGTTGTGAGGAAGTTTGTTGAAACCAATCAAAGAGTAAGAAAGTTATTGGTGCACCGTATTTTTCAAATATAATCATCATTGCACATTGTTCAGTAGTCCACCTGAAGTGAGCTGGGGTAACTGAACTTCTAACCCTTAATGTGTTATGTAGCCAATCTCATTCTGATATTATTCGGTTACAATTTACACTGAAAATAGATTTTACGGCAAAATTGAAATCATATGCAGTTTTTGTAACTGTTTTCTGTTAAGCCAAGTAAAAAAGAAGAAACGTTTTAGCAGCATTGGAAGATTTGGAGAGTAGCTCAAATGCCTCAATTGAAAACAAACTCTGTTGTAACGGAGCTAGTTTTATACCACGCATATGATACGTTAACCGTTGTCTCAGAATTAATTGATGTTACAGTGTTGATGAACTTAAACATGCAAATGAATCAAAATTTAAAAAACAGGTGGCTCATTGCCGTGCAATGTATTGTTACCTAGAATTTGGAAAATTCTATTCCAAATGTAATAAACATTTGAGTTTGATTTTTTTAATTCAAACGTTCTCATTCCAATTATAATTCCTAGAAATAACTACTTCACCGAAAGTTGGGAGTCAAATAATTTCAGTAATACTAGCAAAATTGTATACAGACCATTGAGTTGTAAATCGTACAAGCTGGCCTCAATACCTCGTGCGCGTCGCATTTGTAAAAGAAATGGTCTCCGAAATCCTCGAGAACTAACTACTTAACGAAATATGTGTTTGTTAACGTATTCTTCCATTGTCCATCCTCTTGTGATGAAAGTTTGGAAGATTGTTCCTTAGACATCTGGATTAGTTTCTAGATTAGTTTTTTTTAAATGACTTGCTCTCCATCCTCCGCAAATCTGATACTCTGCATATGCAAACTTTTCTCTTCTCCTAACAAATATACAGTGCGTTGAGATGAGTTGAAAAGTTAATTACACAGTAAGTAAGAAATTTTGTATATGAAGGTGAATGTACAAGATAAATATATGAAACCTAAACAAATTCAATATCTCACAGTAACAACAAGGAATTAATAAAAATCTCGCTGAGTCGATTTTCGATGTTTTTATAAAATTATTTATTTCCAAACATGTATATTTAGTACAGTGCTTTGAAATCATCGAAAGTCAGATATTAATATTCGGGCATGGCTGTTCCGTGATCCAACGCCTATAGGCTTATTTCTTTGGGGAGCCATCATTTCCTTGCGAATGACCTATAATCTATTACAGAGCTTGAAATCAACAATCGTCTCATTGCACATGGTTGCCAATTCGTGAAGTATTGATTGGGAAATTAAAAACTGAAGTGCCGTTTGGAAATAGATCCATACAGGAAGCCAAGATAATAATGACTCAAAAATTACTGAGCTGACGCCATAAAACTAGTTTCTATTCGGAACCATTACCATCCGTTATTATCCGGAACTAGTACCATTTTCAATAGTCTATGTGATGGACCGTAGCATAATTTTTAACATATGCTGCTTTCAAGCATACAATCGTGAGTTCGAGCAGGAAATAAAAAGTCTTGGGACAGCGATCACGTCAGTATTCGACATGTCTAACAAAAACTTCTCCAACTTTCGAAATCATAATTAAACAGTACGTGCGTACCGTACAAGGAATCTACAAATAGAAATGATTGTAAGCTCACTGAATGTGAAAAGGTCTCCCATGTCCCAATCATGGGTTGCAAGGAATTTGTGTTGTGAAGAATTGACATTGCAATCAGTATTGCAGCTCACAAATTGGTGATATGATTTCCCGATAGGATATTTTGCTTTAGCTTTGGTCATATTAACACCTCCAGAATTTCAATTATTGGATAATTCGCACTAATTTGACCCTGTTTGTAGACCCTAATATACAAATGTAATCAGTTTTTGGATAAAGCATTATGTCAGTCATATTTATCTGATAAGCCTATTTGTAGTTTAGAGATAGATGTCAATGTCTTCTACTGAAGGTTGTATTAATAACCCATTTTGTGTAGGATTGTGTAGGGAAATGTCTGCCAGATATGCCTTTCGAGAAGCATTTCCAACGTAATTTGGTTAAGTAAGCGATTTTGAATTCCTTGCACAAAAAAGAAGTTTTTGCTTGCATGTTTTGGAAAAAGTGTAATTCACAGAAACCTTAACTGTGGCCACATGACTTTATGAAATACTTTTGTGTACAGAGATAAATCCGTTCAAAAATATTTCTATTATAGAGGGCGCTAACAGTCTGTCCCTGCAAAACGCATCACCCAATTCGTTTGTCAAACAAACGAACTACTATTTTTGTTCATTTTTGTAATTCACATAGATTTTTATTTTGGCATATTTATAAATTCATTTTTATTGAGTAGGATTACCGTCAAAGTACTATTTTTATATGAAACAATATGAATAAATGTTGAAAAGGCAAAAAATGTATTAGCAAAATGAATTTATGAAAACTTTGATAATTGACGAAAACTTTCACATGTTTTCGTTCACAGACTCTTCATTCGTGTACCGTTTTGAATCTTTTATGGTAACAGGCTGTAGGTTCCGGGATGTTTCATAGGTAACTTTCCTATAATAAATATTGAAATCGAGTCGTGTTACAAAAAACACTCTGGTTGCAAAATATATGGTACACTAGTAATATACATAGAGGAGGATGAACTCAAGCAGTATTGAAATGATCTTTTTCCGACATTTAGCAAACGGTAAATCTGATCGGTTTCTGACGATATGCAAAAATATCAATCGATCTGAAGAATCAATTTCAGTATAGAATCGAATACCACAAACCCGTATTTGGAAGCGAAAAATCAATTTTCAACTAAAATTAAATCCGAAAGTATAGTATTGAATGCCACGAATCTGTAACAAAATGGTTCTATTTAGGAGTCAAAAATCAATTTTAGACTAAAATCGAAATCGACTACCTACTCGCTATTATAATGAAATGGGTTGTTTGAAAAAAAGTTACAATTCAAACATTTTAAATATGTTATGATTTTGAATATGTTATGACTTTTACCATTTTTAATTCACATTGTATTGATACAAATTCTTGCTACAATAGTTGAATCAATTTAAATATGAGGTACTGTAATTATTCCTGGAACTATCAGAATCAGTTCTATATTTTTTAATTTATTTTTATTCATTCAAATTTTTGTCACAATTTTTCTAACCTAGTGTCAGTGTGGTAAATTTTGAAGACATTTTGCTGGCAGGGTTTTCCCAATGCTGCTGATTGGTAGAACGCTTCAAAATATTTTTAATATACCATTGAACTGATTGATATATGTAGTGGCTTATATCCTACTAATCTCATAGTTTAGAGCTAATGTCTTTGGAAGTGATTCATTGTCTTTAGTTTAGATCCAACAAGTTTTTCATCATTTTATTTGCACGCAAATTCAAATGTTGTTAGGTGCCCAATTACCACAAACTGTGTAATTGGTTGTAATAACTCCACCAACTTATCTTGTTCTATTTTAAAAAAATGTCCTTAAAAATCTACATTTATTTAACTTACAAAAAAGGATTTTTGAAACATATCTTAACATTTAAATATATTTCACAAAGCACACTTCATGTATTATTTTTCTTTTTAAAGAAAAAAACTACAACTAAATCTAACTATAAATAAACAATAATCCAAAAACAAAATAAAACAAATAGTATTGTTGATGTGTATGAATTATTCAAAAAAAACAGTAAAAGAAACATGTGAACATGTATTAAATAGAAAAGAGATTATTTGATATAAAACATGAAAAGAAAAACTAAATAGTAAAGAAAACATTTAGCAATAGTAAAAACAAAAAAATAACAACCAACAATAATAAATAAAAATAACAATAATTAAAGAAAAAACACCTATATATATATATATATATGTAAATTTTTATTTAAATAAACTGAAAAACTGAGAAATCCCCAAAATATAGATAAGATAAGACAAGATTGATGATGAACTTTTCTTTTCTTTTTCTCTAACAGTAGTTTTTAGTTATAGTTTGTAAACCTCTAGAGTTAACGTTTTACAATATCTATATAATTGTATAAACTATATATATAAAACTAATAATTATTAAATACAAAAAAAAAAATATATATCGAAAACCATAAAAGCAAAATAACGGCATAAATCCTAAATAAATTGAAAAGGAAGCAAAGAATCAAGGAATTTCATAAGAATACAAAATAGAAACTCATTAGTTTTAAAAACTAAATTGAAACGTAAAAGAAAAAAACAATAATGATTACCATTTAAAACTATAGTATATTATAAGTAAATCTAAAAAAATGAAAAATGTTAAATTAAGTAAGTACACACAAAAACAAATGGATGGAAAAACATTAATTTTACTCAAACACTCTATAAATTTAGGAAACTAAAGACAAAAACCGAATGTTAGCAGTATAATTATAAACATCAACAACATATAACATTCAAAAACCAACACATTCATTCGACATCCAAATCAACATAGGTATTATTAACTAAAATAGACGTAATGACACAATTTATAGAGGAATGGAAAGAATTAAACAATTTTTCTCTTTACAATTTTTTCTCTTTAACATTAAACTCATGCAATATATAATTTCCAAAAGAAAGAAAAAAAAAACAAAAGAGAATCTACCACAAAAATCACATGAAATGGACAAAAAAGATCAAATACACTGGCAAGAGAAATACCAAAACGCAACCAAACTATTTCTCTAACAAGTGAATTTAACTATTAAATGTAATGTCATTGCAACATGCGGAGAAAAAGAAAAAACACACATTAAAACTAAAAACACCTACAACAAAAATATACTTTTTAACATTTAATATTAACAATAAACATACTAAACAAATGAAAGAAACAAAAAAAAACAAATCTATAATAAAACATTAAATTCTGCATAGACGCATAAGTGTACATTTATTTCCCATCCGTTTTTCCCCCCCTTTATCCTCCTCTACTCCATTCTATCCATCTCTCACTTCTTCGGAACCCCTAGCCCCATAATCATATGTCTGTCTGTAGTAATAGATGCGTATATAAGTATAATAGTTATAGTTACATTGAAAATAAATTTTTATTGTTTAATATTTGAATTTATTATAATTTTTTTTATACATTCATTCATACACGGATACTACGCATATAGAGAGATAGCTATATAAACACAAAAACAACAAAAAAAAAACAAAAAATAAAAATATTAAATGTGTTTTATTTTTCTATCACTATTATTAATCTTCTTTTTTTTTAGTTTTCTAAGTAAGAGAAATGATAAGATGAGACATGGTCGTCATTGTAATGATGCGTAAAGTTTGTAAAATGTATTTCTTAATTTTATCGCTATTATTTAAAAGAAACAAAAAAATAAGTAAAATAAAACAACAAATAAAAATGCATATAAACATAATCTTATAAATAATAATAAACTTCGTATTACATGTAAAAAATAATATTGAAAAGTCTTTTATTTTCCTATTTAATTGGACTAAAAGTGCATTAACAATCAACTTCTGTATTATTATATTTTTCTAAAAGCATATTTGGCAAAAAGCAGTAAATTCCAAAAAAATGATGGTCAGAACAAAATCAAATACGAAAATAGTTTTGATTAGTTTTAGTTTTTGAAATCTAAATAAAAAATATACACAATTTTTGTTCTTGTTCCGATGACTGAATCAAAATTGCATTGAATTTTGTTTCCCTTTCATAGATCATATATCTGAAACGAAATTAGACAAGCTTTTGATACTGATTCAATTTAAAAAACATTTTATTTGTAATTTTATTTGAAATTTTTAAATTAAAAAAAAAACGCAACATTTTTGAGTAGCTATGAAAATTTCTTATGACCGACCGTGGCGTGATGACTAGTAAACGCGACTACCGTTCTTAAAATCCCGGGTTCAACTCTGCATGCAACCACCTACCATTATTTGAGCAGCGATCATCTCCATGTGTCCGACGAACATTTCGAGTAGTCGAGCAATTTACAAGCCTTGTAAATGCGTCTCAAACAATGACATTCGGAATCATCGTTAAATTGTAGGTCCCGTTGGGTGAGAAGCACTTCCATGTCTCATTCATGAGATGCAAGGTAATTTGTTTTTTTTTTTTTCGAAATTTATTGAGAGCCTGGTATCGTAAATTTAGAAAATAAATTATTTCAACTAATTTTAACTTTCGCATAAAACAATATTTTCGTTTGAGATTCTCGAATCGAAACATCTGCATCGTTATGGATCGAAAGAGAGACAGTGTCAATGCAGATAAGAAATGAATCAATGTATGGAAGGAGCAGCTCCTTCGAATACGATTCAGAAACACATTTTTAAAGTATTTTAAGTAAATCTAGAATATCAATATCGAAACGAAACGTTTTAGGTTGTGGAATCAAAACATCTGCATCTTTATGATTCGATAGATAAACAGAGTCTATGCAGGTTCCTAATTGCGTTTCAGATAAGAAATGAATCAATGTATGGAAGGAGCAGCTCCTTCGAATACGATTCAGAAATACATTTTTAAAGTATTTTAGATAAATCTAAAATATCAATATCGAAACGAAACGTTTTAGGTTCTGGAATCAAAACATCTGCATCGTTATGATTCGAAAGAGAAACAGAGTCTATGGAGGTTCCTAATTTCGTTTCAGATAAGAAATGAATCAATGTATGGAAGGAGCAGCTCCTTCGAATACGATTCAGAAATACATTTTTAAAGTATTTTAAATAAACCTAGTATATCAACATCAAAACGAAACGTTCCAGGTTCTGGAATCAAAACATCTGCATCGTTATGATTCGATCGAGAAACAGAGTCTATGCAGGTTCCTAACTTCGTTTCAGGTAAGAAACGAATCAATATAAGGAAAGGGCAGCTCCTTCGAATACGATTCAGAAATACATTTTTAAAGTATTCTAAATAAATCTAGAATATCAATATCGAAACGAAACGTTTTAGGTTCTGGAATCAAAGCATCTGCATCGTTATGATTCGATAGAGAAAGAGAGTCTATGCAGGTTCCTAATTTCGTTTCAGATAAGAAACGAATCAATATATGGAAAGAGCAGCTCCTTCGAATACGAATCAGAAATACATTTCTAAAATACTTTAAACAAATCTAGAATTTTAATTTCGAAACGAAACGAAATTTTCGTGGAGGGGTCTACTTATACATATAGTCTAATTCAATTATGGTAAGTCAACTTCTGTTTATGCAAACAAACCAGAAACGCTTGAGCAACTCAAACAAAATATTCGTGATGAAATTAATGAAATACCGCGTGAAATGTGTGAGAATGTAATGAAAAATGTGCTCAAAAGGGCTCGCATTTGTGAGGCTAACAGAGGCGGACATTTATTTGATACTGTATTCCGTACATAATTGCCGGCATTAAATAAAACATTTATCAATATAAGATCCATCCTCTTTCATCTATTCAAAAATTATAAATAAACAAAGTAGTATACCTTTCTGACGGACACCCTGTATTATATTATGCTCGTTTTTTGAATTTATATGCGGTCTTCAATATGTCGTTTGGATTTCACATCATTTTCCTACTAGCAATTATTTGTTTTTGCTAATAGAATATAATTCAAGATGTTATTTTTGCGAATACCACAATAACCATCCGTCCAGCCAGCTGTGTCAATATAATAAATTTCGCAAATATTTCAATTATATTCTCTTAGCAATAACAAATAATTGCTAAAAAAAAACAGCGACCTTGAAGCGGATTGAAAACTAAAAACATTATATTATTATCATACATTCTACCGAAGGAAAGTGCTGGGTAAAATTTAAAGTATTTATTTATTATTCATTCAAATGCATTCAAATACACTGTATCGCCTTCAAATTGAATCCCATGTACTTTGAAAACTTACGTACATCTATAAACATATATTTCCCAGAAAAGATGTCAATTTTACGCTGCAAATTTACTTGTATACCTTCTATCTATTGAAAACGTCTGCCTCGAAGTAACAATTTGAGCTTTGGCGTTAAATCAGGTGAGAAGGGCGGCAGAATTTCATTCACAATAATTTTCGGAAATAGAGCTTTATATGTAGTGGTGAAACATCCTTGAGTTTTATTTCCACAAATCTGGAGAATCTTGAGTGCAAAGTTCCGCGATAATCAAAGAAAACGGTCAGCATTATCTTGGCTTTTAACTGACGTTTGATTTGGTTTTCTCGCTTTTGGCTCAGTTGAAAGTTGTCATCCTGAAGTTTGCTAATTGGTTTACATGTCAAACTGGCTCATCACTAGCTATAATGCATTTATATGAATGTAGGGCCGGAATTGATCCATTCGAGCATGTCTTTAGGAACTTGTACAATATTGAATTTTGGAAGAAAATGCAAGTCTTTTGAGAGTAGTCAAACGGCAGCGCGTTTCATATCCCAATAATCTTGTAAACTGGTATGATTTGGTTCGCTAGGCATGAAAAGTTCTGCTATTGCTCTTAAACTTAAATGACGATTTTCAGTTACTTTCTCTTTCACTTTATCGAAGTCATCGCCAGTTGAGGACGTTGATGGCCGATCACAGTGCGACAGATATTTCACCACACACTAACTGCTTTTGAATGTGCTATAGATGCCACTACATACATTACGTGTTTTGGATAATGTCGATTTTGTGTCGATTCTACAACATTTTCAAGAAATTGTTGGTTCTTTTCCACTTACACTATGACGATAAGAATCGCAAGCGATGGCGACTGTACATCGACATAAATAAAAATGCTTTTTGCAGCATTTCGACATCGTTTTTGAGAGGTTTTTGAAAAGTTTCTTAAGTAATTGAAATTGTAGTCATAAAAATGTTAAAGTATATATATGAAAATGACAACATTTTCCTCTCAATTTTGACGTTAAATGACAAACGACAGCGACAAAAAAAGGCTTTTAGTGTAAATAAAGCCTAGCTCGAAAGGTGCGATTCTTGGAACTGAATCGTTTTGCCATGTTCCGCTTGGTGGTAAAAGTCACCAACAATGTTTTTTAAATATTTTGTTATATACATACCGGCGTATTCCATAAACACAGAACAGTACATTTGAAAATTCTGCATGTCGAAAGGATTGATATTCATCATTTATTTATTGATAGAACAAATACTAAAAGTACAACACATTCAGAATATACATTACATTATAAAACGTTTATCAATCAATGTCTTAATCGAAATATTCTCTTTTATAGCACCAACAAACATCATCTGAAGTATCTGTAAATAAATGATAAATAAGTGTAGAAGTAAATGCAATCAGGAATAGAAATAGAATCAATCGTTTATCAACTGACTGACAATTGATTAATTATAGTAAATGGATTTAAAATTGTATGAAATATTAAGAAAAACACTATGCGATAAATTATGTTTTTTTATTTTGGATCTCAAGCTATCCAAATTATTATCATCAAGGTACAATAACATGAAACCACAAGACACCACAGGGTTTTGCCGGGCATCATCCTTTCAATTTTACTGTAATAAATCATAATTTCTCACTACAAGTTTCGACAATATTATATAACTTTTCTAATATTGGATAATAAAGCTTTCAGCCGAAACATAACGAACCCCCATCAAAGATCAAATGACAACTCAAATTTGAAAAATTGTATGTATTTCGGCTATACTCGCCTTATGGAACAGAAATCGGGACGAATACTTACATGTGAAAGATTAGTTTGAAAGATTAGGTTGCAATATTCTTTTAAAAAGGATATTCGCAAAGTTTCTCTCTTTTCTGTGAATCGCAAGTATTTTCAATGAAGTTTTCAACTCCGCCACCCCTAGTAGAATTTTCTGCACAACATTTTCTAAGAAATTATTGTTAGATTTTTGCTTATTTCCCGACATTTCTATAAAATAATCCATTAAACGGGATATGAACAATGCAAATGTTCGACAATAAGTAGAAAAATACAAAAATTAGTCAGAGTTGTATTTTCTCAGTTTTTTCTTTTCATCCATTCTATTGGCTTTGAATAAATTTGTTACCTTCCCAAAAATTATGTTTTCACAATTGATAACAAATTGAAGGATAAATTAGGAATTGAATAGTTTCGTAGGGAAACTAGCCAGTTCCTGTTAATTCAAACATGGCAATTTTTAGGTTAGTTTAACCTAGGGGCTACCACGTACGTCACTTTTATTAAAATGGCTTGCACTCGCGCTGCCCGAGAAGATTTGTGACGAAACTTAGAGCAGTTATTGCTTATGTGTCTGGAATGGTATTCAGATGTGTAAAAGGCAGAAAACGACATTTATCGAACTTATTTGCAAAACTTGCCACAAACCTAAATTTCGGTATACGGGAGCCTATGCTATATACTCCTATATATACTCCTATATACTATACTATGTACTCCTATATATTATACTATGATGCGAAGTGAGAATAAGTTATTCAACAGTTCTAAAAACGTTCACTTTATACAAGGATAGTCACTCGAAGTGTTAACAACTTCACGCTACTATAGCGACCGAACGGCTAATGATAGCGCGCTCATTTTTGTAGCAAGCGCCAGTCCATTATGTTAATTACAGGCCTACGGGAACATATCGTTTTATGTCGCATTTAAAAAAGTTATCGAAATGAAATTCAAACGCAACAGTTTTGTATTTCACTGAGAAATCGAACCAGTCCTGCTGATTTGCCTAACTTAGTAGAAAGTTTTAAGCGTTTGGCCAAGTCCGGTTCTATGGTATCGTACATTATTGAAGAGTCCCGAAAACACATCATTGCTGGTGCCAGTTAATTGCCTTTGGAACTTTGTTTGAACAATTTGGAAGAAGATCACGCTTGTGTCGTACCGTGAAACCGTTTTCGAAGAACCTGTCATTGTTAATAAGCTATGACATTTACTTGCTTGAGTGTCGCAGCTTTCATCATTGTAAGATGGATGATGGCAGTATCAGAAAACCCCATGGAGGTGGGCATCCAAAAACAGCAGCATCACCAGAAATGGTTTGCAAGGTGAAGGTCAGAATTCAATGTATAATCTTCGATGGAGCGCAGATCTATTGTCGAACATTTTCAATGTGTCTGCTCGTAACATGGGGCGCATTTACTTTGATTGTGGCCGCACGAAATACAAAAAGTGTAAGATTTTACACCTACATAAAACGCAGTTCGCCTAGCAAGAGCAAAGGTATAAAAAACTTGTACGTTAGTGATGAGCTTAAAAATTGAAAAACAAATTTACGGTTCAAGGTTCAAGTGCAAATTGAAAGGCAATTTAGACAAGTGAAGTGCTTTGTAAGAGTAAGCGCCTTCATCAGCAATAATTTGTGCCGCTTTAATTGTCTCAGGAAGCTCACTGCCCTTTTCCATTGGACAGGGTGTTAAGGTAAGTCAACAAATCTATCGTGAAAAATTTTTTAAAGTTATTTTGTTTTGTTGCGAAAAAACTTTTAAATATTTAAACAAGACTTGTTACCGTCTAATAAAACCATTTTTACAACAAAAAGTTTTCACCCTCATTTTTTCCACAACAATAGCCACCATATTCCCCTGACTTTAACGGATTTTCCACGTGGTCCATTCTGAAGTCCGAAATATAAATCAGAAAATGTGAGACGGTCAACCTTTAAGATTGCTCTTCTCCGAGATTGAGACAAAATAACGGACTCGATTCTATTATCTGCGCTAAAGGTGGCTACATCGAACAGTGACATATTTTTCTTAAAATTTGTAATCTTTTTACGAAATACTAAAATTTTTTAATAAAAAAAAACAAAATTGTCAAAATTGCAGCATTTTAAATTGGTAACACGCCGACAACTACAAATAATTTGAAGATCTTCGAATATGGTAGCAACAATTGTAGTTGCTTATTGTTAATGTTATTGACACAATTATTTTTAAACTTCAATTCAAATACAGCAATAATTAAGAAAATTTTTAAAACGCAATTAAATTTGAATATGTTTACCTTGTTAAATAAACAGATAGTGATAACAGCTGCCAATAATGAATGAGTCATTAAAAACACGGCTAGAAACAATAAGAAATGCAAAATAAATAATTGCATTTCATTGCCATAGAGAAACATTTGGCTAAAAGACCAGCCATTGTCAATATAAAATGTTCCTTTGTCTGCCATGAAATGAGAAAAATATTAAATAATAAATATTAAATATATAATAAAAAGCTATACAAATTTAAAAATGAAATAAATTAACTTACTGTCTGTCAAATAATTATCAAATTCACAGTTGACGATTCGTTCCAGAAAAGTCTTCTCTTTGATAATATAATCCATGTCTTTAATACCCTGAAAGATCAGAAAAGAATATTCCCAAAAAATTTGTTCATGATAATCGAAGTAAGGATATTTAAAATAGTTCTTACAATATATAGTTTTTCGTTTGGCGAGGCAAAAATAGCTAATTTTATTCAAAATTATCATGTTCCAGTAATTGAATAATCCTTAATTTTCAACTAACTATTTTGATGGTTAAAAATATTTTTATTTTTCTATATGGGAATAAGAATATTTAAAAAATATAATTTCATTTCTAAATAAAAATACAAAATAAATAAAAATATTTTAAAAAATTTAAATTTTTTTCTAAATAAAATTGTATTAATTTTGTATTATAAATTTAAATTTTTTTCTAAATAAAAATGTAAATCAATTACGAAGTTTAAAAATAGAAGAATAGAAATTTGAACACCAATAAATTGTGTTTCAGAAATGCAGGGTGGCGCAATAGAACGTGCATATTTAAAAAATAGATTAAAATATAAATCCAAAAGGTATGGTTAAAATAAATCTAAGGCATTGTAGAGTAATAAATGGAGTTTATTTTTTAAAAATAACATCATCTAAATGATGACCGTCTCTACGACGGCACTCCTCTAACCGCAAACGAAAATTATTGAAAACTTTCTTCAGTAATACTGGTGTAATGGCTGCCATTTCACCACGGATATTCTCCTTGAGCTGAACGATGTTTCTTGGATTATTACTGTAGACTTTGTGTTTGAGGCATCCCCACAAAAAAAGTCAAGAGACGTCAAGTCTGGACTACGTGGGGGCCATGGGATGTCACCTCTTTTCGAAATCAGTCTGCCAGGGAACATCTGCTTCACCACCGCCATGCAGTCATTTGATGTGTGACAGGTAGCTCCATCTTGTTGGAACCAAGTACTGGAATTCACTATTATTGAACTTTCAATTTCTGGAGCCAAAAATCCGTCCAACATCTCAACATAGCGTTCCGTATTAACCGTGACGTTTTATCCCCGTGCATTTTCGAAGAAAAAAGGACTAATTATTCCTCTGCCAGAGATTGCTGCCCATACTGTCACTTTAGGACTATGCAATGGTTTCTGGTGTTTGATTTTGGGATTTTCACAGTTCCAGTAACGACAATTTTGACGGTTTACGAACCCATTCATAAGGAAATGAGCTTCGTCAGAGAAAAGGATATTGTCAAAATTGGAAAATCGATTAAGCATTTCATTAGCAAATGCGAGCCTTGCTATGAAGCCAGACTCTTTCAATTCTTGTGTTAATTGCAGCTTATATGGATGCAGTTTAAGATCCAATGTTAAAATTCGTTGCAAACTTCGTCGCGATAATTGTAAGATATTTGTGCATTTCCTCGTACTGACTCCATAACTCTCTCAACATTGTCTTCGGTCCTAGATGCTCTTGGGCGACCATTTGCTTGTGGTTTAAATGTTGAACCGGTCTCTTCAAAACGCTTTATCCATATTTTAATTAAATTAGCACTCGGAGCTTCACTAATTCGCCGTAGTCCATATTCAGCACAATATAGTCGCCTAGTAGCAATATATGAACGAGAGTTCTCGTAAAATGCGCGCACGCAAAATGCGCGACGCTTCCCGTCGAAGTGATTCATAGCGACTAAAACTCCATGAGCCCGCCAACCCAACGATGTAGGCGCTCCCCGCCCGCGCCTTTTCTACCCCGCAAAAAAAGATGATGCAATATGCACGTTCTATTGCGCCACCCTGTACTATCATAAAGGAAAAAAATATTTGATAATTGTTGAAATGAAACTTGATATTTATTTATATCATGTTAAATAAAAGAAAATTTCTCAAATTTAGTCGAAACAAAAAGTAATCGAATACTCCATAAGTGAATTGTTATTCATAAACATAATAGACGAATAAAATTATATTTTCGTCACGAAATAATTGGTGTTATCGCGGGACAGAATAATTAATTATCCAAACGTTTATAAGAAAAAATAAAAACTCAAGTAAATTTTGGGTTTTTAGAAATCGGGTTTATTACGAGGAAAAATTACCTTCGGGTATTTGGCTGCTGTTTTTTAGAGAAGTGATAGTTAAGCTACTTGCTTTGACATTTCTTTTTCATTTCATTTCTTTCTTCGTTATAATTCAGGGCTGCTTATGAGAGTAACAATTTAAACTTACGAATTTTAGGGTGCCCAGCTAGACAATCGGTTTCTAAACACTTTCAATTAACTTTTTTCTCTGTATTTTATTCAAAAATTGATTTGATGAAAATTCAAGCAAAATATAGTGGCATAGATTTCAACTTTACACAAATGCAGAGTCACGGCCTTAACATTACACTCCACTACTTTACGAGGGCGGTCTCAAAACTAGCCGTAGTTTGAAAAAAATTATTTTGATGAAAAAAATTGGTCACCTTAATATAAATCAATATTTAAATTTGAAAGGTCTCAGTCCAAGCAATATTAAAACCAGGTTGAATTCTATTCTAGAAGAGTCTACTCCTTCTTTTACGACTGTAAAATATTGGATAGCAGATTTTAAACGAGCCCATACGAGCTGTCACGACAAACATTTTAGTGGTCGACCAATTGAGATGTCCACGCCAAATGCGGTTAAGAAAATCCACAAAATGGTATTGAATGATACCTGAAATGATAGGCTATTCAAAAAGTATATTGACAGAAGATTTGAAGATGAGAAAGCAGTGCGCAAGATGGGTGCCGCGCTTGCTTTCAATAGAGTATAAACAGCGTCGTGAAGATGTTTCAGTAGAGTGTTTGGCGATGTTTCACCGCAATAAAGACGAATTTTTGCGTCGATTTACAACTATAGATCAGACATGGGTCCACCACTTCATGCCTAAGACAAAGGTCAAAGCAGCGAACTGGAATGGAAGAATGGAAGTCGAAGACGGTTTCATCTGCAGGCAAGGTTATGGTGTCTGTTTTTCGGGATGCGCATGGGATTATTTTTATTGGTTATCTTCAGAAAGGAAAAAGTATCACTGGTGAATATTACGCTAATTTATTGCAGCGTTTAGGTGATGAAATTATGGAAAAAAGACCGGATTTGGCGAAAAAGAAATTATTGTTTAATCAAGATAATGCTCCAGTTCACACATCCACTATTGTGGTGGGCAAAATTAATGAATTGAAGCTCGAATTGCTTCATCGCGCATCTTGTTCGCCAGATTTAACCTCTTCGGACTATTTTCTATATCCAAACTTGAAAAAATGGCTTGGTGGTAAAAGATATGCCAACAAGGAAGAGGTGGGAGTCTGCGGTTGATGGTTATTGTAAGGAGTTTGACAGGTCTTGCGGGGTATAGAAGCTAGAACATTTATCGGTTAACAACAAGTTTTTTTGTAAAGAACTTTTTATGAATAAAGAATAATTTTCCTATTTTCGTTAGAGAAAGTGTATCGAGCTAGAAGGAAATTATGTTGAAAAATATAAAACAAAATTCTCAACTTTTTTGCGTCTTCTTTGTTAAGTCGGCTAGTTTTGGAACCGCCCTTGTAGCTTTTGTTGCAATGGGTTTTGTTATACATCGATTTTAAATATAAAGGACTTTATTTAATTATTAGCAGGTCCATATTTTAAGTAAAAATTAATTCAGAAGATAAATTTCTCTGCAATTTATTCAGGACAGCCAAGGAAGTCTCTTTCCAATTACTGTGATTCTGACTTGAACGGTTTAATCAGGCAGGAGTTATTTGTTGTATCACATGCGGTTAATCTCCTAATAATTCATTTTTAACATAACGCAATGCTTTGTCTTCATTTTTGACTCTATAAAATATTGGCTTACAAACGTACGAAAATCAGCCTCCTTATGACATTAACGTGGAGTTTCTAGAAACGAAATCTGCATATTACAGTATATGCGAATTGTTATGCAAACGAAAAAGAAATAATCCTTTGCTGGCCTATATAATTCCCTCGTGATGTTTAACCGGACCTGCTATGTAGACGAAATTTATGACAAAGTAATAATTTCAATTATCTGAAAAATGACCATTAGAATTCGAAATACAGAGGTAACTTTAAACAGTGAACTTTTATCGGCTAACCCCAGTTGCTACCTCCATTTTCTAATCGAATCAATTCCATCATAATGTAAAATAATCAATACTCACATGATCAATAAATGCACAAAAGAAACGATTTACACTGGTGTATGCTATCGATGTCTTCTCCAGCGAACCCTCTACTGTTCCAATTTCTTTTTGGTAATTTGCATGTCCTCCAACGCCACCGCCTAAACCACCAAACGATCTCTGATATGGCAGCAGTAATTTATCAAAGTAATTACTCAGATTCTTTGGTGGCATTATTGTGTAGCATTGATCGGTATCGCTCAATAGGCCACGGCGCCCACACATACTTTGCGTCTCACGTTGCAGCTGCATGATCATTGTGGTCAAGTCGGAGTCAGCAAAGCCATGAGGCGAACGTCCATGAATGTAATAACCATATGATGGTTCCACCAACGCAAATACCGAAATATTAGCCAACGAACAATGTTCCGCATATCTTTGTAGAGGATTACCCGTGAACCGCATGAGGATTAATGATTTCACCAAATATTGACTAACGTAGGTGCAGATGTAGACCAGCGAAATGAAGAATAAATTCAAGGTGAGGTCATCGTGAGTAATGGAGGTAATGTTTAAAAGCTGTGGGCAGAGAAATGACAACGCCTAATGTAATTTCTGGGTTACAAACAATGTTTGGTTATAAATAAAATTGCCATAGATATCAGATTACTACTTTATATAGGGTGGCGTATAAGCAACGTTAAGATTTGATCAGTGAATACATATTTTGTTGAAGAATTTTCTTTGTATCTTTACAGAATTAACTAAATAATACTTGGGAAATTTATGATGAAAAGGCTCAGCACAGAACAAAAAACCAAAGTTGTTCAATTTTACTTTGAAAGTCAGCATTCGATTATTCAGATCATATCGAAATTTCTTTCATGTTCGAAATGCAAAATTTAGAATACAGAATAACTTGTCTTTAACAGATAAATTTTCTATGTGTGCAAATTTGTACTTCATTGTCAAAGACAAGTTATTCTGTATTCTAAATTTGCCGGTCAGAAACCTGTTTGCCTCTATAAAAGATATATTTCCAATATAGAACATTTATCGCTTAAATGCAAGTTTCCCCGAGTAAAAAACGATTCTCCTTCACGAAATTTATCAACTAAATAATAGTTTCACCGCCTAGAAGATTTGCCGGTAGAAAATTTATCGATTAAAGACAAGTTTTCAATTTAGAAAATTTTCCGACTTCAGGCAAGTTTTCCGTACAGAAAAGTTGTCGCTCAAAGACAAGTTTTCCGTATAGAAAATTTATCATTTAAAGACAAGTTTTCCCGTACACAAAATTTATCGTTTAAAGACCAGGTTTCCTGTACAGAAAATATATCGTTTAAAGACAAGTTTTTGTCAGTTAAACACAAGTTTTCCTATATAGAAAGTTTTTTGGTTAAGGACATATTTTCTAATATAGAAAATATTTCGGTTAAGGACAAATTTTCCAATGTAAAAAAAAATTCGGTAAGGACAAATTTTTCAATATAGAAAATTTGTTGTTAAGGACAAGTTTTCTCATATAATTAGAAAATTTATTGCTAAGGACAAATTGTCCCATATAGAAAATTTGTTGTTAAAGACAAATTTTCCCATATAGAAAATTTGTTGTTAAAGACAAATTTTCCCATATAGTTAGAAAGTTTGTTGTTAAGGACACATTTTTTCACGTAGAAAATTTGTTGTTAAGAACAAATTTTCCCATATAAAAAATTTATTGTTAAGGACAAATTTTCCCATATAGAAAATTTGTTGTTAAGGAAAAATTTTCCCATATAGAAAATTTGTTGTTAAGGATAAATTTTCGCATAGAAAAAATTTGTTGTTAAGGACAAATTTTCCCATATAGAAAATTTGTTGTTAAAGACAAATTTTCCCATATAGACTATTTGTTATTAAGGACAAATTTTCCCATATAGAATATTTGTTGTTAAAGACAAATTTTCCCATATAGACTATTTGTTATTAAGGACAAATTTTCCCATATAGAATATTTGTTGTTAAGGGCAAGTTCTTCCATACAGAAAATTTGTTGTTAAGGACAAATTTTTCCACTGATTAATTTTTTTAATTTTTTGATTACTGAACATTTTTCATTTGGAAGTTACTGAGAAAACTAAGTATAACTTTTCCATATAGAACATTTGTGATTGCTGGAACATTTGTTGAATCCATACAAAAAGAAAATTTTGCTGGTTACTTAGTAATTTTCCATATAGAGAACTATCTTTCGTATAGGAAACTTATTGACTATTACAAAAACTACCCTGTAGAAAACATATTTGTTAGCAATAAATTTTCCGTGTAGAAAACTTGTATAGAAAGTTTGGAAAAAAAAAAAATATTAGTTGACAAAATTTGTTGGTAACTGATAATTTTTCAAATTAGAAAAATTGTTGGTTATTGATAAAGTAGAAATTTGAAGATAGAAACAAAAATTTAAAAAAATTTGTTCGGAAAAATTTACTGTTTACTAACAAATTTTCAATATAGAATAGTTCTTGATTAGTGGCAAGTTCCGCTTAGACAAAATTGGTTACTGACAAATTTCTCAATGCAGAAAAGTTATTGGTTACTAACAAATTTGCCGTATAGAGAAGTTGCTAATTGCTGATACATTTTCTATACGGAGCATTAATAGGTATCTGGAAAATTTGCCATACAGAAAACTGGTAGATCGCTAATAAATTTTCCATATAGAAAATTTAGCAGTTTTGGATAAATTCTCAGTACTGAAAATTGAATTTTCTAGACGGTTGAGCTGTTTCTTATAAATCTTACTTTGGTAGATCGCTAATAAATTTTCCATATAGAAAATTGAGCAGTTTCGAAAAAATTGGTTCTTATAAATCTTACTTTTGGAAAAATTACGAGTTTCTGATCAATATTCGGTGCACAAAAATGAGCGGTTTTTAACAAATTTTTTCTATAGAAAATTTAGAAAATTTCTTCAAACATTTCTTGGAGCAGTTTCTGGACATTTTTCCATAAAGAAATTTTGGTATTCAATATCAAAATTTCTGATAAATTTCCGGAAAGAATATTGCGCATTTTTGACTAATTTTTTATATAGAAAATCTGGAAGTCCTGGTATTATATTTTATATTAAATTTATTCAGAATTTGATAAAAATGTTCTTTAGTTTATTATATTGGGTTAAGTTGTTTGGTAAAATTGTCTGATTTTATTTAAATCGCTAGGGATGTGGAATAGTTTGATTATAATTCTTTTTTTTAATTTGGAGAAATTTTCCATAGGAAACTTTTGGGAGAAATTTACAAAGCGTTTACTTACCTTTAATACCACATATGTCACAAGCCCTTGGAGTATTATGGAAGTCTTTTGTTTACCACTCAGGCGTATCCACTCATTGGCCAACAGAATACTGCGCCAAGCCGAAACATTTGAATCGCTAATGTAGGTGCGCACACTGGAGCAGACGGAAGATGTTTCGAGATTATTTTTCAAATTAAAGTGGTTGGTGTCACCGCAACGAGGACGCTCCCAGTCAATAAAAAAGATATTGAAGTGCGATAAACGCCAAAAGTAAATGCTAACGAATATCAGCTAAAAAGGATGAAATAATTAAAAAAAAAGAAAAACATGTTTACATAGCGTATCACTTAACATCGACTCTTTCCACTTACCTTCAATACCAAAGCTGCATATATAATCACTTCCAACGAACGATGATCTCTGACAATGGGCAGAGATAGCTTCACGGATGTCTGTGCCATGTAAGTCAATGAATTGATGAGTACGTGCAGGAGAAAGCATAACAAGAATGCCAAAGCCATATAGGAGATCAAATACAAAAGAAACTCCGTAAAGAAGGCAAAATGACAAAAGTCCTCATTGCTTCTTGGTACACAGCGTCTCTTCCGCGTATTGTTAGCCTTAACAAATGCTGCGAGCAGCGAGAAGATCAGCAGCACTGGCAACGCTATCTCATTGACCATTTCGCCATCAGTGCCCTGACCGATGCGATCATTTGTCACGACGAATTGAAATTTCAGCGGCATTTCCAGTGTTGTATTATTGGTGAACTCGATATGGCGATAGCGTAGCTTTAGCACTGGTATGGAAATCTGATTGTGATCGTGAATATCATAATGAAGTTCAATTCTTTCAACGTAGCGCAAGGAACGATAGAGCAACAGTTTATGGGCATCTTCATAGGAGGGAGATGCTTTTGAGGCTATTGAACCATGTCGCGGATGAATTTCAATCATCTGAAAACGTTGAACCAATTGCCAGTCTTCCATTTGGGGTCGCTGGAATTTTTTACAGAAAGATTGAGGAATTTAAATTTAAACATTTTCGAGTCGAAAATGACAGTGAATTTCAAGACATGAGATGAAGTAGAGGAACTTAATTAATGTCTGTTGAGAAACCGATGTTTTCGATAGATTAATTTTTATACCACTGTGGCGACAACTACTTTAATCAATTTATGTACGAAAATATTTTGAATTTTAATTTCATTCTTTCTATTCGTGCGTTCCGGGTCAAAACATTTAGTTTTAGGAAAATTTAATTTCGTAAAATATAATTTTATAATATATAAAATAGGTCATTTTTATTACTGGGTCCACAGGGGTTTTACGTGAGTCTCGCCGTGAAGGCCTTACCCACGGTGTGCGACACACTGGGCATATTACACTGCGATTGTTAGCGCCCCTCTGGGATAGGCAAGTAAAACTTGAATTATCTAGGAAAAGAGGCTGACAATTGCGGTAGTATCAAAATTGTCAGTCCTTTCTTCCAGCCATTAGATATCAAATTGAAATGGGGAAGATAATCCCGATTGACGGAGGTGAGGCCTATCTTACCACCTCTACTATTCTATTGATCTGTAGCACGCGGTTGCAATGCAACTCCACATTCGAGCACAAAGACTCTACCAGCGGTTTTGGTATCAACCACAATCCGCGTCATGCTCCCACTAGGGGTCTTACACCAAATGATCAGGCGGGAACTCAGTCCCAGGACTATATTGGTGAGTCCGACAACGGAATACAAGAATGCTTTTGACCAACAGTCCAGAACGTTCGATGGAAGGAAGAGATAATGTGAGAGCAGGTTCCACGGATGACCATTTGCATCAAAATATGATTTCTCCGGAGCAACAATCCGTGCCACAAATTTCTTCAGCAACGATTTGCAAAATACCATCCTTTTGGAAGGAAAATCTAAAGTTGTGGTTTGCACAAGTAGAAGCTGTTTTTAAAGTTAACCGCATAACCCGTAGCGATACTAAATTTGACCTCATTATTTACAATCTGGGCCGAGTTTGTCGGAGATATCGTAATGGTTTGAAAGCATTATTCATGGAACAAACGCCAGAAAATGCCACAGCAATTTTGGTGGGGAACAAAGGCTTCCTGGACGACATAGCTGAGCAAGCGGACAGAATTTTGGAACAATTTTTGCCATCTATTTCTGCTTTTCCTTATTTCTGAGATTTTATACAACATTGAAGCATTGGAGAAACGTTTTGAACATTTTCGTGCAAGTTCTCCACTCAGGCTCTCCACGACGCAGGTCAAAGAGCGATTATGGTCGTCATAATCGACCTACTGCGCCAGGAATTGGCAAGATTATAAAGAACTTTTACGAAACTGGAAGCGTTATAGATGTGATCAGGCCTGTGCATTATCTAAATGTACGCACTGCCGAAAATATCGCTTCTGTTAGTGAAAGTGTGACGGATAATCCGAATTCGTCGATTCCCAGCAATTGGGCCTATCTTACGGCTTATTATGGCGTATTTTGCATTTGCTCCAACTCTCGCAATAATTAAAGTCGGCTGACCATTCACAACGCCGAAGATATGTTTATTGGGTGTAACAGGCTTTCAATGCTGATTTTTCGAACAAACATTTCTTCAGCGATGAAGCAAAATTGTCGCATATGGGGCTCAGAAAACCCAGAAATGATTCTGGAAAAACCAATGCATCCGGAAAAAGTTTATATTTGGTGCGCATTATGGTCTAGAGGTGTCATTGAGCTGTATTTTTTCGAAAATGACGCTGGGCGAACCGTTATCGGCAATTCAGGGCGCTATGGCCGCATGACAATCCACTTTTTTTGGCCTGCAATTGAAGATTATGAACTGAACGATATGTGGTTTCAACAAGATAGTGCCACGAGCTACACGACAACACCAATTTTGGCTTTATTGCGTAAGAAGTTTGAAGAAAGCGTAATTTCACGTTTCAGCGGCGTCAACTGGCCACCAAGATCATGCGATTTGACGCCGTTAGACTTTTTTTTATGGGGTTAGGTTAAAGACCGTCTTTACGCGGATAATCCCTAAAACGTTGGAGCGTTTGAAAACTAACATTCGTCAAGTTGTCACCGAGATATCGCCCGAAATGTGTGAAAAAGTGATCAAAAACTACCTCAAAAGAATCCAGTGTTGCACCCAATTCAGAAGCGGTCATTTACTCGAGAATGACATTGTATTTCGTACGTAATCGCAAGATCCAAGTATTATAATGAAATAAAAGTTTCATCGAAATCATAAGCTTTACTTTTGAGACCGGAAAATGGATAACCTCGTAGTTTTAAGAAATTCAAGCATGCCATGCGAAAAAGAGATTTACTTTCCAAAAAAAAGAGATTTTAGAATCGATTTTGGGATTTCATGAATTCATGCATTTCGGAGTTAAAATGTACTTTTATTTCAATTAATGCTTTTTGATCGTTAAATAATTTCTTTTGCATTTTTAAATAAAAAATAATATATTTACATTTATAATAAGTATTTTTTTTTAAATGAGACTATTTAGGAAAATTACAACCTAAAAGCCAATACATTCACTACTCCTTACCTTATTCTTATACACACTTTTCTTACCTTATTCTCTAGCGTTATGTCCTCAATCAAAACCGGGATAGCTCTTAAAAACATGGCATCTCTGCCCTCTTTCGTGTAATTTAAAAACAAACTCATAAATCTCTGATTCCCATGCGTCGTGGCCATATCCAAGATGTGTTCCAACTTCAAATCACACTCGATGACATCATACTTTTTGGCAAACTTAATCAAATTGTCCAAAAGCAATGGGGAGCCTTTAACATGGGGGCATAAATTCAAGTGATTAAATTTCAAATTGCCCCATCGCCGCAGGGTGCCATCCAAAGCGTATGAGATGCTAAAGAATTGTATGCGATTTTGCTAAAAGAAACAGTTGGCAATAAAATAAATCTGACTACTCTGAAGGCTCTGATCAGCTCACCTTTTCGCCTTCATTTATTGTGTACTGGACATCTTTGATGGGCTCTCTTAATTCTTTGGCCGTTTCTTTACCTTTGCGATAGAACAGGAAAGGTCTAATCAACTGATGTGACATCTGTTCATCCAGGCTGCCATAACGATAGACTACATCGGAAGCTTGTGAAAGCAGAAATTTACTACACGGAGAATTCTTGTCGAATGAATAAAAGGACAAAACACACAAGTTGGCCAATTGATTGCAAGCCGTATTATTGTGCAGTGTCATACAAAAGAAAGCCACAAATTTCAATTCGCCAAAATGCTGTGTGGTCGCCTGCCAAAACGAGTTGTAGCCCAGATAGGGTCTTAGCAAACCATTTGCAATGCAGTAGTCCTGATAATGGAAATTATACTGAAGATCACATTTATCACACAGGCCATCGTACTGCCAATTGATATTGGTAACTTCCAAGGATTTGAACAACTCTAAACCTGTCGGCACTTTAGTTCGATTCACATATTTGTATTTACAATTTAGTTTGGGCAGTGAATCCTCTTTGATTTGGCAATAATGTGGCGTTAAAATGGTCACATTCTTTGTGGTATTTGTTAGAGTTTGATTACAGATATTGGTGCAGGTTCGCAAGGACTTGGAGGTATCGTAAATTGTCGCTATGGTTGGTGACAAAGATGACATTTTGCAAGCGCAGGTAAATTCTAAAAGTAGATGGAAAACAAAATGTTAATTGGTTTTTTTTTTCTCCGCTTTATTTGTGTTATTAAATCTTAACAAGCCTAGCAATAAGTATTTGAATCTTAAATCTAGTCATCGAATAAGATATTTCTTTTCCGCGTGGTTTTTGGCTTTGTTTTTTTGTTTTGGTCCTCTGACATCGGCAGGTCGGCAGGGATTAATTTACGAACTAAAGGCTCATGTCAGCATGTGGTTTTGTAGCTCGTACGGTGTAGGTTAGGGGTATTTAGATTTTGAATGTAAAGCGAAAAATTCGTCCACATGATCTCACAGCAATATTAGTCAAAGAAGTGTGAGCCACACACACCTCTCTCTCTCTCTGCCAAGGCTCGAAAACATGACCGCAAACTCATGTACTTCTCTTCGTAAGTTAGATTACTTGAGTGTTGGGAAAAGAACGGGCCACATGAATGATGAGGCCAATACCCCAACACATGACAGGTGAACCAACAGTTCCCGTGAGACCTATAAGTTACTCCTAATAGAGTAGACAACGTGAGTGATGAGACCAAGGCCCGGACACGTGAAAGGCGAGTCAATAACACCCCGCTAGCTCTATATTTTAGAATATAGTATAGTTTCCCTAAAGGAGAGTCCAATGTAGAATACGTGACAAGCTGGACTGTGTGTGGTCTCAGGCGGAATATGTCGAAGTATTGCGGTGTTGCTATATCAAAATACAGGGTGGGCCGTAAGGGTGTTGGCGGTTTAAATATTCAATTAAAAAAAACTACGAAACATAAAAAAAATATATTTGTATTTTTAAAAAGTAGAAGCATGGGAATTTTTAAGACTTAAAAATAATGTTGTCCAAATGGCTTCCCTCGGCTGCTTGACACTCTTGGAACCGAAGTCGCAAATTTTGGAAAACTCGTTGAAAAGTTGTTCTCGGTATTTTGTTACTTTCCTGAATAATGTTCCTCTTCAACTGCTCTAAATTGGTCGGATTATTCTCGTAGACTACCGATTTGAGGTAGCCCCATAGAAAATAATCGCATGGAGAGAGATCGGCGCTACGTGGGGGCCATTCCATATCCCCCCTTTTCGAAATGAGTTTTCCAGGAAAAACATTTTTCAGCAGCTTTATGGATACCCTAGCCGTATGACATGTGGCCCCATCCTGTTGTAACCACATCCTCGAGGTATTGCCTTGAAGTTCTTGCAAAGCTGGCACCAAAAAGTCTGCTAGCATGTTGCAATAATTGTTCGCTCTAACCGTCATCGCATGCCCTCTTTCGTCCTCAAAAAAGTATGGTCCAATAATACCGGTTGACGTTATCCCAGCCCACACGACAAGCTTTGGGCTGTGAAGTGGACGTTCATGCAAGCGTCGGGGATTAGTCTCGGACCAGAACCGACAATTTTGCTTGTTCACATGGCCATTAAGGTGAAAATTAGCCTCATCACTAAAAATCACGTTGAAATTGTTGAACCGCTCTAGCATCAAATTGACAAAGTAAAGTCGGTTATTGGCATTATCGGGTTTTAATTCTTGGACTATCTGAATCTTATAAGCCTTCAAATGCAAATCACGTTTCAAAATTCGTCGTAAAGTTGTTCTTTTGACATCCAAAGACTGACTTCTCTTACGTGTTGACTGTTGCGGATTTCGCTGAACTGAAATACGAACACGCTCCACAATGTCGGCTGATCTTGCAGAAACTGGGCGACCACGAACCGTAATTGGTACTGTTGAGCCGGTTGTTTCGAACATTCTGATCCATTTTCGTATCACATTGGCGCTTGGAAATTCACTTAAATCGTGTAAACTGTGTTCATGCCGATACAAACGTCGTGCAGTAATCACTGATTTATTGTTTTCGTAATACGTTCGGACACAAAATGCACGCTGCACTCCCGTGTACGGTTCCATGGCGACTAAATTTCCAGGAAGCGGCGCAGCGAACAACATATCCCCCCTCCACCCCGCGCCGCGCGTTACCGAGAATTTGAAGAATTAAATCGCCAACACTCATATGGCCCACCCTGTATAACAGACATGTGTACCAACATAATAGAAAAAAATGCGAAAATCGAACATATGTAACTCATGAAATTCGAAAAAAACTGTTTTTTTATCACACCTCGTAATTACGAGGGCTCAGACGAATATTTCTATTTGTTATAACCAGAATATTCAATATTGTTATAAACCGCATCTTTTGCTGGAGAGTGTAAATTGAGCCAACAGTAGTCAATATTCAAAGCTTGTTCCAAAAAAGCTCCCTTTATTCAACCGAATTCCATCCTTTCAATCTACAATCGTTGAATATCACTAAATTGTTTCAGCGAAGTTCGAGTTTTACATGCAAAATTTCAGACTGTCGCACTTTATTGAAAAAATTGTAAAAGAATTATGAATAATTTCACACAAACTATGTATTGATATTGTGTCAAGTTTTCCCACTCAATTTATCCAATTGCTTTATTTTTATAACAAATATAAAAGTTTTGCAATGTTTAATCGATAACAGCAAGCAGACACGCTTCTTTACATATATAGGTGACTGTTACTTCCATACTTACTATCAAATGAAGGTTGCAAATTTTCACCGAGTGTTTTGCAAGGAACACACGTGAAATAATTCAAATCATAAAATTCGTTTTTCGCACAATGTTTAACGTCACTGAAAGCGAACACAGTTCGATTGAAATATTTATCCCTGCCATGATGGCACTCGACGACACAAATGCATAAATAAATTGCCACTAAAGCCGTTAAAAACGAAGGATAATGTAAACGGAAGCTCATGTTTCAATTGGCTTTTTTATATTACAAATTTGAAATCTCCTCTAACAAAAATATTTCAAATATTTTACAAGGCACTGTTTGTGAATAAAACAAAAAATCGTTTCAATTTTCTATTTCACTTTGTACAACAACCGTCTGCAATTAAACCCTTTAAGTAACTAAATTCGTTTGCCAGGGAACAAATCGAAAATCGTCCTTTGAATCAAAAATGCCTGAGGAAAGGAAATAAAAACACCTTGCACGGTTTTGTACTAAGTAATCACGTTTTTTATTCATATTTCTCTAGACATGTTCTATGTAAATAAATGCCGTTTCTGTTTATATGAGTGTATTATTACACATGTAAAGTTTACATTCAATTGCATTTGTGTGTTTTGAATAAGGGTGGGAACGCTTTACGTTTTGGGGTGACTGAATTTCAGGAGGAGGATAATCCATAGTGACAAATCAATGGCTGTGATTAGTTATATTTCTATATCTATCAAGTATATAATAATTAGAAATGCTCAACAATGCTATGGCTGGCTAATATCGGGGCTGAAGCCAATTAGTTCCAGATTGCAAAGATTAGTCAAGCGATGGGTTCCTTTTTGTGAGAACTCAATAATCATGAGGAATTATAATAAAATATTTTATCCCAATTTTAATTCATCGGCCAATTTCCAGCCCAAACTACTAAATTTATTGAAAAGTTCATCTGATCCTTCTTTTTTGACACCAAATTATATCTATAATAATATAAAATGATCCCCGCTTAAAGGAGTTATTAGTTTAAAAGAACTAAGGACGCTAAAGATAGTAATTCGGCAAATATTGAAACAGCTATCCGTCCAGCCAGCTGAATCAAGACAATTAATTTGGCTAGTTTCCGAATTTTATTCTATGTAAATAATTCTATTCTAGTAATAAATAATTGCTAACAGAAAAACGATCTTAAACTGAATGAAGAGCTAAAGCCATAGCAGGTAAAATCATAGCCATTTAGCGGTTTCAAAGCCGTTGGTCTGGCAATTCTGTCAGCTGTTGAATACCTGCCATCTAAAGTGTTATTTATTTAGTGAAAAGTTTGACCTTTGCGAATATGGATCATTTAACAACCGGAGAACGTGTAAAATAGTTAAAACTTACTAAAAAAGTGGTAATTCAGACGTTGGCTTTCAATCGAACAAGATTTTCTTTAACATTGAAGCTCATTTCTTACGTCAGCAAGCTGAATTCTGGCATATGGGTCTCGGAAAACCCAGAAGGGATTGTGGAAAAGCTTTTGCTTCCGGAAAAAGTGACTGTTTGGTGCGAATTATAGTCTGGAGGTGTCGTTGGACCGTATTTTTCTAAAATCTATCTCAGATGGATCCACTACTGGTGCCAATCCAGAGGTGGTTATTTAAATTACATTGTTTTTTACGTAATGCCAAGGTTCAAGCATTATAATGAAAGTTTTATCGAAATCATAGCTTTATGCGTATTTAACTTTAACCTTACTTGAAGACGAAAAATGGATAACTCATTATTATAAATTCAATTCATTATTATAAATTGGCAGTTTCCGATATTTATCACAGACATATTGTATTTTCCAGAAATCTTACTAAATTTGCATCTGTTAGAGTTAGAGATGTTACTGCCGCCTCCTCAAGCTCTGTAAAGGAGACGGCAAAAATTGAACTAAAAAAATTATTCATTTCGACGAAGAAACGGTCTGCCAGTTTAACGACTATATCTAGCATCTATCGCGATTATACTGTCAATAAAACTAATGCTTTCAGCCGGGAAATTACGTGCAAAGGGTTGCAGGCTAACAGATTATGCTATGTACTAAGCAAACAGTTTAATGACAAAGTCCTCTTTTGAAAAATCATAATCTAACCATACCTGACACCAGTTTCAACTGTTTCTCGATAGAGCACAGAATCCTGAGTTATGACGCACATTTAAAAATCTTTGAGAGCAAAATACCTTATAAAATATAAGTTGTAGTAAACAAAAATCCGTTATTTTTCCAATAGATGGCTTTAGTAGTCTATATTCCGCGTTATATTAGTGCGATCAGGTTACGCTCGATGGCGTTAGAAAGATAAGATTTCGTACTCAAAAAAAAACTATTAGTTTTGTGATTGCTTGACTCAGTTTTGTTTTAGCACACGTCAAAAATGAACGTCAGCAAAGACAAAGTACACCATATTTTATAGTCTTTCTTCGAGAAATACGAAAACGTAAGACTGACGGCTGAAAATGTAAATAGAATTTATGGTTCTGAACGCCAGCAAAGACAAAGTACGCCATATTTTATAGTATTTTTTTTTCGAAAAAGGCGAAAACGCAAGACAGACATCTGAAAATGTGAATAGGATTTATGGTCCTGTTTACATTAACAGCCAATCAAGCGTAATTTTGTTTTTAAACTTTCATCGTATTCTGTAAGATCAATTGCTGAAAATATCTATAAAATAATAAAAATCATTAGCCATCAGTAAGCACTGTTTTGATTGCCCAGCAGATGAGCATTGCACAAAAACTGTTTGAAGTTACTTGAATAAGACTAAATGCAAAAAGAAGCTCTAGGTATGAATCATCTACTTAAAGCTGCTGCCCTATGGCCCAACTTGGCCCATAGGGGAGGAGTTGAGTTCCATCAGGCCAAAGTTTGGTTGGGAAGTTCTTATGCATCCATCTTATAAAGGGTGTCCCAACAAGAACGCAAGATTTAAATTTGGCGCCATTCGAAGTGTCATTTTTTGACATTTGAACAATTGTTATTGTTTGCTAGTAGAAGGTACGAAGTAAGTAAAAATGGAGCGCTACACGAATGAACAACGCATTTTCATTGTGAAATTGTTTTACCAAAATGGTGAAAGTTTTGCGGCTACAGTTCGCAAATTGCGATCAATTTGGGGTCACAATAATGCTCCACAAGAGTTAACTGTAAAGAGAATAATGGATAAATTTGCCAAAACTGGGTCTGTTAGTGATGTAAAGACAACAACGCGCCTTGGACCAGGTCGCTCAAACTCCATCCACCTCAATTCGACACCGAGCTCAGCAAATTGGTGTCTCCTAATCCACTATGCAGCGAATCTTGACGAAAGATTTCATCTTTATGCATACAAAGTTCAATTGTCTCAGGAACTGAAGCCAGCTGACCATGGACAGCGAAGGGAGTTCGTTAATTGGGTATTGGAGAGACAACATGAAAGTGCTGATTTTGCCGATAAAATCATCTTCAGTGACGAGGCCCATTTCCATCTTGATGGCTTCGTCAATGGGCAGAATTGTCGCATTTGGGATGAGGAAAATCCTCGAGTGATTCACGAGAAGCAAATGCATCCTCAACGTGTCACTGTGTGGTGTGGATTTTGGGCTGGGAGAATCATTGGACCTTTCTTTATGAAAATGAGGCATGTCAAGCGCAAACAGTCAATGGTGTTCGCTATTGTGAAATTATAACCAGTTTTTTCGTGCCTAGAATTGAAGAAATGAATGTGGAGTGCACATGTCATACAGCCAATGAAACAATATCTGTGTTTTATTTAAAATTTAAATCTTGCGTTCTTGTTGGGACACCCTTAGTATAGATCTGGCATCAAGGTTTTACCACCTTTCCATGCCAATGGTGAATTATTTTGATGGTGAAAAATTTACCTCAGGAAAAACTTTTGAAATGCAACTGTTCCGGTATTTCGCCAGTAGGGACTAGCATTTCTATGACAGGCGTATAATGGAATTACCTTCAAATGGCAATAAGTTATCGAACAAAATGGTGCATATTTGATCTAGATCGGACTATTCTAACTATGCCAAATAAAGCCTTCAATATCATGCGCAAATAATGTAATTCTTTTTTTATATCATTAACCATTTTGAATAATTTCCCAAAATTACCGACATACGAAACACATGTTACCCTTTTATTAGTTATATTTTCAATATCACTAGTTATTCTTCAAGAAGTTACTATAGTTACTCCACATACACTTACATGAGATTACAATACTTGGTATGCGCTACAGAAAGTGCCACTACTGCCACCACCATTATGGGAACTATCGTACGTACCCCTAAACACAGCCGTTTTGGCAGGACCTCCATAATATAAAACCAATAAATAACGACAACAACAGAAAACCAGAAAGCACTAAACGTTGCGTGCATAAAATATATGCCGGTGTCTGACCCCTCCTCTCGATGTAGTTTTTTTATTTTTTCGCAATTTTTTTGAAAAAAAAATATAGAAATTTGTTTTACTTTTTAATCGACGACGACAACGACATTGCGGTCATTCGAATATGGTGGTTATTTTCTATTCATAGATTTATTGAAAACACGCAAAATGCGTTATTTAATACTGAAGGACTCGTCGAAAGAAGTACCGAATATAAATTGTATGAGCCGCCAGTAAAGTAAGCAATGGAGGAGGTGAATTAAGAAATTATAGCCGAGTTCACTTGTTACACTCACTCACATGTTGGCATTAACCACAAGACAGCTGCTTTAGTGGGGATGGTGAGTCGGGACTACAAACCGGTGCTAATTTGATATTAATAGTCATTTAGCTACAAGTAGATTCGTAATAATAATTGGAAAAGGGAAATGTAAAAAAATTGCCCAATAATACCATAATTGAATAATAGGAATGATTGCAATTGCAATTACTTCGAAAGTTTTCGTTCATTAATAACTTAGACAAGTGAATAAAGGCTAATGCAGTAAAGTTATTTTGAAAATATGAAAAGGATAACGAATGTTGCTTGTTAATCCTGCATAGAAATCGAACTCATGACCAATATAAGTTTATAGATTTACCTATGTATGTATAAAAGAGAAGAATTTCTGTCCGTACTGAAAGACTTTACACCAGTTTGTTGATTGTAAATTTCAATTAAATTTATAATTAAATGTAAATTATGCAATTATGAACAAGAATTACAAGTTTGATCCCAAAACTAGTCGATCTAACGTATAAATATTACCAGTAGTTTGAAAAAAATTATTTCGATGAAAAGTGGCAAGCATACGCAACATACAGGGTGTGTTCAAAAAAAGAGGTGAATTTTCAAATTTCGCGGGCTACGTACATTCGACTTTAGATTATTATTATTTTTTATGTTGGAACACTCGTCTCGAAGATATGTTGACGGTTTTATCCATATAGCATGTTTAGTTTGTTTGTGAGAGACATAAATAAAACAAGTGTTTTGCGTGTTCGGCGACTTTCTGCTATCGAAAAAAAAAGTAAACAATCTCAGTGAATTTGTAAACATGGAAAAAATTGGTCACCGTTATGTAATTCAATATATCCATTTGGAAGATCTCAGTCCTGTCAATATTAAAGCTGAGCTAAATTCTACTCTGGACGAGTCCGCTATTTCGTTTACGGCTGTAAAATATTAGGCAGCAGAGTTTAAACGACGCCGTGCGAGCTGCCAAAACGAACACCGTAGTGGTCGGTAAGAAAATCCACAAAATGGTATTGGATGATCGTCGGCTGAAGGTGCGTAAATTAGCTGAAATGATAGGCATTTCAAAAAGTGCAATACATCGTATATTTTAACCCAAGATTTGAAGATGAGAAAGCTGTGCGCAAGATGGGTGCCGCGTTTGCTTTCAATAGAGCAAAAACAGCGCTTCCGTAGAGTGTTTGGCGGTGTTTCATCACAATAAAGCCAAATTTTTGCGTCGATTTATAAACATGAATGAGACATTGGTCCACATTTAAATCAGTGGACTGTAATGGGAGAATATGTTTTCATCTGCAGGCAAGGTCATGGCGTCTGTTTTTTTTTTGGATTTTTTAAAGTTTTTATCTATTATCTTCAGAAAGGAAACGCCATCAACGGCAAATACTAAGGATCTCCAGCAAATATTAAGGCTCTCCAATGCTCCAGTTCGCACATCCACTATTGCGATGGCCAAAATTAATGAATTAAAGTTAGAATTGCTTCATCACCCACCTTATTCGCCAGATTTAGCTCCCCCGGACTATTTTCTATTTCCAAACAATGGCTCGGTGGTAAAAGATTTACCAACAATGAAGAGGTGGAGTCTGTGGTTGATGGCTAGTTTAAGGAGTCTGACAGTTCTTAGTATCGTAACAGGATATTTACGTTATTGAATATCGCTGGAGAAAATACATTGATCTAACAGGAGATTACGTTAAAAAATAAATAAAATTTTTCCCAACTTTTTGTTTTGTCTTCTTTAGCTAGTTTTGGAATCGCCCCCGTATAAACAGTAACAATAAATCTAAAGTAAATTAATTAATTAGTTACTTACAACTACTTTATCAGTTGCTATTAAAATTTTTGTTGGTGGAATTGTAGTTATCATTATGTTGGAATTTTGAGATTATCAAGATGGAAATAAATATCATCAAATTTCAAACGCAGAACAATTTTTCAGAGATAAGGGAAAATATACTATAAATATATTCATCGAATCGTGAACCATTGTTGCTAAATATCAGAACATAACCAGCCGACTATGAATAATGAATTTGAACTAAGTTCAATATTTTAATCAAGGTTAAATTCCAAGAAGAAATGTGTTGAAGAGATATTTTGTCTTGAAGAAGTATCCTTACCTATAAATTAAAATCTTGAAAGACGCTTTGTGTGAAGAAGAATCTTAGACGAAACTTTTCATATGAAGAGCCTTAGAAAACACCTTTCATATGTATTATAGGAAGGAAGGAATGACTTTCAAAATTTTTTTCTATTAAAAAAAAATGTTTTCCAAGATGGGTGTTGCATCAAAAAAAAAGTGGATTGATATTTTAGATATTTTATAACGCCTAATCTCCGTTAAGAAATAAGACATCAATCTCGATTGAAAATGAAAAAAATTGGTTATTAGTTATCTGATACTATCTTAATTACGCTCATAGTTAAATTGTATATTTTGTATATAATTAGTTAACAATAACTAATTTGCATTTGTTAGTTAGGCTATATCGCCTACCATACAGCTGAAATATTATTTGATATCACCTGGAACCTTTCTCCGTACATAAATTCTCTCGCCTTCCCAAAAAGGCAGGAAAATATTTGAATCTGCAAGTGTGAGGTTGAATTTAACGTATTTTCTGCCACATTCCAGCACTGTTGAGAGAGTTGCATTCACAAGCGCCTCAATGTGGCAACCCTTACCCACGTGTTGAGCTGTCAAAACAATGAATAAAAACATAAACAGACCAAACGGACAATAGTAATTACTTCCATCAAACGTTAGTGAAATTCTGCGATGTCTCGCAAAAAATGGACATCTCTCGACAAACCACCATTATCGGAACCAGTCTTGGAAGTCATTCAGGATATGGGCTTTGATTTAATGACACCAGTGCAGGTAAGTTGACGAAAGAGTGAAAGTAATGAAGTTAGAATGGCCAAAGTGTAATGTTTACCCATATTCCAGACCGCTGCTATACCTTTACTGTTAGCCCGCAAAGATGTTTCAGCTGAAGCTGTCACTGGCTCCGGGAAAACATTGGCCTTCATTGTACCCTTGTTGGAAATGCTGCAGAGACGTCAAAGGGAAACACCTTGGGAAGCGAAAGAGATTGGTGCATTAATTATATCTCCCACCCGTGAACTGGCTGTGCAAATATCAGAAGTTTTAGGACGTTTCCTAGAGCATGAAGATATGTCATTCCTACGTCAGAAACTTATTGTGGGCGGCAATAGCATAGATGAAGATATTAAGACGCTGGTTAAAGATGGCCCAACCATATTGGTTTGTACACCCGGTCGTTTGGAGGATTTATTTCAACGCAAGGGAGTCTTAAATCTTGCGGCAAGAGTGAAGAGCCTGGTAAGTAACAAAACGAACACAATTTTTTTTAAATAGACACTAGGTTATCCTCTAGAGAAGTCTATGTAGTATATATAATGTACAGAAATGTTGCGTTACCGACTGAGTAGCTGACTGACCAATGTTCAGATCAAACGGCTAATGCAAGAATTCCAATTATTTGGCTTTAACTTTCGGTCTTAGCCAGTTACTTTTGCCCGGTTGGTTACACAGTTTTCACAAAATTAACCTATCCAATGATTGTTGATGTCTCTGAAAACAGATTTTCAACCATATAAGCTCGAAGATAAAATATTATCTTTCTTTGCAAAATATTCCTTTATTCCATTTCTCTTGGTCTCCACTTACTTTTCATATCATTTCTTCCACTCATTTCAATCTATCTGTATTTTTTTGCGATGTTAGGAATTTTTGGTTCTGGATGAAGCTGACCGCTTACTAGATTTGGGCTTCAAGGCTACCATCAACAACATCTTGTCCTATTTGCCTCGCCAACGCAGAACTGGTCTCTTCTCTGCCACACAAACTACCGAAGTTACTGATCTCATAAGAGCTGGGCTCCGTAATCCCGTCCTGATTTCAGTGAAAGAGAAATCGACCATTAATACACCCATTCGTTTACAGAATTTTTACCGAATCTTAGAAGCTGATGAGAAATTTATAGCCTTATTACACTTTCTAAAATCTTCTAAAGCTAGCAACAGCAAAGTAATGATATTCTTTCCCACCTGTGCCTGTGTAGAATATTGGTCCGAGATAATGCCTCAATTCCTGAAAGAACGACTCATCTTAGGCATTCATGGCAAAATGAAGAATAAACGCAAAAATGTAATAGAAAGATTTCGTAAAGAAGATAAAGCCATATTGCTGTGTACAGATGTGTTGGCTCGTGGTTTAGATGTGCCCGAAATTGATTGGGTTATACAATGGGATCCCCCCTCAAGTGCTGCCAGTTTTGTTCATCGTGTGGGAAGAACTGCTCGCCAGGGTAATGAAGGTAATGCTTTAGTGTTCCTATTACCAAATGAGGATGCGTACGTGACATTCTTAAAAATAAATCAGAAAGTGGAGTTAAATGAGCTAGAAGATGACGGTTTCAGCAGAGATCCATTGACATCCACATTGGAAAAAATGCACAAATTGCAAGCCGCCGACAAAGGTTTATATGACAAGGGTGTACGCGCTTTTGTTTCTCACATTAGAGCATATACCAAACATGAATGCAATGCAATATTGCGTCTGAAAGATATGGATATGGGCAAAGCCGCCACTGGGTATGGCCTACTACAAATGCCCCGCATGCCAGAGTTGAAGACTCTTACAGCTGACAATTTCATTGGTCCTTCATTTGAGGTGGACATCAACAAATTGACTTACAAGAATGCTCAAAAAGAGCAAGTTCGTTTGGAGAAGGTAAAAACTTATGAAGAGACCGGCCAATGGCCCGGCAAAAAGAAACACCAGAAAGCCACCGAATCCTGGGAACAAACGAAGAAGGCAAAATTGGACACGAAGACGAAAAAAGAATTAAGGAGAGCTAAGAAACAACGCAAAAAGGCTGACGAGGCAGCTAATGGGCCGAAAACAAAGAAGCGTAAACAACAGTACACCCAAGAAGATCTAGAAGAGTTGGCGAATGATATTAGGCTATTCAAAAAACTGAAAAAGAATAAAATCTCTGAAGAGGATTACAATAAAGAAATAGGTTTTGAAGATGACGCTTAGACGTAGGAAATAAAGAAATAAAATTGATTTCTTTCTGTATTGAAGTATCCACCTTTCATTCAGGACACTGTTCATGTAAAAGTGCCATCACCGACACTTTTTATGTAGAAAAACAAACTTTTCATACAGAAAATTGTAACCACAGACACTTTTCATGCAGAAAAGTGTCTGGGGCAGGATTTTTAACTAGATATTGTGCAGCCAAAGCCCAGTATTCGATAAAATAATACATATAAATTGTTGTATAAATTTTCTCTTTATTCGATTCGAATTAGAAAAATTTTGAATGAGAATGCAAGTTTATTAAATGCAATTCACCCGTTGAAACTATTATAATAAAGTAACGAGTTATTCATGTAAAAACAAATGTTATATATGGAATTAATATGTAATGAAAACTTGTACTGAGCTTAAAACGTATGTATATTACTAAGAAACATATAAAATCTTTGAAGAACATCCCCTTGTCTCTTCTTCGGTTTCTTTAGACCGCTGCTTCTGTTACAATTTGTAAAATAATGCGTCTCTTCGCATCGTAAGCAAAACCATTTTGTTTGAATAATTCGGATTCATAGAAAGGTTTCAAATTGAAAATATCCAATTGTTTGGCACGTTCCATTAGATCACGTTCCATGATTTCAACATGCGTAGCCGAGGGACCATCTTTGCAACGGATGTAGGCTAATTGGTCCAGAGTAAGCTGTCGCAATATGAAGAATAACAATTCGGAATGATCCTTTTGGAAGGCCAAATATTTCTGGAAAGTTGCACGCATTTTCTTCATGACACTGAACTTTTGCGCCTCAATGAAAGATTCCAACATCATACGTATGGCCATACTAACATCGGCTTCGACCACATTTTCGCGCAGATGCATACGAGCATGAGCCTCGGACATGCGGATAACACTTTCAATGTGCCGTACCGTTATGGGTAGGGAACCGGTGGCAAACGATTCCTGCCGAAGTTGAGCGTACATCTTGGCAATTTTATCTTCATCTATATTCTGAATACAAACAAAATAAAATTAATTTGGAATACACCATTGTTATACGGACGTAACTAAATTTAAAAGGGATCCATTTTCTACTCACCGTTAATTTCGGTCTGATGTTCTCCTTGGCATATACGATATATTGCCTCAAAAGATCTTGTGGTATTTCACTCACACCACTTGGTTGACTCTCCTCTAAATCTGCTTCGCTTGAGGGATGATGTTTAATGTGTGAATTGACCACAAACTTAGCCAAATGTTGATCTTGCATAGGGTCAAATTCATCTTTAACCACACACAATACATCGAAACGAGATAGAATGGGTTCAGAAAGGTTAACATTTTCCGAGAATGTCATAGAGGGATCATAACGGCCACCTATGGGATTAGCGGCAGCAATTACTGTACACCTGGCCTGCAGTGAGGTTACAATGCCCGCTTTTGATATAGAAATTGACTGCTGTTCCATAGCTTCATGTATAGAAGTACGATCTTGATCGTTCATCTTATCAAACTCATCAATTAGGCACACTCCTTGATCGGCCAACACCAAAGCACCTGCTTCTAAAGTCCATTCCTTGGAGACTGGATTACGCCTCACGTAGGCCGTCAAACCTACAGCACTGGCTCCCTGGCCGGTAGTGAAAACAGCTCGGGGAGCAATTTTCTCGGTATATTTTAGGAACTGCGATTTCGCTGTTCCAGGATCACCACATATCAATAGATTGATGTCGCCTCTAACTTTATGTTTGTCTCCAGGATTCTTTGCCTCACCACCAAACAAAGCTAAAGCCAAAGCCCTCTTAATGTAGTCATGGCCATAAATGGAAGGTGCCATTGAAGCTATAATACGCTCGGCAATGCGAGGATCTTTACTTAATTTTTGTATGGTAGCAATATCTTCATCTGTTAAAGACTGTACCACTTGTTTGCAATCCTTGACGACAATATGATTAGCAATAATAACTGTGGCAAAGACTGGAAAACCTTGGTCGGTATTCAACGAACCATCGTAGTTATTCGTGTAGATACCGGTAACTTCAAGTTCATCGCCAGGCTTACAGAGATCACATAAATCTGCGAGAAGGATAACATCCTTGCTACGGGGTATACGACCGGCTGGGATACGTCCCGGTGATTCTTGTAGGGTAATCTTCTGGTAATTACGGTATAACGTTTGCTCCATATTGATCTATAACGGAAGGTAGAAGATGTAATGGTATGAACAAATTGTGTGCGATGGCATAAATAAGGGTTCATCTTTATATGGAAGGGCAACCTCTTCAAATAGTGGTCCACAGAAACCCATCGTGACCAATAATATATCCTACACAATTGAAACTAGAGCATATCAGAATAAATTGTATTGTGCCTTTCCATACTGACAAACCACAAAACATTATTTCTTCTAGTTTTTTTCTGCCATAGTTTTATGGTGTCAAGCAAAATTCTTTTTTATCCTAGAACAAATTTATTTACGGCGCATTTTTCTTTTTTTTAATTGACAAAACAGTCAAGAAAAATGAAAACAAAAAGAAACAAAAACACGAATTGTTTTTTCTTAAATTTGAAATTTCTTTTAAATTTCAACTAAATTATTTCATATCACAAATGCCCACCCATCATTATAGCGATAAACAAAAAAAAATGTTTGCAGATGTGCCACTTCTAAAATCGCCGGCATATCAGGTATATGATATACAAAATTAAGCCATTCAGAATCGAATGCAAATTTTTGATTTTCCAATACACCACCCGAACTAAACACAAACCAGTGATTTGACTTTTTTGGTAATTTGCCTATGAAAAAAAAGGCTGACAATATAAAATGGTCAACTTATCCTTTACACTTATAAACTAAGCTAAAATATAGGATACTCCATGGCCTGGTAACACTTTGTATATATGAAGGGCCAAGGCTGGACCTTATAAATAAAATAAATTATATAACCTTACAAAACGACCTCTTCTGCAAGAAAATTTGGATTTTCTATATGCACGGTAAGATTTTCTGTACAAAAAACACACTCCAGTTTTCTTAAAATAGATTCACATACATAAAGTGAGCTTTTCTATATAGGGGGATCTACCTTCTATAAGTAGCAAACCTTACTACATTAAAATGTTATTTTTTCTGTATAAAAATTTAACATTTTGCGAAAAGCGTATTTTTTATATTTATCGCTTAATATAAAAAAACTTTTAAACAAATTATACTTTACTATAAATGTTTAAAAGAAGTATGCAAAATATGACAAGTTCCATGAGTTGATGGGGAGCAAAACTTAGATAAGTTCCATGGTTTAAAGTCCACAGTGGACGATTCGCCGTTTTGGGAGTGTAGCTAAACTTCCTTTTCTCGTATTTTGATTAATCAACCTGATTGATGGTTTTTCCAACAAAATACCCACAGAACAATATTTTTTAGTATTTTTCAATATTTACACCCACTGATTGTTCGTAACTTTCGTTTTGAATAAATGAGAAGATTATGAACTTTCTTAAAACATTATAAATAAATTTACGATAAATATTCGAGGTTGATTCGGAGTTCGAAAAAGTGAGAGGGAGATTTAAAACTGGCACTTTTGACAGCTATATAAAAGTGATATAAAATTTAGAAATTTAAGTAGCAGGAGAAATTGAAAATAACGTGGGGAAATTAAAAACAACATGTAAAAGAGAGGATGAAAGGGAAGTTTAGTAAGAACAATTATTCAATTATCCAATTATTATTATGGGAATTCCGTATTCCCAGTACTCTTTTCTCACGTGTAAGATGTTGACTGCAAGTTTTTTATCAGAGAAAATACAAAATTACCAGCGCCATGGAAGTAAACCTGTATTACTGCCATATGTTGTTTTTAACTAGACCATAAATGGTAAAAAAAAACACATTTGTTTAGAGATTTTGGCCTGAGCATGGATACGTTTTATCCCCCCATAGTCCCAATATTTAGCTTAGACTGGTGATAAATTTCAGCCTCCTAACTCAAGCCTATACTGTGTGATGTTTAACTGTTTAATTTTTGTATCCCAAAAGTAGTTTTCCGTTTATGATTGCAATTTTGATTTTGAATTTTTAATGGTAATATTTTGGGGAGGGACGACCTATTAAAGGTAACTTTTCAGAAGCTTATCACTTACCGAGAACGGTCCTGCGCTCTGGCACTCCGGACAGGATCCAGGCTTCACTTCCGTATTCTGTGATTGCACGAAGGGACCCAAAACATAGCCGCACTTAACGCAATCATACTTAATAACGGACAATTGCGGCAATACACCTGTTGTAGCAGTTACTACTCCCAAAGTTCTCACCAATTGATTCAAATGTAATTTACGGAATGTACGCAGCTCTTCTATCAAGGGCAACTCGGAAATACGCACATGAATCTCTGTTGTAACACGCTCGTACGTCGGGAAGATTGATAACACCATATCCTTGGCGACTTTATCGAAAATCTCCAACATTTGGAAGGGTGCTTCGGGTAAGAAATAAGCCAACACATGTTCTTTGTTAGCCAAATCGGTATAAGATACCACAAAAGAGGACTTATTCTGTTCGCACATGCGGCGAATACGATCGCGATAGGTGTAAGCGCCCTTCTCATCGACAAATGTGCGCAGAAACGATTGGAAGCGATTAGCAATTTCAGTGCGTGGTCCCAGCATGCTAACCCATTCCTTGGTGGAGTGTCCCTTAGTATCTTCTAAATTTTCAATGGATTCCACCATTTCAGTATCTTCGACTTCTCCTATGGCCGCTTTTTCACCCGCTCTCCTCTTGGCTCTAGGTCCAACATCATCTTCATCATCACTTTGATCAAAGCCGAGATCGCGATCATCACGATGTATACCCTTGGCACGATCGCGTCTGCGCATTTCCGCTTCAGCTGCGAGTCTCTCACCCTGGGACATTTCAGAGAAGTCCTCTTCATCGTCCAACATTGCGGGATCATAATGATCCAATTCTGGCATAGGACGATAATCATTTTCCATGTTATCACCGAACAACTCCTCCCCATCCTCTTCCTCCTCATCCCTAACAGTTTGATCACCCAAAATTTCATCTTCGTTCTCGAAAGGTTCAAAATCGCCTACAGGGGAAGTCATGGCCGCACGTAAATCTCGTCTATCAACAGCATCGCTGGGAGTGGCTGGTGGAGGAGAACTAGGTAAATCCTGTAGAGGCAGGATAACATATTAGCGATAATAGGATATTGATGTAGAAACTAAAAAATTCGCATAACTTACAGCCATATTTTTTTAGCGGCTCCTGCTTTTACTTTAACAATGAACGAAAATTAACGATTAACAAATTTTCAACGAAACAAAATTGAAACGCTCGGTGTTCGCCTGAAATCACCAATCAACGCAGAACGAATGCAATATTATAGATCAATTCTCTGTTTTTTTACCAGTTTGTTTTGTCCAACACGCGAATGAATGTAGTTTTTGGCGCGTAAATAGAGTAGTATTGTGGCTACATGCTGAAGAGTTGCCATATCGCTGTGCAATTATTAACAGGGCTGTACTTGATACTTTACAACAGCTAAGGTGAAAATGGGAAATGTTTAGTATGGAAATTTACCAAATTGTCCATAAATAGAACTAAATCTGCCAGATTGATCAACTAGTGTACTACCTATTTAAAGGTTGATATTGAACTCACACTCACGGACAAATGTGAGTACAGAGCATGTAGAGAGTGTAATCATTTTAATATCTATAAAGTTAACTTCTGACAATCCTGCGTTTTTCCGTTTGTTCATTTGAGGTCAACAATGTCAACAAGAAATGTATGCAGAATGCACATGCAATTTGTATGAGAACAGACCCTTTTGAGATAATAAGCACCTTTAAAACAAAGTTCAGAAGAAGCTGAAATTTTCAAACTAGATAAGCGTTAGAGCAAAAGAGACAGCTCTAGTTTGTAGTATTTTCCGCAATTGGCACAAATTTGTGGTATAAAAGCCTATTTATACCAACGTGACACGCAAAAAAAAAGTTGGTTCTAAGAATCGCAACTACCATCAGTAGAAAGAGCCAACAGCAACACAAAAAAATTGGCTAAAATCAATTCATGTTCTTAGGTCTTATGAAGATCGTCTATCTAACTTCACCTAATCTTTTTCAACCATTAAGGAATCATGTGAGCAAGGAAAATAAAAAAAATATGTTTTGCCCGTAAAGTAAATTTATTTTCACTATTTAATATTTTTATCATTCAATATTGACATTTGGCATAGAATTAAACCCGGTTCTTAATTATGAGTCATTAATCATTTGCACCTTGTGGTTTACAGCACCATCCACGTTTCATTCCGTTCCGTTCCAACCACCCTGTGTTGCACACACACCTACACATATATAACCGCTACTGTGCATTCAGCTGATTGATAACAATTTAACGTCTACACTTTTTTATTTGCCGGTGAAAATCTTAAAAATCTTGGATTTTATTGAAATAAAAAGTAGGGAACTATGGCACCTCCATCGGCCAGGCAGCGCTATAATGCAAACAAACAGGAGACCAATGCCGTGACAAGGAAACCGCCCAAGAAGCTCAACACAGGAGGAGGAGGAGCACCTAAAAAAGAAAACAAAAAGTTAAGGTGAGCAAAGTATTCTTTGTTAGAACAATGGCAAAAACTGATATTAATTTCTATTCCCTATACTCCCCTTGCAGCGCCACAAGTAAAGTCGGCAATGAATCGATATCGGGTAACGAAAAGTCCAATGTCGTACCTAGTGTCCATACAGCCTTTAAGACATTTGTGAGTGCGCGTTTGTGCAGTGCCATTTGGGCCTACATCTCAGACTGTGATGAGACTTACAACTATTGGGAGCCCTTACATTACATCATAAATGGCCACGGGTTACAGACCTGGGAGTATAGCCCACAGTTTGCTTTGCGCTCCTACACGTATTTGCTGTTGCAAGGTGTGCCCGGTTGGATATACCAAAAAATTTTCCATCCCAGCCCGGTATTGATATTCTATATGGTGCGTTGTATGTTGGGTTTCGGTTGTGCGGTTATGGAACGTTTTATGTACAAGTAAATGCTATACCTGTTGTTTCAGCTGGCGGTTTAGATAACTTTCGTTTATTCCAGATCAATATGTCAGGAATTTGGTATACATATAGGCCGGTTATGGTTAATTTTCCAGCTGTTTAGTGTTGGCATGTTTATTTCTAGCACCGCCCTGTTGCCCTCCTCATTTGCTATGTATTTTGGGTGCTCTGCCTTGGCTGCCTGGTGGACCCAGAAATATCCGTTGTCTGTATTCTTTGTTGCCATAGCTGCACTATTAGGTTGGCCATTTGCGGGTCTGATTGGTCTACCGATAGCGGTTGATATGTTGCTGCGCAAACGTATGTTCCGTACGTTCTTTATGTGGGCTGCAATTTCTGCTGCCACCATTGCCATACCGATGATAGTGATTGACACAAGTTACTTTGGAAAACTGACGTTTGCGCCTTTCAATATCGTATGGTACAACGTGTTCACGAGTCATGGACCGAATATATTTGGTACCGAACCATTGAGCTTCTATTTAGTGAACGGGTTTTTGAATTTCAACATTGTATGGGTAAGTGAGATATTAATTTGACTTTATTTTCTCATACTCATGTTTTTTCGTCCTCAGCTTCTCGCTCTGATTACACCCATTATGTTAGTCGTAGACTATTTTGTAGTTCCCGCCAAGTCCAGTTCAACTTTAAACTTTCCTCGTTATATTACTCTGGCACCGTTTTACCTTTGGCTGCTTGTATTCTTTGTCCAACCTCACAAGGAAGAGCGTTTCTTATTCCCAGTATACCCGTTGATATCTTTGTGTGGTGCCATTACCGTCGATGTATTCCAGCGTATTTTTTTCCGTTTCAAAACTTTAGTAGTTAAGCTTAAAAACACAACAACTGCAACGCATTACTTAGACCATAGCATGTTCATAGCCATATTTATAATGATAATAAGCACTGTGATGGGTTTGTCACGTGTGTTTGCTCTTTATCGCAACTATCACGCACCCATGGATCTTATGATGGAACTAACTCAGTTTAAAACGTCGCCCCAGTTTAAGGCTGATCAAATCTATAATGTTTGCATTGGCAAGGATTGGTATCGCTATCCAGGAAGTTTCTTTTTCCCAGCACAAAATTTCCGTTTGAGATTTCTTAAATCCGAATTCAGGGGTATGTTACCGGCATACTATGCTGAGGGGGAGAATGCTACACAAATCGTTCATCCTTATTTTAATGATATGAATCGGGAAGATGAGCGCATGCACTTTCCTTATGACGACTGTCATTTCTTGATTGATTTCGATGAAGGAAAATATACCGCCTTGGAGCCGAGTTACTCAAAACGAACGAAAGACTGGACCATAATGAAGAGTTTGCCATTTTTGATACAGGAAAAATCACATCGTTTCTATAGAGCCTTCTACATACCCTTCTTCACTGATAATTTTACATCTTACGGTAATTTTAACTTGCTGAAAAGAAGGAAAATGAAGACAAGTTAGGCTTATAGGCTCAAGATGATTCCGTCTTTTATTTTGTAATTAAGACTTAATTTTTAACATGTAGAAAAAAAATGCAAACGCATTTCATGGACAACGATGTTTTAACATACGCATTTTAATATTCTCCTTTTTAATTTGTAAATATATTTTGTGTTATTAAAATTACGGAAGATTTTTTCGTACCAAAGAGAAAATTGTAATACAAAAATGAGTTTCAAATAAAAGTAATATCACGAAAAATATTTTTTTTATATGAAAACTGTCTTCGAAGACAATTTTCTGTATGAAAACTGTCTGCAAAGTCAATCTTCTATATTAAAACCATCTTTCACGACAATTTTCTTTATGAAAACTGTCTTTCCAGACAATTTTCTATACGAAAACTGTTTTTCCAGACAATTTTTTATACGAAAACTGTCTTTCCAGACAATTTTCTATACGAAAACTGTCT